>JALDNG010000051.1:215000-240000 GCA_024349245.1 Neodontobutis hainanensis
TTTTCAAACATGACTCTGTTTCTGGTCAAATGCATGAACATTGCTGGAAAAAAGATTGTATTTAAAGGCTTTTAATAATGTCAGTCCTTTCTTCCGTCTCTAAAGGCCAGCCGATAGTGCCTCAGTGCTGTTACGGGTTCTGTATAGACCTCCTGATAAAGCTGGCCATGAGCATGAACTTCACCTACGAGGTCCACCTGGTGGCAGACGGCAAGTTTGGGACACAGGAGCGAGTACGTACACCTCAATCTGTCACCGGGACACCGAACGAGTGCAAATACATCTGTTTGGCTCTAAGAACGTCCCCAGGTTTACAGGAGAGTCTGACTTTAACCTGTTTTTAATCCCGAGGGAAGAGTGACAATAGTGCAGCAGTGATAAATACAGAGGAAAGAAACAGAAAACAGAAAAGAGCAGAGGGTGGATATAAAGAACATATTCAAATAACACTGTAAAAGTGGAAAAGGCGGTGAAGGGAATGTGTCTGACTGGACAGAAAACTGAAAAATGAGTGAAAAACAGTTGTGATGAATCTTGGAGATAAACCTGTTTAAATCTGACAGAAGCAGGTCTCAGAAAAGTTTCTGTGAATGATGAAAGTGTCACGTCTGTGAGACTCTGTTGATGATTCATCACCTCCCCCTCCTCTTCCTCCTCCTCCTCCTCCTCCTGTTGCCATGGCAACAGACTCCATCCTTTACCTCTGACCATGGCTCAGTCTCGACTCTGAGACACTCCTCTCAGATAGATTCTTTAGATTCTGATTCATATTTATCTGCTGCACAACTTTAATTAACCACAAAAATGGATTTTAACAGGTTTTAGTTTGTTTTGAACAGGTTTTAGATGGATTTGAACAGGTTTTAGATGGATTTAAACAGGTTTTAGTGGGATCTAAACAGGTTTTAGTGGGTTTTGCAAAGGTTATAGATGGATTTGAACAGGTTTTAGTGGGATCTGAACAGGTTTTAGATGGATTTGAACAGGTTTTAGATGGATTTAAACAGGTTTTAGTGGGATCTGAACAGGTTTTAGATGGATTTGAACAGGTTTTAGATGGATTTAAACAGGTTTTAGTGGGATCTGAACAGGTTTTAGTGGGATCTGAACAGGTTTTAGTGGGATCTGAACAGGTTTTAGTGGGTTTTGAACAGGTTTTAGATGGATTTGAACAGGTTTTAGTGGGATCTGAACAGGTTTTAGTGGGTTTTGAACAGGTTTTAGATGGATTTGAACAGGTTTTAGTGGGATCTGAACAGGTTTTAGATGGATTTGAACAGGTTTTAGTGGGATCTGAACAGGTTTTAGTGGGTTTTGAACAGGTTTTAGATGGATTTGAACAGGTTTTAGTGGGATCTGAACAGGTTTTAGATGGATTTGAACAGGTTTTAGTGGGATCTGAACAGGTTTTAGATGGATTTGAACAGGTTTTAGTGGGATCTGAACAGGTTTTAGTGGGTTTTGAACAGGTTTTAGATGGATTTGAACAGGTTTTAGTGGGATCTGAACAGGTTTTAGATGGATTTGAACAGGTTTTAGATGGATTTAAACAGGTTTTAGTGGGATCTGAACAGGTTTTAGATGGATTTGAACAGGTTTTAGATGGATTTGAACAGGTTTTAGTGGGATCTGAACAGGTTTTAGTGGGATCTGAACAGGTTTTAGTGGGATCTGAACAGGTTTTAGTGGGATCTGAACAGGTTTTAGTGGGTTTTGAACAGGTTTTAGATGGATTTGAACAGGTTTTAGTGGGATCTGAACAGGTTTTAGTGGGTTTTGAACAGGTTTTAGATGGATTTGAACAGGTTTTAGTGGGATCTGAACAGGTTTTAGATGGATTTGAACAGGTTTTAGTGGGATCTGAACAGGTTTTAGTGGGTTTTGAACAGGTTTTAGTGGGATCTGAACAGGTTTTAGTGGGTTTTGAACAGGTTTTAGATGGATTTGAACAGGTTTTAGTGGGATCTGAACAGGTTTTAGTGGGGTTTGAACAGGTTTTAGTGGGTTTTGAACAGGTTTTAGATGGATTTGAACAGGTTTTAGTGGGATCTGAACAGGTTTTAGATGGATTTGAACAGGTTTTAGTGGGATCTGAACAGGTTTTAGATGGATTTGAACAGGTTTTAGTGGGATCTGAACAGGTTTTAGTGGGTTTTGAACAGGTTTTAGATGGATTTGAACAGGTTTTAGTGGGATCTGAACAGGTTTTAGATGGATTTGAACAGGTTTTAGTGGGATCTAAACAGGTTTTAGTGGGTTTTGAACAGGTTTTAGATGGATTTGAACAGGTTTTAGTGGGATCTGAACAGGTTTTAGATGGATTTGAACAGGTTTTAGTGGGATCTGAACAGGTTTTAGTGGGTTTTGAACAGGTTTTAGATGGATTTGAACAGGTTTTAGATGGATTTGAACAGGTTTTAGTGGGATCTGAACAGGTTTTAGATGGATTTGAACAGGTTTTAGTGGGATCTGAACAGGTTTTAGTGGGTTTTGAACAGGTTTTAGATGGATTTGAACAGGTTTTAGTGGGATCTGAACAGGTTTTAGATGGATTTGAACAGGTTTTAGTGGGATCTGAACAGGTTTTAGTGGGTTTTGAACAGGTTTTAGATGGATTTGAACAGGTTTTAGTGGGATCTGAACAGGTTTTAGTGGGGTTTGAACAGGTTTTAGTGGGTTTTGAACAGGTTTTAGATGGATTTGAACAGGTTTTAGTGGGATCTGAACAGGTTTTAGATGGATTTGAACAGGTTTTAGTGGGATCTGAACAGGTTTTAGATGGATTTGAACAGGTTTTAGTGGGATCTGAACAGGTTTTAGTGGGTTTTGAACAGGTTTTAGATGGATTTGAACAGGTTTTAGTGGGATCTGAACAGGTTTTAGATGGATTTGAACAGGTTTTAGTGGGATCTAAACAGGTTTTAGTGGGTTTTGAACAGGTTTTAGATGGATTTGAACAGGTTTTAGTGGGATTTGAACAGGCCTCTGCTGTGTTTTGCTGCAGGTGAACAACAGTAATAAGAAAGAGTGGAACGGGATGATGGGGGAGCTGCTCGGGGGTTTGGCCGACATGATTGTGGCTCCTCTCACCATCAACAACGAGAGAGCGCAGTACATCGAGTTCTCCAAGCCCTTCAAGTACCAGGGCCTCACCATCCTCGTCAAGAAGGTACAGCTAGTGATGCTAACATTAGCTGGCGGGCTCAAATCTACAGAAATCTACAGATTGACCTCTAGAAAGACTCCAGGCCTCACAGTTTCTAGGGTTCCCAGTGGAACGCTAAGCTGTTAAAAGTAGAGGGTAAAATGTTTTTGTGTCATGTGACTAAACCCCTGTCTCTGATTGGCCATGGCAGGAAATCCCCCGCAGCACGCTGGACTCGTTCATGCAGCCGTTTCAAAGCACGCTGTGGCTTTTGGTGGGACTTTCGGTTCACGTGGTGGCAGTGATGCTTTACCTACTAGACCGATTCAGGTGAGAATACAGTTTTATACCGTTGAATAACAGTAAAACAGGTTTAATACGGGGGTTCTTTACCCACTGGAGCGTTTCGGGTGAGAAATGTCTTTCCAGATTTGATTTCATTCATTTTTTAAAACATGAAATAAAACCTCATCTAAAGCACTTGATTACTAAAAAAGAGTTTTATATCATAATCTCACACACTATTGCTTTAACATTAAACCGATGTGTTTTACTTACTGGACCAATTCAGGTAAAAAAAAGAAAAAAATGTTTAATTTTGTTAAATAATCACTAAACATCCATCCATTTTATTTTTTTATTTTTTTATTTATTATTTTTTTTATTGCGCTTTTCCACCTAGTAGGCACTCAACGCTTTTCCACCTTCTACTGCTTATCCGGGGCCGGCTCGTGGGGGCAGCAGTCTAAGCAGAGACGTCCAACCTTCCCCTCTCCCCAGACACTTCCTGACTAAATATGTGGAATTCATTCTGGACAGATTCATGTGAAAGTAATGTGTCTGTGTCTCATTCATTGTCTCTGTGGTCCCTGTGCAGCCCGTTTGGAAGGTTTAAAGTGAACAGTGAGGAAGAGGAAGAAGACGCCCTAACCCTGTCCTCAGCCATGTGGTTCTCATGGGGAGTCCTGCTCAACTCCGGAATCGGAGAAGGTCCGTACGTCTGCCTCTGTCTGACATCTGACTGTATTTTTTTTTTACAGTATTTTTCTGTTTTTTTACAGGAGCCCCGCGCAGTTTTTCAGCGCGGATCCTGGGAATGGTGTGGGCAGGTTTTGCGATGATCATTGTTGCGTCGTATACTGCCAACCTGGCAGCCTTCCTGGTGCTGGACCGGCCTGAGGAGCGCATCACTGGCATCAACGACCCCAGGGTGAGTCAAAGTACGGTTTAATACCGTAAACACTGGCCTGAACGACCCCAGGGTGAGTCAAAGTATGGTTTAATACCGTAAACACTGGCCTGAACGACCCCAGGGTGAGTCAAAGTATGGTTTAATACCGTAAACACTGGCCTGAACGACCCCAGGGTGAGTCAAAGTACGGTTTAATACCGTAAACACTGGCATCAACGACCCCAGGGTGAGTCAAAGTATGGTTTAATACCGTAAACACTGGCATCAACGACCCCAGGGTGAGTCAAAGTATGGTTTAATACCGTAAACACTGGCCTGAACGACCCCAGGGTGAGTCAAAGTACGGTTTAATACCGTAAACACTGGCATCAACGACCCCAGGGTGAGTCAAAGTATGGTTTAATACCGTAAACACTGGCATCAACGACCCCAGGGTGAGTCAAAGTATGGTTTAATACCGTAAACACTGGCATCAACGACCCCAGGGTGAGTCAAAGTATGGTTTAATACCGTAAACACTGGCCTGAACGACCCCAGGGTGAGTCAAAGTATGGTTTAATACCGTAAACACTGGCATCAACGACCCCAGGGCGGGTCAAAGTATGGTTTAATACCGTAAACACTGGCATCAACGACCCCAGGGTGAGTCAAAGTACGGTTTAATACCGTAAACACTGGCATCAACGACCCCAGGGTGAGTCAAAGTATGGTTTAATACCGTAAACACTGGCATCAACGACCCCAGGGTGAGTCAAAGTACGGTTTAATACCGTAAACACTGGCCTGAACGACCCCAGGGTGAGTCAAAGTATGGTTTAATACCGTAAACACTGGCATCAACGACCCCAGGGTGAGTCAAAGTATGGTTTAATACCGTAAACACTGGCATCAACGACCCCAGGGTGAGTCAAAGTATGGTTTAATACCGTAAACACTGGCCTGAACGACCCCAGGGTGAGTCAAAGTACGGGTTAACACCGTAAACACTGGCATCAACGACCCCAGGGTGAGTCAAAGTATGGTTTAATACCGTAAACACTGGCATCAACGACCCCAGGGTGAGTCAAAGTATGGTTTAATACCGTAAACACTGGCATCAACGACCCCAGGGTGAGTCAAAGTATGGTTTAATACCGTAAACACTGGCATCAACGACCCCAGGGTGAGTCAAAGTACGGTTTAATACCGTAAACACTGGCATCAACGACCCCAGGGTGAGTCAAAGTACGGTTTAATACCGTAAACACTGGCATCAACGACCCCAGGGTGAGTCAAAGTATGGTTTAATACCGTAAACACTGGCCTGAACGACCCCAGGGTGAGTCAAAGTACGGTTTAACACCGTAAACACTGGCATCAACGACCCCAGGGTGAGTCAAAGTATGGTTTAATACCGTAAACACTGGCATCAACGACCCCAGGGTGAGTCAAAGTACGGTTTAACCCATTTAATCCCAAATTTTTCCCAGACACAAAAATATCCAAATCATGTGTCATTGGTATCCCTTTGAAACAATCAATCATAATTTTTAGAAATTTTCATGGAAAAGTGTGTGAAAAAGTGTGTTTTATGATCGGTCACAATTGTGACCGGTGGGATACTGTGTTGTATCAACCATTGGACAAACTGAATATAGGTCTATTTAACCTGTGCAGTGTGTTTCTGTGTGTCTGTGTGTCTGTGTGTGTGTGCCTACCTGTAATTGCGTGTGTGTGTGTGTGTGTGTGTGTGTGTGCGCATGTGTGTGTGTGTATGCCTACCTGTAATTGTGTGTGTCTGTGTGTGTGCATGTGTGTGTGCATGTGTGTGTGTGTGCCTACCTGTAATTGCATGTGTCTGTGTGTGTGTGTGTGTGTGTGTGCATGTGTGTGCCTACCTAATTGTGTGTGTCTGTGTGTCTGTGTGTGTGCATGTGTGTGTGTGTGTGTGTGTGTGTGTGTGTCTAGGTGTGTGTGTGTAGGTGTGTGTCTGTGCATGTGTGTGTGTGTGGACAGTTGCAGTAGGTAGGAAGTTAGGTAGCAGCATAATTAGCTAGCTAGCTAGCCTTCTTTGGGTCCGTGTGTCCGTGTGTGTGTGTGTGTGTGTTTGTGTGTATGTGTATGTGTATGTGTGTGTGTGTGTGTGTGTGTGTGTGTGTGTGTGTGTGTGTGTGTGTGTGTGTGTGTGTGTGTGTGTGTGTAAAATTAGGTAGAAAGTTAGATAGCAGCAGAAAGTAAGGTAGAACAGTTAGCCTATGTGTATTAGCAAGTAGACACAATGTGTTATCCCACTGGTCACTATTGTTGCCGGTGACATGTTTGTGAGTTCTATGACCACATTATACAAAGTTGAGTAATTGCAAATGCATATATCAATACTAGACACCTTAAACATGATGTGTACCAAAAATCGATGTTCCATCTTTATGTTTACATACTTTAGTAACCTTTTCTTTGGGAGCTTTCTTGCTGCCATCATCTTTTCTTGACGCAAACAGGAAGTAAACTGCTCTGGTCATGTGACAATTTACAGTAAACATGCAACACTGCACATATTTCATTGAGACCCTTTATTATTTCAATATCTGTTGGAAATGCATTGATAGATCATTCAGTAACATTTTTATAGCCTTAGAAGTGAAACATTTTTTTACGGTCACTATTGTGACCGGTAGGATTAAATGGGTTAATACCGTAAACACTGGCATCAACGACCCCAGGGTGAGTCAAAGTATGGTTTAATACCGTAAACACTGGCATCAACGACCCCAGGGTGAGTCAAAGTATGGTTTAATACCGTAAACACTGGCATCAACGACCCCAGGGTGAGTCAAAGTATGGTTTAATACCGTAAACACTGGCATCAACGACCCCAGGGTGAGTCAAAGTATGGTTTAATACCGTAAACACTGGCCTGAACGACCCCAGGGTGAGTCAAAGTACGGTTTAATACCGTAAACACTGGCATCAACGACCCCAGGGTGAGTCAAAGTACGGTTTAATACCGTAAACACTGGCATCAACGACCCCAGGGTGAGTCAAAGTACGGTTTAATACCGTAAACACTGGCATCAACGACCCCAGGGTGAGTCAAAGTATGGTTTAATACCGTAAACACTGGCATCAACGACCCCAGGGTGAGTCAAAGTACGGTACTGGCCTGATAAACACATGAACAATGCCAGGGTAAAGACACACTGTAAATATACAGTGAAATACTGTAGAAAACTGGCATCAATGACTCCAAAGTGAGTCTACTGTAAAAAATACAGTTTAATACTACACAGTGACCCCACAGTGAAAGGGCAGTATAAATAATGTTCTGTATTCAGATTGTTTACTCAGTTCCATTTTAGGGCACCAACAGTAATTTTAGTGTCATTCCTGTGTAAATCATACATCAATCAATCATCTTAGTGTTTTTATTTTATTTTTTTTTACTGTATTTGCGCTCTCATTTGCCTATTGTTGTTCTGTCTGCTCTCTTTGTCAATTGTCCTTATTGTTGTTTGTTTATTGTTTATTGTAAAGCGTCCTTGAGCTCTGGAAAGGCGCTATATATATAAAACTTATTATTATTATTATTATTATTATTATTATTATTATTATTATTATTATTATTATTATAATACACTTCTCTTTGACCTGTTTCTGGTTTCTGTGCTTGTTGTTGCAGCTCAGAAACCCATCAGATAAGTTCATCTACGCCACAGTCAAGCAGAGCTCAGTGGACATTTACTTCAGACGCCAAGTGGAGCTGAGCACCATGTACCGTCATATGGAGAAGCACAACTACGAAAGCGCTGCTGAGGCCATCCAGGCCGTCAGAGACAAGTACAGACCGGTCTACTGTGGCTTTAAAAAGGGTTTAGATCAGGGGTCTCACACTAAAATGACTTGGGGGGACGCAGGAGGCAGAGTGTGGGTGAGGTTGGGCTGGGTCAGGTATTCCACAAAAAAACCTTTGTTAAATCCTCTCAGACGTCATTACTAACAGTTTTTTAACTTCAGTGGGTTCTTCTGAACCTGAGCCATCCTGAACTTAGATGGAATATTGAAGAACATGAATGAGCTGTGGCCCCATGTCCCCTCCCCTCGGTGATATGGTCAACATAACATCAGCGTTAATTTGCAGATTTGCCATGATAACAAATCCGCTTGGATAGTGATGATCAAATTGCCATCAACTTTCAAACAAATCAGCCAATTTCAAATGATGAGAAAACACAATCCACATGATCCCAAACCCAATGCCAGTAACATTAAAGTCCAGCTCAAGGTCAAACATGTTCATTTTAAACACAGTAAGAAGCAGTCATTTAATGACGGCTCTGTGATGTTACACGGGCTCCTCCATAGTGTTAAATGTTTCTCTGCCTGCATCAAGCCTCAAAAAGGAACATTCCACACAACGTGGTAACGGGCCATTCATATAAAACTCGCAGAGCACTAACATTAAACTTACATATCGGGCCGCATGTTTGAGACCCCTGGTTTAGAGGGTCTGGAACAGGTTTGGAGGAATTTGACCTGGGTTTTAGTTGGTTTTGACCAGTATTTTTCCCTGGATTCACAGTAAGCTGCACGCCTTCATCTGGGACAGTGCGGTGCTGGAGTTCGAGGCATCTCAGAAATGTGACCTGGTGACGACAGGAGAACTGTTCTTCAGATCCGGCTTCGGGATCGGGATGAGGAAGGACAGCCCCTGGAAACAGAACGTCTCACTCGCCATTCTCAGGTGAGAAAGGAAAAGGTACATCAAATCTAAATAAAGAATATTAAAAGTGTGTTCTGACTGCTCTGTTGGTCGGTTGTGTCTGCACAGTTCTCATGAGAACGGCTTCATGGAAGATCTGGACAAGACCTGGGTCCGGTACCAGGAGTGTGACTCTCGCAGCAACGCCCCGGCAACACTCACCTTCGAGAACATGGCAGGTGAGAGCGAGGCCGGGGTTAGACCGGGGTTAGACCAGAGTTAGACCAGGGTTAGACCGGGATTAGACCGGGGTTAGACATGGGTTAAACCTGGTTCAGACCTGGTTTAGACCTGGTTCAGACCTGGTTTTTCCCTGGTTTTCTCTCTCAGGAGTGTTCATGCTGGTGGCTGGAGGGATCGTGGCTGGTATATTCCTGATCTTTATAGAGATCGCCTACAAACGGCACAAAGACGCTCGACGGAAACAGATGCAGTTGGCCTTTGCAGCGGTCAACGTTTGGAGGAAGAACCTGCAGGTGACAGCCTCTCAGTTTTATATGAGACTCTTCTGTTTGCGGCTCTTGCATCAAAAAACCAACCAGGCTCTAGCTCCGCCCTGACGAGGATCTGACAGGTTTGGAGAAGCAACCAGGAGCAGTACCGCAGAAACTCAAACTAAATGTGTTCTCTTTACATTTACAACATCTCACTGTCCAAATAAATGCAACTAAAACCTGTTCAGATCCAACTAAAACCTGTTCAGATCCAACAAAAACCTGTTCAGATCCAACAAAAACCTGTTCAGATCCAAATAAAACCTGTTCAGATCCATCTAAAACCTGTTCAGATCCATCTAAAACCTGTTCAGATCCAACTAAAACCTGTTCAGATCCATCTAAAACCTGTTTCGATCCAACTAAAACCTGTTCAAATCCAACTAAAACCTGTTCAGATACAATTAAAACCTGTTTAGATCCAACTAAAACCTGTTCAAATCCAATTAAAACTTGTTCAGATCCCACTAAAACTTGTTCAGATTCCACTAAAACCTGTTCAGATCCAACTTAAACTCCTGTAGAGGTGAGTTTGTAGAGGTGAGTTTTTAGAGGCGGGGTTTGTAGAGGTGAGTTTGTAGAGGTGAGTTTGTAGAGGTGAGTTTGTAGAGGTGAGTTTGTAGAGGTGAGTTTGTAGAGGTGAGTTTGTAGAGGTGAGTTTTTAGAGGCGGGGTTTGTAGAGGTGAGTTTGTAGAGGTGAGTTTTTAGAGGCGGGGTTTGTAGAGGCGGGGTTTGTAGAGGTGAGTTTGTAGAGGTGAGTTTGTAGAGGTGAGTTTGTAGAGGTGAGTTTGTAGAGGCGGGGTTTGTAGAGGTGAGTTTGTAGAGGCGGGGTTTGTAGAGGTGAGTTTGTAGAGGCGGGGTTTGTAGAGGTGAGTTTGTAGAGGCGGGGTTTGTAGAGGTGAGTTTTTAGAGGCGGGGTTTGTAGAGGTGAGTTTGTAGAGGCGGGGTTTGTAGAGGTGAGTTTGTAGAGGCGGGGTTTGTAGAGGTGAGTTTGTAGAGGTGAGTTTGTAGAGGTGAGTTTGTAGAGGTGAGTTTGTAGAGGTGAGTTTGTAGAGGCGGGGTTTGTAGAGGTGAGTTTGTAGAGGCGGGGTTTGTAGAGGTGAGTTTGTAGAGGTGAGTTTGTAGAGGTGAGTTTGTAGAGGTGAGTTTGTAGAGGTGAGTTTGTAGAGGTGAGTTTGTAGAGGCGGGGTTTGTAGAGGTGAGTTTGTAGAGGTGAGTTTGTAGAGGCGGGGTTTGTAGAGGTGAGTTTGTAGAGGTGAGTTTGTAGAGGTGAGTTTGTAGAGGTGAGTTTGTAGAGGTGAGTTTGTAGAGGTGAGTTTGTAGAGGCGGGGTTTGTAGAGGTGAGTTTGTAGAGGTGAGTTTGTAGAGGTGAGTTTGTAGAGGTGAGTTTGTAGAGGTGAGTTTGTAGAGGCGGGGTTTGTAGAGGTGAGTTTGTAGAGGCGGGGTTTGTAGAGGTGAGTTTGTAGAGGTGAGTTTGTAGAGGTGAGTTTGTAGAGGCGGGGTTTGTAGAGGTGAGTTTGTAGAGGTGAGTTTGTAGAGGTGAGTTTGTAGAGGTGAGTTTGTAGAGGTGAGTTTGTAGAGGTGAGTTTGTAGAGGTGAGTTTGTAGAGGTGAGTTTGTAGAGGTGAGTTTGTAGAGGTGAGTTTGTAGAGGCGGGGTTTGTAGAGGTGAGTTTGTAGAGGTGAGTTTGTAGAGGTGAGTTTGTAGAGGTGAGTTTGTAGAGGTGAGTTTGTAGAGGTGAGTTTGTAGAAGTGAGTTTGTAGAGGCGGGGTTTGTAGAGGTGAGTTTGTAGAGGTGAGTTTGTAGAGGTGAGTTTGTAGAAGTGAGTTTGTAGAGGTGAGTTTGTAGAGGTGAGTTTGTAGAGGTGAGTTTGTAGAGGTGAGTTTGTAGAGGTGAGTTTGTAGAGGTGAGTTTGTAGAGGTGAGTTTGTAGAGGTGAGTTTGTAGAGGCGGGGTTTGTAGAGGTGAGTTTGTAGAGGTGAGTTTGTAGAGGTGAGTTTGTAGAAGTGAGTTTGTAGAGGTGAGTTTGTAGAGGTGAGTTTGTAGAGGCGGGGTTTGTAGAGGTGAGTTTGTAGAGGTGAGTTTGTAGAGGTGAGTTTGTAGAGGTGAGTTTGTAGAGGTGAGTTTGTAGAGGTGAGTTTTTAGAGGCGGGGTTTGTAGAGGTGAGTTTGTAGAGGTGAGTTTGTAGAGGTGAGTTTGTAGAGGCGGGGTTTGTAGAGGTGAGTTTGTAGAGGTGAGTTTGTAGAGGTGAGTTTGTAGAGGTGAGTTTGTAGAGGTGAGTTTGTAGAGGTGAGTTTGTAGAGGTGAGTTTGTAGAGGTGAGTTTGTAGAGGTGAGTTTGTAGAGGTGAGTTTGTAGAGGTGAGTTTGTAGAGGTGGGGGCAGAGGCTCAGACGAGGGGCAGATATACTGTAGTTTCTTCTGAGCATGTCGAAGACTTTAATGTTTGATAAAGTTGGTCAGAAACAGAAAACAGAGGATGAGACTGTGGTCGTCTGCAGAAACCTGTCGACACTAAAGAGAACAGACAACTTTAATCGGATGATTTATTTAAAAGCGACACATAACGTTTACAGTAAAATGTGAAACTGGTGATGGTTCTGACCCGAATGGAGCTGACGGAATATGCTTAGTACATTATTTACTCAAACTTTATAATTTATTCATCCACAGAAGATTAACTCAGAACTCGTCTAAAACACAACTGCGCTGACATATTTACAGTGAAATACCGTCAAATATCAACAGTATCAGTCCTGGATTAGTCCTGGATTAGTCCCGTTTTAGCAACGGTTTAGTCACGGTTTAGTCCCGGTTTGGTCCTTGTTTATTCCTGGCTTAGACCTGGTTTAGTCCTGGTTTAGTCCTTGTTTAGTCCTGGCTTAGACCTGGTTTAGTCCTGGTTTAGTCCTGGTTTAGTCCTGGTTTAGTCCTGGTTTAGTCCTTGTTTAGTCCTGGCTTAGACCTGGTTTAGTCCTGGTTTAGTGGTGGTTTAGTCCTGGTTTAGTCATGGTTTAGACCTGGTTTAGACCTGATTTAGACTGAGGGGTTAGGGACTAGGTCTGAGGGGTTTAGCTCTTCCACCAGAGACAGCGCCCCCTGCTGCTGAGTCTAATTTAGATTGAGATAAAAAAACTCTTTAACAAAATTTTACTTCTGCTCATGTGACTCAAGTGTCCATCTAAAACCTGTTCAAATCCACCTTAAACCTTTTCAAGTCTAAATAAACCCCTACAAGCCAATCTTTGCTTTCTCACTGGAAAAGCCTGTTCTTGGTTCACTTTCTTAAAACGATCCCAAAATGACCCATGCACTGTGCACATTGAGCAGATATATTCTTTTCTAGATTGAATCAGATTTAAAGGTCTAATATCTCCCTTGAAAGCTTCTCCAGATGTGTAGCAGCTGTCTCTGCTGCATTAGCATCAGGCTAGTGGCTCATTAGCATTTCAAACAATAACGCCTCATTAACATACCACAGATCTAAACAGCTGCAACGGAGCGAGGTCAGAGGTCACTGCAGATGAACACGGGCCTCTGATAAAAGAAAGGGATTGTTTATAAAAATGACTGAGAGTGAAGTTCAGTCCAGGGGCAAGAGTCCCTGAAGGGTTTGTGTTTGTGACGTTAAACCTGTAAAACAAAGGCTTCCACTAAAGTAGTATTAACTGAACATGTGTAAATGTTTAAATGAGGTCTGTTCAGAGCTGGAGTCAAGTTTTCTGCTTCAGTTTCTGTCTTTAACCATGTGACATGCACAAACAGCACTGATCCTGATCAGCAGCAGTGGAACATTATAGTTTGGCTCAGTGGGACTGAAGCTGGACCACTGTCCTCCACTGAGCAGGATACAGGGCCTGGCCAGGATCCACACCAGGACAGTCCCTGAACACATTTGAGGCAGGTTTAGTCCCACCTGACGACAAAAACAAATCCTAATCTGAAGAAGTCAAAAATCAGTTTAATAAAACCAGTAGCTTCTAACTCGGGCTGGGTCAGATGTGAGTGCTCAGGTGTCCAGTTACTGTTCATGTTCATTTTAAGGTGTTCCTGTTGAAGCTGCTGACTCAGTGTTGAGCCTCACACGTGTTTAGGTTAGGCTCTCTGTGAAACTGTCCTCCTGGGGGACTGTTAAAGTCCCCCTGGTTGGACACCAGTGGAAGTTTATAGTGTGCTACAGATGTCGTGTTCAGCTCAGTCCCTTCACCTGCAGGGGCAGAAATCTAAACCCTCGCCTCTGTGTGTTATCGTTTATTTCAATTACTAATGGGTTTATCAGCTTTATACTCTCTTTAAATGAGAAATGTGAAAGCCACTGGATTAATCAACAGCCGGTGGACTGGCCTGGTAAGCACAGTTTCATAAATCTAACGCACGCTCTGCCTACTGTGTGTAGAGTGTAGTGTCCACAAGACAAGTCACAGTCAATGTCCTGTTTCACTTGGGATTCTGAGATGGTAACCTACTCTTGCCTGCGTGCCACTGATAATGCCCCCACGTTCCAAACCTGGCAGGAGTGCCTAAGGTTGCCGACCCTTGCTTTAAAGGAACTATTTACTACAAATCCTTGCAGGGTTGATAGAAACAGACACTGAAGCAGAAAGCGTTCAGACGCAGCTGTGTTCTGAGATGTGTTCATGCTGCTGACCATCTTGTGCTGCTGCCATTCCTTTATTTCTAACCTCACTCAAGCTCCTCCCCTTTTCCTTCAGCAGGAAGTGACATCATAGTAGCAGGAAGTGGCATTATAGCAGCCCTGTTATAATGAACCCCCAACATGGCTTCATCCATTAACCCCGCACCCTTTTAATGAAATCCCGCCCCTTTACTCCACTGTGTCACTGCCTTCTGCTTTGGTTCTGTTTGTGTTTCATCAACGACCCTGAAGTGGTCCTGCTGCGTTTGAGGCACCAGCCTCTGCAGTAAAACTGAACGCTCTGTTTTACTGAGCCATCTTCACCTGAGACCAGACCAGGACCAGACCAGGACCAGACCAGACCATAGCAGACCAGACCAGATCTGACCAGAGCAGGACCAGAACCAGAACCAGACCAGGACCAGACCAGACCAGTACCAGAGCAGACCAGGACCAGAGCAAACCAGACCAGAGCAAACCAGACCAGACCAGGACCAGACCAGACCTGACCAGTACCAGAGCAGACCAGGACCAGAGCAGACCAGACCAGAGCAAACCAGACCAGAGCAAACCAGGACCAGACCAGGACCAGACCAGGACCAGACCAGTGCAGACCAGGACCAGACCAGGACCAGACCAGAGCAGACCAGACCAGACCAGGACCAGACCAGACCAGACCAGACCAGTACCAGAGCAGACCAGACCAGAGCAAACCAGGACCAGACCAGGACCAGACCAGGACCAGACCAGTGCAGACCAGGACCAGACCAGGACCAGACCAGAGCAGACCAGGACCAGACCAGGACCAGACCAGTGCAGACCAGGGCCAGAGCAGACCAGACCAGACCAGGACCAGAGCAGACCAGGACCAGAGCAGACCAGGACCAGACCAGGACCAGACCAGACCAGAGCAGACCAGGACCAGACCAGACCAGAGCAGACCAGAGCAGACCAGAGCAGACCAGGACCAGACAAGGGCCAGACCAGGGCCAGACCTGACCAGAGCAGGACCAGAGCAGACCAGAGCAGACCATGACCAGACCAGGACTAGTCCAGACCTGACCAGAGCAGGACCAGACCAGACCATGACCAGACCAGGAACAGACCAGACCAAAGCAGACCTGACCAGACCAGAGCAGACCAGAGCAGATCAAGACCAGACCAGACCAGGAACAGACTAAAGCAGACCAGACCAGATCTGACCAGACCAGGACCAGAACCAGACCAGGACCAGACCAGACCAGTACCAGAGCAGACCAGGACCAGAGCAAACCAGACCAGACCAGGACCAGACCAGACCTGACCAGAGCAGACCAGACCAGAGCAAACCAGACCAGACTAGGACCAGAGCAAGCCAGACCAGACCTGACCAGACCAGAGCAGACAAGGACCAGACCAGAGCAAACCAAAGCAGACCAGAGCAGACCAGGACCAGACCAGACCATAGCAGACCAGACCAGGAACAGACCAGGACCAGACCAGACCAAAGCAGACCAGACCAGACCATGACCAGACCAGGGCCAGAGCAGACCAGACCAGACCAGACCAGGACCAGACCAGGACCAGACCAGAGCAGACCAGGACCAGACCAGGACCAGACCAGGACCAGACCAGACCAGAGCAGACCAGGACCAGACCAGGACCAGACCAGAGCAGACCAGCGCAGACCAGGACCAGACCAGGGCCAGACCTGACCAGAGCAGGACCAGAGCAGACCAGAGCAGACCATGACCAGACCAGGACTAGTCCAGACCTGACCAGAGCAGGACCAGACCAGACCATGACCAGACCAGGAACAGACCAGACCAAAGCAGACCTGACCAGACCAGAGCAGACCAGAGCAGATCAAGACCAGACCAGACCAGGAACAGACTAAAGCAGACCAGACCATATCTGACCAGACCAGGACCAGAACCAGACCAGGACCAGACCAGACCAGTACCAGAGCAGACCAGGACCAGAGCAAACCAGACCAGAGCAAACCAGACCAGACCAGGACCAGACCAGGAACAGACCAGGACCAGACCAGACCTGACCAGACCAAAGCAGACAAGGACCAGACCAGAGCATACCAAAGCAGACCAGAGCAGACCAGGACCAGACCAGACCATAGCAGACCAGACCAGGAACAGACCAGGACCAGACCAGACCAGACCAGACCAGACCAAAGCAGACCAGACCATGACCAGACCAGGAACAGACCAGACCAAAGCAGACCTGACCAGGACCAGAACCAGACCTGACCAGAGCAGACCAGGACCAGAGCAAACCATACCAGACCTGACCAGACCAGAGCAGACAAGGACCAGACCAGGATCAGACCAGAACCAGGACCAGACCAGACCAAAGCAGACCAGAGCAGACACAGACCAGACCAGAGCAGACCAGAACCAGACCAGGATCAGACCAGAACCAGGACCAGACCAGACCAAAGCAGACCAGAGCAGACACAGACCAGACCAGACCAGACCAGACCAGGACCAGACCAGAGCAGACTAGGACCAGAGCAGACCAGAGCAGACACAGACCAGACCAGACCAGGACCAGACCAGAGCAGACTAGGACCAGAGCAGACCAGGATCAGACCAGACCAGAGCAGACCAGGACCAGACCTGAGCAGACCAGAACCAGACCAGGATCAGACCAGACCAGAGCAGACCAGGACCAGACCAGACCAGACCAGAGCAGATCAAGACCAGACGAGACCAGGACCAGGCCAGACCAGAGAAGACCAGGATCAGATCAGGACCAGACCAGACCAGGACCAGAGCAGACCAGGACCAGAGCAGACCAGAGCAGACCAGGACCAAACCAGACCAGGACCAAACCAGACCAGACCAGACCAGACCAGACCAGAGCAGATCAAGACCAGACCAGACCAGGAACAGACTAGAGCAGACCAGACCAGGACCAGGCCAGACCAGAGCAGACCAGGACCAGGATCAGATCAGGACCAGACCAGACCAGGACCAGACCAGACCAGGACCAGAGCAGACCAGGACCAAACCAGACCAGGACCAGAGCAGACCAGACCAGAGCCGACAAGGACCAGAGCAGAGCAGACCAGACCAGACCAGACCAGACCAGAGAAGACCAGGATCAGATCAGGACCAGACCAGACCAGGACCAGAGCAGGCCAGGACCAAACCAGACCAGACCAGACCAGACCAGAGCCGACAAGGACCAGAGCAGAGCAGACCAGAACCAGACCAGGATCAGACCAGACCAGAGTAGACCAGGACCAGACCAGAGCAGATCAAGACCAGACCAGACCAGGAACAGACTAGAGCAGACCAGACCAGGACCAGGCCAGACCAGAGCAGACCAGGACCAGGATCAGATCAGGACCAGACCAGACCAGGACCAGACCAGGACCAGACCAGTGCAGACCAGGACCAGACCAGGACCAGACCAGAGCAGACCAGACCAGACCAGGACCAGACCAGACCAGACCAGTACCAGAGCAGACCAGGACCAGAGCAGACCAGACCAGAGCAAACCAGGACCAGACCAGGACCAGACCAGGACCAGATCAGTGCAGACCAGGACCAGACCAGGACCAGACCAGAGCAGACCAGGACCAGACCAGGACCAGACCAGTGCAGACCAGGGCCAGAGCAGACCAGACCAGACCAGGACCAGACCAGGACCAGACCAGAGCAGACCAGGACCAGACCAGGACCAGACCAGTGCAGACCAGGACCAGACCAGACCAGAGCAGACCAGGACCAGACCAGGACCAGACCAGAGCAGACCAGAGCAGACCAGGACCAGACAAGGGCCAGACCAGGGCCAGACCTGACCAGAGCAGGACCAGAGCAGACCAGAGCAGACCATGACCAGACCAGGACTAGTCCAGACCTGACCAGAGCAGGACCAGACCAGACCATGACCAGACCAGGAACAGACCAGACCAAAGCAGACCTGACCAGACCAGAGCAGACCAGAGCAGATCAAGACCAGACCAGACCAGATCTGACCAGACCAGGACCAGAACCAGACCAGGACCAGACCAGACCAGTACCAGAGCAGACCAGGACCAGAGCAAACCAGACCAGAGCAAACCAGACCAGAGCAAACCAGACCAGACTAGGACCATAGCAAGCCAGACCAGACCTGACCAGACCAGAGCAAACCAAAGCAGACCAGAGCAGACCAGGACCAGACCAGACCATAGCAGACCAGACCAGGAACAGACCAGGACCAGACCAGACCAGACCAAAGCAGACCAGACCAGACCATGACCAGACCAGGACCAGACCAGTGCAGACCAGGGCCAGACCAGACCAGACCAGACCAGGACCAGACCAGGACCAGACCAGAGCAGACCAGGACCAGACCAGGACCAGACCAGGACCAGACCAGACCAGAGCAGACCAGGACCAGACCAGGACCAGACCAGAGCAGACCAGAGCAGACCAGGACCAGACCAGGGCCAGACCTGACCAGAGCAGGACCAGACCAGACCATGACCAGACCAGGAACAGACCAGACCAAAGCAGACCTGACCAGACCAGACCAGACCTGACCAGAGCAGACCAGGACCAGAGCAAACCATACCAGACCTGACCAGACCAGAGCAGACAAGGACCAGACCAGAGCAAACCAGAGCAGACCAGAGCAGACCAGAACCAGACCAGGATCAGACCAGAACCAGAACCAGACCAGAGCAGACCAGACCAAAGCAGACCAGAGCAGACACAGACCAGACCAGAAACAGACCAGAGCAGACCAGAGCAGACCAGACCAGAGCAGACCAGACCAGACCAGGACCAGACCAGAGCAGACTAGGACCAGAGCAGACCAGGATCAGACCAGACCAGAGCAGACCAGGACCAGACCTGAGCAGACCAGAACCAGACCAGGATCAAACCAGACCAGAGCAGACCAGGACCAGACCAGACCAGACCAGAGCAGATCAAGACCAGACGAGACCAGGACCAGGCCAGACCAGAGAAGACCAGGATCAGATCAGGACCAGAGCAGACCAGGACCAGAGCAAAGCAGAGCAGACCAGGACCAAACCAGACCAGGACCAAACCAGACCAGACCAGACCAGACCAGAGCCGACAAGGACCAGAGCAGAGCAGACCAGAACCAGACCAGGATCAGACCAGACCAGAGTAGACCAGGACCAGACCAGACCAGAGCAGATCAAGACCAGACCAGGACCAGGCCAGACCAGAGCAGACCAGGATCAGATCAGGACCAGACCAGACCAGGACCAGAGCAGACCAGAGCAGACCAGGACCAAACCAGACCAGGACCAGAGCAGACCAGACCAGACCAGAGCCGACAAGGACCAGAGCAGAGCAGACCAGACCAGACCAGGACCAGACCAGACCTGACCAGACCAGGACCAGAGCAGACCATGACCAAACCAGACCAGGACCAGACCAGAGCAGACCAGGACCAAACCAGACCAGGACCAGACCAGAGCAGACCAGAGCCAACAAGGACCAGAGCAGATCAAGACCAGAGCAGACCAGGAACAGACCAGAGCAGACCAGACCAGGACCAGGCCAGACCAGAGCAGACCAGAGTTTGATCAGGACCAAACCAGACTAGGACCAGAGCAGACCAGACCAGACCAGGACCAGACCAGAACCAGTACCAGACCAGACCAGGGCGAGACCAGGACCAGTCCAGGATCAGAGCAGACCAGGATTGGTACAGGGTTAGGGAGAGTGTTTCAGACGGCAGTGATTCTTTTAGATCAACTAAATAAATAATAAAACTTGTTTAGTTGATGTTTACATTTTTAATGTTGAGCCATCGTTTATTTTGAAAAGCTTAAGTCCAGCAGAAACAAGTTTGTGTTACACATGTGAGCAACATATCTTTGTCAGTAGGGACAGACACAGGGGCCACTCAGGGGTTCCCCAGAGGACTGTCCCCCAGAGAATTGTCCCCAGAAGAGTGTCCTCCAGAGATCTGTCCAGAGTCTTAGACCTGCTCCTTATGGTCCCTCAGAGGGTCCCATGATCATGAAGCCCTCTGAGCTAGAGGGGATGCTAAAGATGGACAGAAACTGACTATACTAATAAAAATGACTTAGTTTTGTCAGCACTCTTTGGACTGTTCACTGTTTCACTGCATTACACGTGCAGTTGTCAGGGGGAGGGGCCTATCAGTGGGAGGGACCTGTCAGTGGGAGGGATTTGTTAGTGGTTAGCTCTGTGCTAACAGTCTGTGCCCCTCCGTATCTATTTTAGGATAGGAAAAGTGGTAGAGCAGAGCCCGAGCCCAAACTGAAACCCTCTTTTAGGTCCATCAGTGGCAGCTGCGACCTCAAACACCGTAGGGCGGACAGCGACTCCACGGTAAGAGAGAAGCCACGCCCACTGCTTTACCTGTCTTCTCACCTGTTTATTGTGTGTCCATATCTGTCCATCATTATTCCTGTCCATTATACTTGTCTTTAGACCGTTCAGTTGTCAATGTCAAACCTGTCCTTTTTTTCTGTTCCTTCACTGAGTGCACTGTAAAACCCATCAGACCCACTGTAGGACTTATATTAGTATGAAAACAGCCCCACTGGATGAAAAAGCTGGAGTAGAATGAAGGCTGTAAAAGTTTGTGCCTTTAAACAGATCAGACATTTCTGACAGACATTTCTCATATACACTGAAGACACAGGGTACAGCTTTACTATTTACATTATCTAATAAATCGTTCAAATAACCATACAGAAGTGGTCTGTAGTTAGTCATCCTGATGGATTTTTCCAGCTCCTCTGAAGCGGAGAGGTTAATGCGCCGGGCTTGGGTGTGGGAGATTGCCAAGCTGCTCGTACGGTAACGCAAAGCCCTACTGAGTCTCAAGAGTAAAAACTATGACCAAACTCTACGAACTTCTAAGGACCACCTCCAGACGTTTATCAAGCTGCACTTTATTTATTACCTTGAGCTGCAGCTGGATTCTTGTGAAATTTGTGAGTTTACAAACTCAAAGAAATCCATCTTGAACTGCTCCAAGCAAAGTATTGTGTTCTGAACCCTGGCCATAGGCTTGTTGTGTCTGACAGGTCTGGGCCTGTTGATAAAAGTTCATGAATCAGCTCCAGGTTTTATTTAAAGAACCTCTCCTTTTACAAACTCTTCAAACAGTAGCCTCCGAGACGATTTAAACACAAGACATTAGGCTCATTTTACAGTGTGCTGCAGCTGACGCCCACTTCATCTCTCACCTGTCCTTGTCTGTCCCTCACCTGTCCCTGTCTGTCCCTCACCTGTCCCTGTCTGCCCTATCTGTCCCTGTCTGTCCCTCACCGGTCCCTGTCTGCCCTATCTGTCCCTCTCATGTCCCTGTCTGCCCCTCACCTGTCACTGTCTGCCCCTCACCTGTCCCTGTCTGTCCCTGTCTGTCCCCCACCTGTCCCTGTCTGCCCTATCTGTCCCTGTCTGTCCCTCACCTGTCCCTGTCTGCCCTATCTGTCCCTCTCATGTCCCTGTCTGTCCCTCACCTGTCCCTGTCTGCCCCTCACCTGTCCCTGTCTGCCCTATCTGTCCCTCTCATGTCCCTGTCTGCCCCTCACCTGTCCCTGTCTGCCCCTCACCTGTCCCTGTCTGTCCCTCACATGTCCTTGTCTTTCCCTCACCTGTCCCTGTCTGTCCCTCACCTGTCCATGTCTGTCCCTCATCTGTCCCTGTCTGTCCCTCACCTGTCCCTGTCTGTCCCTCACCTGTCCCTGTCTGTCCCTCACATGTCCCTGCCTGTCCCTCACCTGTCCCTGTCTGTCCCTCACATGTTCCTGTCTGTCCCTCACCTGTCCCTCTCATGTCCCTATCTGTCCCTCATCTGTCCCTCTCTGTCCCTCACATGTCCCTGTTTGTCCCTCAGTGGTCCCTGTCTGTCCCTCACCTGTCCCTGTCTGCCCTTTCTGTCCCTCACATATCCCTATCTGTCCCTCTCATGTCCCTGTTTGTCCCTCACATGTCCCTGTCTGTCCCTCACCTGTCCCTGTCTGCCCTTTCTGTCCCTCTCATGTCCCTATCTGTCCCTCACATATCCCTATCTGTCCCTCACCTGTCAATCACCTGTCCCTGTCTGTCACTCACCTGTCCCTGTTTGTCCCTCACATGTCCCTGTTTGTCCCTCACCTGTCCCTGTTTGTCCCTCACATGTCCCTGTTTGTCCCTCACATGTCCCTGTTTGTCCCTCAAATGTCCATGTTTGATAAATCTCCAGTATTTAGTTAAATGTCTGTTTGTCTGTTTCATATTTAATTTGTCGACAAACGTTTCATTAAAGACATAAAACCACTCCCACTTTTTGTCCACACACTTGCCTGTCCTTTACACCCACCTGTGAATGTCCTCATACCTGCCCCTGAGTCCTCCATCTTTTACCTGTTTGTCTCCTGCACTGTAAAACACTAACATTTCTCTAAAGTTTGAGTTTAAAATATAACCAAACATTTAGATTAGGATTTTTTTTAGTGTCTGTGTTAGAGCTGTATTTTCAGTGTTACACTAACACTGACACCAGAGTAAATGCAGTAAGTGTGTAGAATATGTAAGACCTTATTGAGCCCACAGAGGTCACAGAGGTCACAGAAAAAGTATTATTATACAGTAAATATGCAATCTTGTACTTATAGTAACTTCCAATGGAGCCAGGGATGAACAGGAAACTGAATAAGAAAAAAAAATTATATGGCCGACCAATATTTAATCTGGAGCAGCAACCGTTTTTGTCTCCAGGGTTAATTTTCTGTTGTGCGGCCCAAAGAGCAATCTGCACAGCCCTCGATCATGTGACCCATTCTGACCAATAGACTGAAGGATAGAGCGATGATTTAAAATATTTCAAACAGAGATAAAGTTTATGATTCTAAAATAGATAATAAACAAAACCTGAGCATTGTGTCAGCTGCAGGCTCATGTCGATATCAGCCATTTGTTTTTACTCCTCTCTTCGGGGAAAATTCCTTTGAGGCTCCAATACCTCGAGTGGCGGGGCGGGGCTTAGAAGCTCAGTTCACCTGAGCATGTAGACGGCGGGGTCAGGGGTCATAAATATTCAACGGCATGAGTAAACATTTTGATTTGCAGTGTATCCTCATCTCCTTTCCTGCTCCCTTCACTTGTTCCTCACTTGTTCCTCGTTTGCTGAGTCATCATGGCCACCAGCCTTCGCAGACAAACAGTCCTCTCCAAGTCCAGTCCAGGTCTTCTTGAAGTCCAGTCCAGGTCCTCTCAAAGTCCAGTCCAGGTCCTCTCTAAGTCCAGTCCAGGTCCTCTCAAAGTCCAGTCCAGGTCCTCTTGAAGTCCAGTCCAGGTCCTCTCAAAGTCCAGTCCAGGTCCTCTCTAAGTCCAGTCCAGGTCCTCTCAAAGTCCAGTCCAGGTCCTCTCTAAGTCCAGTCCAGGTCCTCTCTAAGTCCAGTCCAGGTCCTCTCAAAGTCCAGTCCAGGTCTTCTTTAAGTCCAGTCCAGGTCCTCTCAAAGTCCAGTCCAGGTCCTCTCTAAGTCCAGTCCAGGTCTTCTTTAAGTCCAGTCCAGGTCCTCTCTAAGTCCAGTCCAGGTCCTCTCTAAGTCCAGTCCAGGTCCTCTCCAAGTCCAGTCCAGGTCCTCTCTAAGTCCAGTCCAGGTCCTCTCAAAGTCCAGTCCAGGTCCTCTCTAAGTCCAGTCCAGGTCTTCTTTAAGTCCAGTCCAGGTCTTCTTTAAGTCCAGTCCAGGTCCTCTTTAAGTCCAGTCCAGGTCCTCTCCAAGTCCAGTCCAGGTCCTTTTTAAGTCCAGTCCAGGTCCTCTCTAAGTCCAGTCCAGGTCCTCTCTAAGTCCAGTCCAGGTCTTCTTTAAGTCCAGTCCAGGTCCTCTCTAAGTCCAGTCCAGGTCTTCTTTAAGTCCAGTCCAGGTCCTCTCTAAGTCCAGTCCAGGTCCTCTCCAAGTCCAGTCCAGGTCCTCTCTAAGTCCAGTCCAGGTCCTCTCTAAGTCCAGTCCAGGTCCTCTCTAAAACCAGTCCAGGTCCTCTCTAAGTCCAGTCCAGGTCCTCTCAAAGTCCAGTCCAGGTCCGCTCTAAGTCCAAGCCAGGTCCTCTCAAAGTCCAGTCCAGGTCCTCTTCAAGTCCAGTCCAGGTCCTCTCAAAGTCCAGTCCAGGTCCTCTCTAAAACCAGTCCAGGTCATCCCTAAGGCCATTTTAGGCCAGGGTTGAGTCCCAGTCAGGTCTGAGTGAAGACCGGGTTTAGTTGGGTTTGAGTCGTCCTCTTGCAAAGGGACAAGGTCCAGCCTGTGTGGTTTCTGTCTCAACACTGCCTTCAAATGGAAAACTTACAGACGCAGATAAATGCAGCCAGTGAAGCAGCATTTATTAAAGCAGTCTGTGTAGTTAGTGATGCTAACACCTGAGAACAGCAAGGCCTTTATTTAGCATGTTATGTATCTCAGCACAAATACAGGAATCTCATGCACTTTAATGTGGGATGTAGCAATTAATAATACTTTTATAATATTTAATAATTATTTTATAATATTTAATAATACTTTAATATTTAATAATGCATTAATAAGATTTAATAATATTTTTATATGTGTGGTGTAAGAGAAGCTGAACTGTAAACCTGAATTTGAAAATGTTCCATTTGAAAGCAGCTCTGTCCTGATCCTTTCATCACTTTTACATCCATCTCCTGACACTTCCAAACTCCCATCATCCTTTGTACCATCTGAACTCCCATGATCCTTTGCAGGAGTCTGTCCACAGCAGGCCCTAAGCCGGCGCAAAATCTAACTCTCACTGTTTCTGTTCCAGACTCTCAGGACGAGTAACAATAACCATTCCTTCTTTTTCAGCGTCTGGTCTGTT
>JALDNG010000051.1:247500-340000 GCA_024349245.1 Neodontobutis hainanensis
TTTTGCACATTCTTTTTCTTTTCTCTTCTTTTTTTCTAGTGCAATTTGTTTTTACTATTGCCTTTTTTGGTCATTTCCTCCTCATATTGATTGAGTCTTTTTTGTGTCCTTTTGACTATTTTCATTATTAACTTCCAAAAGCAGATTTTTTTTATTGAATGGCCACAAACCTTTCCAAATATTTTTCAGGATTGTCACATTTTCTGGTAGAATTTTATGGCAATACAAATAATGTTGATTTAGAGTCAGGCAAGTAGCCCGGGACCCGAGCGTTTAAAGGCGATCCAGACGTCCTCACAGATATACGACGGAGCTTAAATCCTTCTCTACAGTTTAAAGATGAGTTCAGAGGGTCGTCCACCGGAAAAGACTGTCACACTCCATTAAACCTGTTTCCATTTAACCACATAGACGCCTCAAACTAATTCTTAAAAACCCTGAAAACACTGAGCCTGCTGTTCTTCTGAGAGCTGATTGGCCGACACGTGAAAAGGGGGGGGTCTTTGGGACTAAATGCAGAAGCAAAAGAAGTCTCTCACTGAACTTCAAACAAAAAAAATCAACTTCAAAGTTTGGTTTGGTTCACTGTTTAGAGACGCTTTTGGTTCTGTTTTTAGTCATTTTATCAACGTAAGGGTTTGAACATGTTTTAGATGGATTTGAACATGTTTTAGATGGATTTGAACAGGTTTTAGTTGGGTTTGAACATGTTTTAGATGGATTTGAACATGTTTTAGATGGATTTGAACAGGTTTTAGTTGGGTTTGAACATGTTTTAGATGGATTTGAACATGTTTTAGATGGATTTGAACAGGTTTTAGTTGGATTTGAACAGGCTTTAGTTGGATTTGAACAGGTTTTAGTTGGATTTGAACAGGTTTTAGTTGGGTTTGAACAGGTTTTAGTTGGATTTGAACATGTTTTAGATGGATTTGAACAGGTTCTAGTTGGGTTTGAACAGGTTTTAGTTGGATTTGAACAGGTTTTAGTTGGATTTGAACAGGTTTTAGTTGGATTTGAACATGTTTTAGATGGATTTGAACAGGTTTTAGTCGGGTTTGAACAGGTTTTAGTTGGATTTGAACATGTTTTAGATGGATTTGAACAGGTTTTAGTCGGGTTTGAACAGGTTTTAGTTGGATCTGAACAGGTTTTAGTTGGATTTGAACAGGTTTTAGATGGATTTGAACAGGTTTTAGTTGGATTTGAACAGGTTTTAGTTGGGTTTGAACAGGTTTTAGTTGGGTTTGAACAGGTTTTAGATGGATTTGAACAGGTTTTAGAAGGATTTCAACAGGTTTTAGTTGGATTTGAACAGGTTTTAGTTGAATCTGAACAGGTTTTATTTGGATCTGAACAAGTTTTAGATGGACCTGAACAGGTTTTAGATGGATTTTAACAGGTTTTAGTTGGACCTGAACAGGTTATAGATGGATTTTAACAGATTTTAGTTGGACCTGAACAGGTTTTAGATGGATTTTAACATGTTTTAGATGGATCTGAACAGGTTATAGATGGATTTTAACAGGTTTAGTTGGACCTGAACAGGTTTTAGATGGATCTGAACAGGTTTTAAAACCTGTTCAAATCACTTCACGTGGCCCAGAGACTCCGCCCCTTTTCCATCAAGGCCAAAAACAATGTTTATTAAACTTTACTGTTTCACGTTCAGTATGTCCCCTGCTGATGATGTCATAAGATCTGTGTGATGTCATTCTCTGTCTACCTCCGCGACGCAAATCAGGAGCTGACGTTCGGCCGGAGCCTCGCTCCTCCTCCGAGCGTCGGCGGCAGGAGCAGCGAGGGCTTTTGCTGAACAGACGCCAAATCGTAGCTAACGCAAGCCTCGCTGAGAACGAACTGTCTTTAATGTCTTTAAAAAGAACATTTTGCTGTTTTTAACATTGTATTTATAATGTCAGAGTTTAGACAAAGTTACACTAAGTATGCTATCTAATGATAATCACATTTGCTGAGAACAAAAACACAAGAACAAGAAGCAACTTCCAACTTTATAATTAAGATAAAACACTTTGACCAGAAGGCTCACTTCTGCTAAAGCATTGTAAACACTACATTTATTTAGTCACATTTTGCTTTAATGATTTTTACACCAGATCTTGAAAACTGCCAGTCTGTGACGTATATTATAGCAATATTCAGCTTTTAGCTTGTTGTGTTTCTGTAGCATGACATTCTGACATTTTTTAAGCTGTATTTTTACCTCTATTAGACTATTATTGTATGTTATAAATGTTTAGAGACACTTGATGTCAGTAGAACTCACTTTGGAATTCACTATAAACTGCCAGCGCTAGCTTCAATGCTACCAGCTACATTAGCACAGCAGCAGCGTTCAACAAAAGGCCACCAAAAAGAAAATAAATGTCATTTATTGAGTATTAAGTGGAAATTTGTTCATAACTGCACAAGATATACAGTATTATTTTGTAATTATGGATTAAAGAGCACAGCTGGCCATTATGGTGGCCATTTATAAATGTCAGTTAAATCTACTTCTTTAATATTTTTACTGGTGTTTACTGGTTTTGATGTAACAGTTTGTCTGCAGAGGTATTTACTTTTTATGTTTAAAATCCAGGCATTTTGTTGCATATTTTCCACCAAAATAATTATCTTAGTAAGTATATTAGTAATCAGGGACAAAAACCTGAGTCATGGCAGCCATTTTGTGGACGCTTTAGCCAAACACCAATATCAGTTAAATCTAATTTTCTTCCTCACACAAAGACTGGCAAAAGAGAAAATGGAATAGTTTGTTGAGTAATAAGTGAAAATATGCTAAAACATGTTTAAAACTGCACAAGATATGAGGTATATTTTGTAAATATAAATTAAAGAGTGCCACAAACAGGCTACAAATATTTTTGGTGGCCATATTGTGTCAAAAAATGTCAGTTAAATCTACTTTTCTCACTTCTGACACTTTTTATCAATGTTTTTGGTAAGATTGAAGAAGAGTTGTCTGTACAGTTTGTCTTTACTGTTTTAGGATGAGTCATGGCAGCCATTTTGGGGACGGTTACAAACAAATATCCACTAACTTTTTCACAGACAAAGTTGTTCTCAGCGACGCTCGCCTCGTTCCACTTCACATGATATTTATCTAAAGAGAGCTGCACCAACGAGGATTTATTTTATTGTCTGTACTAAAAAAAAAAAAAAAGTAGTCAGATAAAAGTCTTGTTGTGGATCCTATTTCACTTGAACAAAAAGCTAAAGCTAACTCTGTACAGCATCCTGCAATATTCTACATTTATATCTGTTTTGAATGCACTTTAACATTCCTTTTAATGAAACACGTTTCTAAACATAATATTTTCCTGTGTCTATAATCTGTCTAAAATAAATCTAATGATAGCTTCTAACACGCAAACATAAAAAAATAAAAATAAATATGTTAAAGTTTAAAAAATAAATATATGCTTAAACAAGACTATTATATTTCTCAGTTTTATCAATATTTTTCTAAGGTTATGACTCTTTTGGAAAAGTAAAGTCATAATTCACCGACAGGTTAATGCTAAAGCTAACATATCAACTTTTATTCACTGTAGCTTTCAATCCTTATTACTTTTCAAAAATGTACAAACTGTGAATAGTATTTATTTACCTTCAAGTAGTTAAATCTGAATAAAAGTGCACAATAATTATATTTTATTAGTAGCAGCTAATGCTAGCTTTGTGAATATGTGCTAAAAGAGTTAAACAGTTAAACATATATATATATATATATATATATATATATATATATATATATATATATATATATATATATATATAAAAATGGTTTATTTCATAGGAAAAAAAATTTACTCATAAGAATCTTGTTTATAAATAAGTGCCAAACTAAGTCACTGTTAAGCAAATAATGCAGCAATATTTTAACTTTATTTGCCAAAAACGTCACAGTAATAACTACAGATGCTAATGCTTATATTGTAAATGCTAATGGGCTAAGAAGTCCTTTAAGATTATCTAATTTTTTATTTACTAAATAAATATGTGTTTACTTTTATCACAGGTAGTATTTTAACACTTTAAACTCAAATCTAAATAGCTTCTTCACGTTTTGCAAATTTATGTTGCAAAATCCAAATGCAAATTCTTTTTAGTAGCTCTAAACCGATATAAAGTCATTCAACAATGAAATAACACTGATTCCAAACATTTAAACCAAATTATTGCCTTTTAGATGTATTTTTATTTATAACACTACTTTCTTTTTGAGTTACGCCGTAGATAACCTTGGCTTTTGTTCATGTATTTTTATCCAAGCTAATGCTAAAGTGCTGTGTGTCAATGTTCGTCTTTGTTAGATTCATTTTTTTGTCTCATTTAAAAGCCTTTACTTATATTAAACCATTAGGTAAGACTGTATTAAAACCTCAGAAACTGAATGTTTGCCTTTGTCTATACATTTCTTAGTAATTTAATATATATAATCTGTTAGCTAAGCACTAAAGCGTTAGCCTTTGTTAGCTCCATTTTACCTCATGTAATGCACTTGTAAATATGTTTTGTATCTTATTTTCTTGAAATATTAAAAAGTAGCAGTATTTTGATTTTACAATTCTAAGAGTTTCTTCACTGAGTTATTGTGAACCTGAGCCAGTTCTGAAACGTTTCTTTGCGTTTTATCGGTGAATCTTCCTCACGGTGCAGCTCTCTCTTGTTTCCGATGTCAACACTCTTTATTTTACTGCCGTTTTACAGAACCTATCAAATAAAGAGCTATAACAAATCTTTCTGCTGTAGATGTAAAAGTTATTTCTCCATAAAAAGAGCTGTACGTAGCTTTTCTAACCTTTCTTTGTGGAAAACACACAGATGTTTTATGGTTGATTTTTGTGAAGCAATATGTAGCTTCTGATGAGGTTAGCGGCTAACATCCTGTGAACATCCGACCTGTAAATATCTGTCTTCAACATCTGTCAGAGTTTAATAAAGTATTCTGTGTATTTTTGGTCGAAACCTGCCTGGTTGTTTTTATTACATATATCCTGCTTTGTTTGTGCTGTGGGATGTCTTTAAAATAAAACCAGTCCATTGAAAGTGTTTAAAAGCATTTATTTGTTACCAATTTCAGGCCACTTTTGTACATTTTTGAAAAAGTAGCAACAACATTGATTTCATTGCGTTAGAATTTTAAGTGTTTTTAATAAATACCAGTGAATGTTTCGGGTCATTTTGGCTGTATTGTGTGTAATGGGACCTCTCCAAATTAAAATGATTGCTGTTATTGAACCCCCTGGTATTTAATTACAAGTGTGGGCTCTTTGTAAAGGTAACACTCTCTAGTTTCACTCAGAGCAGTCAGAATCTGTCTAAGTATTACTGATAAAATTTTATACACTTTGGAACACACAAAAAAAAATACTTTTTGTGTGCTCGCCTAAAATATTTAGTGAAAATAAAAGTGTCTATAGCTTCAGCAGGTAGTTGAGGACTAAAACACACTGTGGGCCAAAAGAATTACTGGATGACTACTCACATTTCAAATTTGAAAAGAATATCTGTAAAAATGAGTATTTTACAGCAGTTTTAATGTTGGTTAATCTAGGCGCTTTATTCCACTAAAACGATTTATTCATTTTATCAAACTAACACATTTGGAAAAAGTGCAATAAGTTCTGAATGCTTCAACCCAAGACTTCAATGAGGGCTCTTCTGAAAGATTACACCTGGAGGAACCTGAATTTACACACAGTGTAACTATATTAGTTATTATAATTAATATTCCATAATAATTGGCATGTTTACAAATGAAAATAATCAAAATGAGTGTTTTGGGACAAATATATATTTTTGAATAATATCCACAAATAAAAACACACTGCAAACTATATACATTGGTCATAGCACTGCAATTTAGTGTTTTCAAGGCTCCAACAGCATTAGAAAGAGAAAAGGAGAGAACAGAGAGGTGTCAAAACCCCCCCACCCCCACCCCCTGCTGCGGCTGGCTCTCTCTACTTCTCATTATTATTTTTTTCTACAACAGCCTGTCTAAAATGCATAAAACAACTAAAACAGATGATATTTATTACTTATAATATGTAAAATATAAAAAGAGTATAGTTTTTACTCATAAAAAACTCAAAAGACAAAAGTGTTGACGCAGCTGCCTCTCTCTCTCCTCTCCTCTTCTCAGATGCGAGGAACCCCAGACCCTGAATTTTGAAAAAAAAGTTGCCGTGTTTGTTATTGCCGTAAACCGTGTTTGGTATCTCCGTAAACCGTGTTTGGTATTGCCGTAAACCGTGTTTGGTATTGCCGTAAACCGTAGCTCATTGGCTCTATTTATCGTATTGAGGACGTTCAGTGACGCTTCTAGTCCAAACTAAAGCCGTTGAAGTGGGGGCGTAGTCGTTCATCCATCTGTGGAGTTCCAAGTCTTCTCATTGGTCAAAGGCTGACCAAAACCCCTTTCAATTGGCCAAACAAGGTGTCAATCTAATGCTAACACTTCCTGCTAGCATGTGATTAGCTTTTTTCGGCGGGAGAAAAGGAATGATGTTTTTTATTTACAAAAGAAACGACATAAAGTGTCGCAGCTGACTTCAAGTTGGGAATACTTTTCGGCAGTTTTTGTGCCTTGGAGGCTCTAACATATCTTTTGGACCTAATTATTTTACTGGATATTATTCCCTGGACCTTTATGAGCAGAATGAGACCCAGTTTGTGGGATTTTATAGCGGTTTGAGTCCAATAGACCCCGTCAAAGGTAAGACCAAATCCAATCTCCATCTTTGTGCGTGTCTGTAAAACGGGCTTTGGTGTCAAATATGTGGTTTTAATGTCTTAAAATGGTTTATATCATCTGAAAGATGAGACTTTAAGCTTTAATTTGATGTATAGATTTTGGGGTTTACATGACTTTGGAGTTTGCACTGATGGAGGCGCACGCTAAAATGCTCTGTGGAAATTGTCCTACGTATCAATTAAAATCCTAAAAATGATTAATTATGTATTTTTGAGCAGAGCTGAAGTGGTTTAAGACATTTAGGCAGAATAAATTGGAGGTGTCCACAAGGGTTCAATATCTTAATCTTCATCGACAAAGTCAAGGAAGAGGATCAGGGTCACTGGAAAGAAAATGTGGGTAAATTTAATGATGAAACAAACTTCTCCAGAGCCATCCTCACAACACAAACCTGCCGTCTCTGGAGGTCCTCGAAGGTTCTTCAAACCTGCTGATCAGAAACATCTTTAATTATTTCAAACAAAGAACTTTGACTGGAAAGTGAAATTAAAGAACGTATTTTTGCTGCATAGTCTCAGAACAGATGGTCTGTGGTCTGGTGGATGTATTGAGCAAAACAAAGTCAGCTTTTGTTCTTTTTCTCTGAACTCAGGCTCATTTCTGCTCCCATTACATCCGTCCAAACGTTACCGTCTCAGTATAATAATGTATATCTAAAAAAAGAAACGAGAGATGCGTGGTCTGTGTAGCTTTTGATTGCACCACTTTAGGATGGGACTTTATTTCTCTCTTTCTGACGATGCAATAAATTGAGTATAAACAGAATTTCAAACTGTTATAAGAATTTTCTATGTCTTTATATTTATCCAGAGATTTATTAGGGTTAGGGTTATATTTATTCACAAGGCTCCAGGTTAGAGTTGAGCCGGATACTCAGACGAGTATCCGGTACGGATAATGCACTTTTGCCGAGTACGAGTATTATACGAGTAAAACGAGTCAATATCTGTGCTCGTGAAACCCATGTCACATGAAAAATAGTTCCTTCTCATTCGCGGATGCTTTCCGCTGGACAAAATAAGTTCCGGCGCAGGCGCAGGGAAATTTCCAGCATCTGGTTCCTGCTGTAGCTGCAGTCTGCTAAGCGGACAAACACTTCATAAAGTAATGTGAATTCTTATACTTGACATTTGACTCAGCAGTGAGTTTTATTTTACTTCTACCTTAGTACCTTTTTGGGTAATAGTAGCAAATTGGTTTGTTTTATTGAGGTTAATTGGCGGCGTAGTGAACCGCGAGTGGAACCTCATTGAAGAAATAAGCGTTTCTGGTTATTTTAATTTATTTAAGCACTTTAAAAGTAACAGATTGATTTGATGTGAACTTTATTATGATTGATAAGTTACTGCCTTTAATTCGGCTACCTTGTCTTAGAGACAGGTATTTTTCTTTACGGTGTTTCAATAATTTGTTTGTAGCTTTTGCTAATCATTTTTGAAATTGAGTGTTGCTGAACTGAACTGGGTTATATTGATAGCTAAATGGTTAATTAAATATAACTAACTGACTTGAGATAGTAACTTGTTACCATTAACTGTTGCTTTGAATGCTGAGTGTCTGACACTTTCTTGCTGTATTTCATAAAAAATAAAGGAATTGGTGGTATAAAACTATATTATTACAAATTAATTAGCTACACACACACACACACACACACACACACACACACACACACACACACACACACACACACACACACACACAGGAAATAATAAAAAGAAAAATTCACACTGATAATAAAAAAAATTAAAGTTAAAAAAAGAAAGTTATGTTTAGATAAAAACTCTTGTTAATTACATTTTTCTTCATAATTGCAAACGCATGTGTTGTATTCATTGTTGCAAAATTTGTTCATACATAGTTGGAACTGTATATAGTTCGTTTGTTATTGTGATCAAAACCATTGATCTGAAGCTCAATGCTGATGCTGTCATGTAAATAGTTTTCTAATCAGTAATAAATAACAATTTCTGATCAACTCATATTAATTGCATGATAAAAAATAACATACCAGTTAAAGCCCTGCCCATTTCGAGTCAACCCAACCCCTTCCGGTGTAAATCCCGCCCACTTCCGGGTTAAACCCCGCCCACTTCCGGGTTAGGTCACGCCCAATCCGAGTACAGATACAGATACAGATAATTCATATGGTTAACAGATACAGATAATGCTGTACTCGCTCATCCCTACTCCAGGTGACAAGCCATGTCTCAGTCTAGTTATGTCTACTTCCTGCTTGGATTAACATGAAGGACATGACATGAATGTGACATGACCTGAAGAGAACTATAAGCCCCAGTAACTCTAAACATTATAAAAATAAATTTCTTATAACACAAGCTAATTCAAAGGTTGGTCTTCAGACATCATAAAGATGTGCGAACTCATCAAATTTGAGCTTCCACTTTATATTTTAAAGCTTTTCACTGCCACCTACAGGCCACTGCAGGTACCGTCCCGTTAGTCCATATCTTTGGGAAAGTGCATCAGTGTGGACCAAGTGAACACAGCATGAACCGAAGGCTCCGTCTGAATGTGAATGTTTCTAACAGAGAGAAGACATGAGCCTTAACCAGACATTTTTTTCACTGTGGCCCTAGTCTCAACGTGAAGATGGTCAAAAATCCAATTGTCACTAAATTCTTTTGCTGTGGCATGGTTTTAACCCAACTTTGCCATAAAACCATTTACCCAAATGGTAATTACGTTCTGAGGCGATAGCCAGACTGAAAGACACTGAGACAGGTTAAAAGTGTTTTTGTGTTTTTCTGCTCAGAAACACAATCACAGAGATTCAATCTGTGTTCCTCACATAGATTTGTGCTCGTGGTCGCCGTGGAAACAGATGAGGCTCGCTGCCGTGGTTACAGCTGGTTATTTTTAGAGACGGCGTGTGAACGAGAGGATATCCTCTGTTTCTGCCTGATTTACACACAACACACCTGAGACCAGATCAGTCTGTCCTCGTTTATTTTTACCTGACATTTTTAATATTCATACTTTAATAATACTTATAATGGCTTTTTTACTCACATTTTAAGAAATATCAAGACGAGCATAGAAGACAGATTATTAGTTTTATTTATGAACAACAGATGAACAAAAAGTGGAAGAATATTTTGTGCTTGAACTTTAGAAAATGCAGTATATTACACAATATGATTCCGACAAAAGAAAATAACCAAAATGAACTGAACTTAATTCAATTGCTGTTGTTGTGACAAGCCCGTTACTTGTGTTAGTTTTTCTACAGATGTCGCAGAACATTTTTCCCCCCTCTCGACCTCCAAACTCCTGTTCCCACTGAACACGACACTCTTTCTTCTTCTCCTCCTTTCTGCTGCTTGATTGTCCCGTAACAGCTGTCGGTGACTGCTCAGTGATCTCTGTTTGTCCTCCTTCATCCTCCACTGCATCATGTCCTTTTTTTTTCACTTTTATTAACAATATCATGAAAAACTACTCGCACTCTGCTGTCGTGACAAAGACGACATGATTCAAGATAACTGCTGAATAATACGTGCATTCGCCACCAACTGGTCAGGAGTAGGAATTACAAGAGATTACCTTCAGAATAATCCGTCAAAATGACGGATGGCATTCAAATTTTTCCGTCACTGCTAAAAAAAACCAAAAAAAAAACGTCAATGACGGAAAATATTTGGTTAATGTGACCTCTGCCTGAGACTGTCTATAACCTGTTCAGATCAATCTAAAACCTTTTTAAATCCATCTAAAACCTGTACTAGTCCCAGTTCTGAGTTTGAATAAATGAGGAACACAATAAGGATGAGTCTATGTCAAACTAAAGTCCTGTAAAGCCCATTGATGTGTTAGAGTCAGCCACTAGAGGGCAGCACTGCTCCTTTTGTCGAGAATAAATGAGCTCCTGACTGGTTCTCCTGTTTGTTTCTGTTTCTTCTGATGTCTTTTGCAGATGTGTTATTTTTGCTGGAGCCACTGCTCTTTCACAATAAGAGCCCCTTTGACAACACTCTCAGCTCTGTGTGTTCTGGTGAGTCTGTTCTGGTGAGTCTGTTCTAGTGAGTCTGTTCTGGTGAGCGTGTTCTGGTGAGTCTGTTCTGGTGAGTGTGTTCTGGTGAGTGTGTTCTGGTGAGTCTGTTCTGGTGAGCCTGTTCTAGTGAGCGTGTTCGGGTGAGTCTGTTCTGGTGAGCCTGTTCTGGTGAGTCTGTTCTGGTGAGCGTGTTCTGGTGAGCCTGTTCTGGTGAGTGTGTTCTGGTGAGCCTGTTCTGGTGAGTGTGTTCTGGTGAGCCTGTTCTGGTGAGCGTGTTCTGGTGAGCCTGTTCTGGTGAGCGTGTTCTGGTGAGTGTGTTCTGGTGAGTGTGTTCTGGTGAGCCTGTTCTGGTGAGCGTGTTCTGGTGAGCGTGTTCTAGTGAGCGTGTTCTGGTGAGTGTGTTCTGGTGAGTGTGTTCTGGTGAGCCTGTTCTGGTGAGCCTGTTCTGGTGAGTGTGTTCTGGTGAGCCTGTTCTGGTGAGCCTGTTCTGGTGAGTGTGTTCTGGTGAGTCTGTTCTGGTGAGCGTGTTCTGGTGAGCCTGTCTGTTCTGGTGAGCGTGTTCTGGTGAGCGTGTTCTGGTGAGCGTGTTCTGGTGAGCCTGTTCTGGTGAGCGTGTTCTGGTGAGCATGTTCTGGTGAGCGTGTTCTAGTGAGCGTGTTCTAGTGAGTCTGTTCTGGTGAGTGTGTTCTGGTGAGCCTGTTCTGGTGAGTGTGTTCTGGTGAGCCTGTTCTAATGAGCCTTTTCTGGTGAGCCTGTTCTGGTGAGCGTGCTCTGGTGAGCCTGTTCTGGTGAGCGTGCTCTGGTGAGCCTGTTCTGGTGAGCGTGTTCTGGTGAGCGTGTTCTAGTGAGCGTGTTCTGGTGAGTCTGTTCTGGTGAGCCTGTTCTGGTGAGCGTGTTCTGGTGAGCGTGTTCTAGTGAGCGTGTTCTGGTGAGTGTGTTCTGGTGAGTCTGTTCTGGTGAGTCTGTTCGGGTGAGTCTGTTCTGGTGAGCGTGTTCTGGTGAGCCTGTTCTGGTGAGTCTGTTCTGGTGAGCCTGTTCTGGTGAGCGTGTTCTGGTGAGTGTGTTCTGGTGAGTGTGTTCTGGTGAGCCTGTTCTGGTGAGCCTGTTCTGGTGAGCGTGTTCTGGTGAGTGTGTTCTGGTGAGCGTGTTCTGGTGAGCCTGTTCTGGTGAGTGTGTTCTGCTGAGCGTGTTCTGGTGAGCCTGTTCTGGTGAGCGTGTTCTGGTGAGCGTGTTCTGGTGAGCGTTTTCGGGTGAGCGTGTTCGGGTGAGCGTGTTCTGGTGAGCGTGTTCTAGTGAGCGTGTTCGGGTGAGTCTGTTCGGGTGAGTCTGTTCGGGTGAGCCTGTTCTGGTGAGCGTGTTCTGGTGAGTGTGTTCTGGTGAGTGTGTTCTGGTGAGTCTGTTCTGGTGAGTCTGTTCTGGTGAGTCTGTTCTGGTGAGCGTGTTCTGGTGAGCGTGTTCTGGTGAGCGTGTTCTGGTGAACCTGTTCTGGTGAGTGTGTTCTGGTGAGTGTGTTCTGGTGAGTGTGTTCTGGTGAGTCTGTTCTGGTGAGCGTGTTCTCGTGAGTCTGTTCTGGTGAGCGTGTTCTGGTGAGTCTGTTCTAGTGAGTCTGTTCTGGTGAGCGTGTTCTCGTGAGCGTGTTCTGGTGAGTCTGTTCGGGTGAGCCTGTTCTGGTGAGCGTGTTCTGGTGAGCCTGTTCTGGTGAGTCTGTTCTGGTGAGCGTGTTCTGGTGAGTCTGTTCTGGTGAGTGTGTTCTGGTGAGTGTGTCCTGGTGAGTGTGTTCTGGTGAGCGTGTTCTGGTGAGTCTGTTCTGGTGAGTCTGTTCTGGTGAGTCTGTTCTGGTGAGTGTGTTCTGGTGAGCGTGTTCTGGTGAGTCTGTTCTGGTGAGTGTGTTCTGGTGAGTCTGTTCTGGTGAGTGTGTTCTGGTGAGTGTGTCCTGGTGAGTGTGTTCTGGTGAGCGTGTTCTGGTGAGTCTGTTCTGGTGAGTCTGTTCTGGTGAGTCTGTTCTGGTGAGTGTGTTCTGGTGAGCGTGTTCTGGTGAGTCTGTTCTGGTGAGTCTGTTCTGGTGAGTCTGTTCTGGTGAGCGTGTTCTGGTGAGTGTGTTCTGGTGAGCGTGTTCTGGTGAGCGTGTTCTGGTGAGTCTGTTCTGGTGAGCGTGTTCGGGTGAGCGTGTTCTGGTGAGCCTGTTCTGGTGAGTCTGTTCTGGTGAGCGTGTTCTAGTGAGCCTGTTCTAGTGAGCGTGTTCTGGTGAGTCTGTTCTGGTGAGTCTGTTCTGGTGAGCCTGTTCTGGTGAGTCTGTTCTGGTGAGCGTGTTCTAGTGAGCCTGTTCTAGTGAGCGTGTTCTGGTGAGTCTGTTCTGGTGAGCGTGTTCTGGTGAGTCTGTTCTGGTGAGTCTGTTCTGGTGAGTGTGTTCTGGTGAGCGTGTTCTGGTGAGCGTGTTCTGGTGAGTCTGTTCTGGTGAGTCTGTTCTTGTGAGCGTGTTCTGGTGAGCGTGTTCTGGTGAGTCTGTTCTGGTGAGCGTGTTCTGGTGAGTCTGTTCTGGTGAGCCTGTTCTGGTGAGCGTGTTCTGGTGAGTCTGTTCTGGTGAGCCTGTTCTGGTGAGCGTGTTCTGGTGAGTCTGTTCTGGTGAGCGTGTTCTGGTGAGCGTGTTCTGTTGAGCGTGTTCTGGTGAGCCTGTTCTGGTGAGCCTGTTCTGGTGAGCCTGTTCTGGTGAGCGTGTTCTGGTGAGTCTGTTCTAGTGAGTGTGTTCTGGTGAGCGTGTTCTGGTGAGCGTGTTCTGGTGAGTCTGTTCTGGTGAGCGTGTTCGGGTGAGCGTGTTCTGGTGAGCCTGTTCTGGTGAGTCTGTTCTGGTGAGCGTGTTCTGGTGAGTCTGTTCTGGTGAGTGTGTTCTGGTGAGTGTGTCCTGGTGAGTGTGTTCTGGTGAGCGTGTTCTGGTGAGTCTGTTCTGGTGAGTCTGTTCTGGTGAGTCTGTTCTGGTGAGTCTGTTCTGGTGAGCGTGTTCTGGTGAGTCTGTTCTGGTGAGTGTGTTCTGGTGAGTCTGTTCTGGTGAGTGTGTTCTGGTGAGTGTGTCCTGGTGAGTGTGTTCTGGTGAGCGTGTTCTGGTGAGTCTGTTCTGGTGAGTCTGTTCTGGTGAGTCTGTTCTGGTGAGTGTGTTCTGGTGAGCGTGTTCTGGTGAGTCTGTTCTGGTGAGTCTGTTCTGGTGAGTCTGTTCTGGTGAGCGTGTTCTGGTGAGCGTGTTCTGGTGAGCCTGTTCTAGTGAGTCTGTTCTGGTGAGTGTGTTCTGGTGAGCCTTTTCTGGTGAGCCTGTTCTGGTGAGCGTGTTCTGGTGAGCCTGTTCTAGTGAGCCTGTTCTGGTGAGCGTGCTCTGGTGAGCCTGTTCTGGTGAGCGTGTTCTGGTGAGCGTGTTCTAGTGAGCGTGTTCTAGTGAGCGTGTTCTAGTGAGCGTGTTCTGGTGAGTGTGTTCTGGTGAGTCTGTTCTGGTGAGCGTGTTCTGGTGAGCGTGTTCTAGTGAGCGTGTTCTAGTGAGCGTGTTCTGGTGAGCGTGTTCTGGTGAGTCTGTTCGGGTGAGTCTGTTCTGGTGAGCGTGTTCTGGTGAGCCTGTTCTGGTGAGCGTGTTCTCGTGAGTCTGTTCTGGTGAGTCTGTTCTGGTGAGCCTGTTCTCGTGAGTCTGTTCGGGTGAGTCTGTTCGGGTGAGTCTGTTCGGGTGAGCGTGTTCTGGTGAGTCTGTTCTGGTGAGCGTGTTCTCGTGAGTCTGTTCTGGTGAGCGTGTTCTGGTGAGTCTGTTCTGGTGAGCGTGTTCTCGTGAGTCTGTTTTGGTGAGCGTGTTCTGGTGAGTGTGTTCTGGTGAGCGTGTTCTGGTGAGCGTGTTCTTGTGAGTCTGTTTTGGTGAGCGTGTTCTGGTGAGTCTGTTCTGGTGAGTGTGTTCTGGTGAGTCTGTTCTGGTGAGCGTGTTCTGGTGAGTCTCTTCTGGTGAGTCTGTTCTGGTGAGCGTGTTCTCGTGAGTGTGTTCTGGTGAGTGTGTTCTGGTGAGCCTGTTCTGGTGAGCGTGTTCTGGTGAGCTTGTTCTGGTGAGCCTGTTCTGGTGAGTGTGTTCTGGTGAGCCTGTTCTGGTGAGCGTGTTCTGGTGAGCGTGTTCTAGTGAGCCTGTTCTGGTGAGTGTGTTCTGGTGAGTCTGTTCGGGTGAGTCTGTTCTGGTGAGCGTGTTCTGGTGAGCGTGTTCTGGTGAGTGTGTTCTGGTGAGCCTGTTCTGGTGAGCGTGTTCTGGTGAGTGTGTTCTGGTGAGCGTGTTCTGGTGAGTGTGTTCTGGTGAGTGTGTTCTGGTGAGTCTGTTCTGGTGAGCGTGTTCTGGTGAGTCTGTTCTGGTGAGCGTGTTCTGGTGAGTCTGTTCTAGTGAGTCTGTTCTGGTGAGTGTGTTCTGGTGAGTGTGTTCTGTTGAGTGTGTTCTGGTGAGCCTGTTCTGGTGAGTGTGTTCTGGTGAGCGTGTTCTGGTGAGCGTGTTCTGGTGAGTGTGTTCTGGTGAGCCTGTTCTGGTGAGCCTGTTCTGGTGAGCGTGTTCTGGTGAGCGTGTTCTAGTGAGCGTGTTCTGGTGAGTCTGTTCTGGTGAGCGTGTTCTGGTGAGCGTGTTCTGGTGAGTCTGTTCTGGTGAGCGTGTTCTGGTGAGCGTGTTCTGGTGAGTCTGTTCTGGTGAGCGTGTTCTGGTGAGCCTGTTCTGGTGAGCGTGTTCTGGTGAGCCTGTTCTGGTGAGCCTGTTCTGGTGAGTCTGTTCTGGTGAGTGTGTTCTGGTGAGCCTGTTCTGGTGAGCCTGTTCTGGTGAGCCTGTTCTGGTGAGTCTTTTCTGGTGAGCGTGTTCTGGTGAGTCTGTTCTGGTGAGCGTGTTCTAGTGAGCGTGTTCTGGTGAGCCTGTTCTGGTGAGCCTGTTCTGGTGAGCGTGTTCTGGTGAGCCTGTTCTGGTGAGCCTGTTCTGGTGAGTCTGTTCTGGTGAGCGTGTTCTGGTGAGTCTGTTCTGGTGAGTCTGTTCTGGTGAGCCTGTTCTGGTGAGTCTGTTCTGGTGAGCGTGTTCTGGTGAGTGTGTTCTGGTGAGTCTGTTCTGGTGAGTCTGTTCTGGTGAGCGTGTTCTGGTGAGCGTGTTCGTGTGAGCGTGTTCTGGTGAGCCTGTTCTGGTGAGCGTGTTCTGGTGAGTCTGTTCTGGTGAGCGTGTTCTGGTGAGTCTGTTCTGGTGAGTGTGTTCTGGTGAGTCTGTTCTAGTGAGTCTGTTCTGGTGAGCGTGTTCTGGTGAGCCTGTTCTGGTGAGCCTGTTCTGGTGAGCGTGTTCTGGTGAGCCTGTTCTGGTGAGTCTGTTCTGGTGAGTGTGTTCTGGTGAGTCTGTTCTGGTGAGTGTGTTCTGGTGAGTGTGTTCTGGTGAGTGTGTTCTGGTGAGCGTGTTCTGGTGAGTGTGTTCTGGTGAGTCTGTTCTGGTGAGCGTGTTCTTGTGAGTGTGTTCTGGTGAGTCTGTTCTGGTGAGTGTGTTCTGGTGAGTGTGTTCTGGTGAGTCTGTTCTGGTGAGTGTGTTCTGGTGAGTCTGTTCTGGTGAGCCTGTTCTGGTGAGCCTGTTCTGGTGAGTCTGTTCTGGTGAGTGTGTTCTGGTGAGTCTGTTCTGGTGAGCGTGTTCTGGTGAGCGTGTTCTGGTGAGCGTGTTCTGGTGAGTGTGTTCTGGTGAGCGTGTTCGGGTGAGCGTGTTCTGGTGAGTGTGTTTTCTAGAGTATGTCTCAGAGTGTTTGTAATGAAAAAAGAAAACAACATTGTGACATTAAACACATCATTAAGATATATGTTTTAGAACCACACAGAGAAAGTTAAAAAAGAGCTGAAATAAATCTGTTTTGGAGACAAACAGATGCTTTTACTCAGGTTCAGAGCGAAGAGAACAGGTTTAAACAGAACTAAAGTGGACATGTTGAAGGACCCATTGTTTGTGACTCTGTAAAAATATGGACAGAGAAAAAAAATGTTAAAGAACAGGAAAAATTGAAATGTGAAAATACAGTGAGTATGAACCGTTTTCTTGTTCTGCTCTTTTATTGTGAAAGGTCGTGATGGAAGTGAGTGTTTCCTGTCAGTCTTTGGTCAGCTGCTGTTTTAGAGTCCAAACCTCAGTCCCAGGGAAAACCTCAGCTCGGTCTCGGTCTGGTTCCTGTTCGGACTTTGACGGACTTTAATTGTTGCTGATGTGGATTATTTCTTTCCGAAAGTGTTTTAAATTAAAGTGAGGCTCAGGACCTGGACTTAAACTGGATTTGGGCAAAAATAAGTTATTCATAAAAACAGTTTATTAGAGATTTTACGGTAAGGCTTTCATCTTTTTTTAAACCAGCGCAGATTAAAGTCTATTGTTTTTTGAATTGAGGATAAATGTTAAATTCATTTTGTAATAATAAACAGTTAATATAAGATCTGGTATTTACAGAATATAACATTTTATCCCTTTTTATTTAGTATTTTCTGGTTTAACGCCTCATAATTATTCAGAAGTATTAATATATTTTTATATATGACCATATATATATATATATATATATATATATATATATATATATATATATATATATATATATATTTATATAACGCAGATATTGAGCAGATAGTATCGAGTCTGACGCAGATTTAGAGCAACATCAGAGGGATTTTATTTTTATTTTTTTAATTAATACGTTATTTTACTTCTGATCAAAAACATTCAGTTCTAGACCAGACTGACCAGGTTTAGTTCCGACACAAAAGGTTTTATTTTTAGTCGTGGACATAAATAAAGGACACAGTGGCTTCAGAACCACACTTTTCTGTTGAAACAGCTGTTTTTTATTTACCTCGAAGCTGATTGGTCAAACACACAAGTATATATCTATGTCAAACCACTCAGACATATTTAGACTATAATTACATCCCCAGACCAGGACCAGACCAGACCAAGATCAGGACCGGACCAGACCAGACCAAGACCAAGACTAGACCAGGACCAGACCAGACCAGGACAAGACCAGGAAAAGACCAGGACCAGGACCAGACCAGACCTGGACCAGTCCAAGACCAGGACCAGACCAGACCAGACCAAGACCAAGATCAGACCAGGCTGGACCAAGAACAAGACCAGACCAGAACCAGGCCAAGACCAGACCAGACCAGACCAAGACCAGAAGCAGAACAAGAACCATAAATCCTGTTGGGATTAACTTTGAAGTGTTCTGTTTTAGGTTTGGTCTTGAGTCTCTGTCTAGTCCTTGTCTTGGGTAAGTCCTCGTTAAGGTTTAGTCCTGGTTTAGACCTGGTCCTGGTCCATCATGAGGCTGGTGTTGGTCCTGTTGTTGTGGAGTCTACAGTTGGTCTTGGCCTTCCCTCACTCAGACCCTCTGGACCATTCAGACCCGTACCTAGACCCTGTAGACCTGTCCCTGTGCACTCCTGCAACCCTGTGCCCCCGGCCCTCGGCTGCAGGGCGGGAGGGTGAGGGGCCCTTGTGGCTGCTGTGAGGAGTGTGGGAACCTTCTTGGACAGAGCTGTGACCCTGGACCCGAGGCTGGACTCTATGGACTCTGTGGGAACGGCCTGAGGTGGGTTCTCTGTCAGGATGTTATTAAATAATAATTATTAATTATTACTGAACAAATACTATTTCCGAATGAGCTGCTGCTGGTGGCTTTCGCAGCGCTCTGAACGAGGCTCTTGTTTCAGTCAGAGCCACAACAGAGACAGTGTTGGAGCCTTTGAAGCCTGTTCTGTCATTCATGTCTATGTCTGCTTCAGCTGTTACTATAACCCTGATGTGTGTGTTATAAGAATTTTAATTTTAATGTTTAGAGTTACTGGGGGCTTATAGTTCTCCTCAGGTCATGTCAAATTCATGTCATGTCCTTCGCTCTAATCCAAGCAGGAAGTAGACATAACAAGACTGAGACATGGCTTGTCCCGGACGCCTGCTCCTGGACCATTGTGAACGCCTCTCACCAAGGCCTCACTGTGTTGTATATAATCTCATGTTCTGTTTACATCTTTAAGCAAACCTCTTGCTGTACCTTTGTTACTGTGTCTGCTTTGCTTCTCCTTCAAGGATTAAAACCTGGCCATTGCTTGTTAAATTATAATCTGTCTCTGTGTCTCTCTGGTTAAATATAAAGACATAGAAAATTCTTATAACAGTGTGGTTCCAGGTGTGGCACCTCACCCCGGGCCCGGACTGAGGAGGACCAGGACGAGCTGATGTGTCTCTGTGAGGAGCAGGACCCTCTCTGCGGCAGTGATGGCAACACCTACCTGAACAGGTGAGCTCCACACTGACAGGCTCTGAGAGGCAAGGCAATGCAATTTTGTCAGATTTACAGAATATAACATTTTATCCCTTTTTATTTAGTATTTTCTGGTTTAACGCCTCATAATTATTCAGAAGTATTAATATATTTTTATATATGACCATATATATATATATATATATATATATATATATATATATATATATATATATATATATATATTTATATAACGCAGATATTGAGCAGATAGTATCGAGTCTGACGCAGATTTAGAGCAACATCAGAGGGATTTTATTTTTATTTTTTTAATTAATACGTTATTTTACTTCTGATCAAAAACATTCAGTTCTAGACCAGACTGGACCAGGTTTAGTTCCGACACAAAAGGTTTTATTTTTAGTCGTGGACATAAATAAAGGACACAGTGGCTTCAGAACCACACTTTTCTGTTGAAACAGCTGTTTTTTATTTACCTCGAAGCTGATTGGTCAAACACACAAGTATATATCTATGTCAAACCACTCAGACATATTTAGACTATAATTACATCCCCAGACCAGGACCAGACCAGACCAAGATCAGGACCGGACCAGACCAGACCAAGACCAAGACTAGACCAGGACCAGACCAGACCAGGACAAGACCAGGAAAAGACCAGGACCAGGACCAGACCAGACCTGGACCAGTCCAAGACCAGGACCAGACCAGACCAGACCAAGACCAAGATCAGACCAGGCTGGACCAAGAACAAGACCAGACCAGAACCAGGCCAAGACCAGACCAGACCAGACCAAGACCAGAAGCAGAACAAGAACCATAAATCCTGTTGGGATTAACTTTGAAGTGTTCTGTTTTAGGTTTGGTCTTGAGTCTCTGTCTAGTCCTTGTCTTGGGTAAGTCCTCGTTAAGGTTTAGTCCTGGTTTAGACCTGGTCCTGGTCCATCATGAGGCTGGTGTTGGTCCTGTTGTTGTGGAGTCTACAGTTGGTCTTGGCCTTCCCTCACTCAGACCCTCTGGACCATTCAGACCCGTACCTAGACCCTGTAGACCTGTCCCTGTGCACTCCCTGCAACCCCGGCCTGTGCCCCCCGGCCCTCGGCTGCAGGGCGGGGAGGGTGAGGGGCCCTTGTGGCTGCTGTGAGGAGTGTGGGAACCTTCTTGGACAGAGCTGTGACCCTGGACCCGAGGCTGGACTCTATGGACTCTGTGGGAACGGCCTGAGGTGGGTTCTCTGTCAGGATGTTATTAAATAATAATTATTAATTATTACTGAACAAATACTATTTCCGAATGAGCTGCTGCTGGTGGCTTTCGGCAGCGCTCTGAACGAGGCTCTTGTTTCAGTCGTAGCCACAACAGAGACAGTGTTGGAGCCTTTGAAGCCTGTTCTGTCATTCATGTCTATGTCTGCTTCAGCTGTTACTATAACCCTGATGTGTGTGTTATAAGAATTTTAATTTTAATGTTTAGAGTTACTGGGGGCTTATAGTTCTCCTCAGGTCATGTCAAATTCATGTCATGTCCTTCGCTCTAATCCAAGCAGGAAGTAGACATAACAAGACTGAGACATGGCTTGTCCCGGGACGTCTGCTCCTGGACCATTGTGAACGCCTCTCACCAAGGCCTCACTGTGTTGTATATAATCTCATGTTCTGTTTACATCTTTAAGCAAACCTCTTGCTGTACCTTTGTTACTGTGTCTGCTTTGCTTCTCCTTCAAGGATTAAAACCTGGCCATTGCTTGTTAAATTATAATCTGTCTCTGTGTCTCTCTGGTTAAATATAAAGACATAGAAAATTCTTATAACAGTGTGGTTCCAGGTGTGGCCCCGACCCTCACCCCGGGGCCCGGACTGAGGAGGACCAGGACGAGCTGATGTGTCTCTGTGAGGAGCAGGACCCTCTCTGCGGCAGTGATGGCAACACCTACCTGAACAGGTGAGCTCCACACTGACAGGCTCTGAGAGGCAAGGCAATGCAATTTTGTCAGAATATCCAGGAGGCACGTAGTACATGAAGAAACCACCTTTGTCAGCGATCGATCGATACAGGATCTAAGACTGAGAGACGAGAGGTCGGTGGATCCAAGTGAATGGGACCCGGAGCCGAGGAAGACATGTGTTACCTGTGCTACGTGTGCTACGTGTGTTACCTGTGTTACCTGTGTTACGTGTGTTACCTGTGCTACGTGTGTTACCTGTGTTACCTGTGCTACGTGTGTTACCTGTGTTACCTGTGCTACGTGTGTTACCTGTGCTACGTGTGTTACCTGTGTTACCTGTGCTACGTGTGTTATCTGTGTTACATGTGCTACGTGTGTTACCTGTGCTACGTGTGTTACCTGTGTTACCTGTGCTACGTGTGTTATCTGTGTTACATGTGCTACGTGTGTTACCTGTGTTACCTGTGCTACGTGTGTTACCTGTGCTACATGTGCTACGTGTGTTACCTGTGTTACCTGTGTTACGTGTGTTACCTGTGCTACGTGTGTTACCTGTGTTACCTGTGCTACGTGTGTTACCTGTGCTACGTGTGTTACATGTATTACCTGTGCTACGTGTGTTACCTGTGCTACGTGTGTTACCTGTGCTACGTGTGTTACCTGTGCTACGTGTGTTACGTGTGTTACCTGTGCTACGTGTGTTACGTGTGTTACCTATGCTACGTGTGCTACGTGTGTTACCTGTGCTACGTGTGTTACCTGTGTTACGTGTGTTACGTGTGTTACGTGTGTTACCTGTGTTACGTGGGTTACCTGTGCTACGTGTGCTACGTGTGTTACCTGTGTTACCTGTGCTACGTGTGTTACCTGTGCTACGTGTGTTATCTGTGCTACGTGTGTTACCTGTGCTACGTGTGTTACCTGTGCTACGTGTGTTACCTGTGTTACGTGTGTTACGTGTGTTACCTGTGTTACGTGTGTTACCTGTGTCACCTGTGCTACGTGTGTTACCTGTGTTACCTGTGCTACGTGTGCTACGTGTGTTACGTGTGTTACCTGTGTTACCTGTGCTACGTGTGTTACCTGTGCTACGTGTGTTATCTGTGCTACGTGTGTTACCTGTGCTACGTGTGTTACCTGTGCTACGTGTGTTACCTGTGTTACGTGTGTTACCTGTGTTACGTGGGTTACCTGTGTCACCTGTGCTACGTGTGCTACGTGTGTTACCTGTGTTACCTGTGCTACGTGTGTTACCTGTGCTACGTGTGTTACCTGTGCTACGTGTGTTACCTGTGCTACGTGTGTTACCTGTGCTACGTGTGTTACGTGTGTTACCTGTGCTACATGTGTTACGTGGGTTACGTGTGTTACCTGTGTTACCTGTGCTACGTGTGTTACGTGTGTTACCTGTGCTACGTGTGTTACCTGTGTTACGTGTGTTACGTGTGTTACCTGTGCTACGTGTGTTACCTGTGCTACGTGTGTTACATGTGCTACGTGTGTTACCTGTGCTACGTGTGTTACATGTGCTACGTGTGTTACGTGTGTTACATGTGCTACGTGTGTTACGTGGGTTACGTGTGTTACCTGTGTTACCTGTGCTACGTGTGTTACGTGTGTTACCTGTGCTACGTGTGTTACCTGTGTTACGTGTGTTACGTGTGTTACCTGTGCTACGTGTGTTACCTGTGCTACGTGTGTTACATGTGCTACGTGTGTTACCTGTGCTACGTGTGTTACATGTGCTACGTGTGTTACGTGTGTTACATGTGCTACGTGTGTTACGTGTGTTACCTGTGCTACGTGTGTTACATGTGCTACGTGTGTTACGTGTGTTACGTGTGTTACCTGTGTTACGTGTGTTACGTGTGTTACCTGTGCTACGTGTGTTACCTGTGCTACGTGTGTTACCTGTGCTACGTGTGTTACATGTGCTACGTGTGTTACCTGTGCGTGTGTTACCTGTGCCACGTGTTACATGTGCTACGTGTTACCTGTGCCACGTGTGTTACCCGTGCCACGTGTGTTACCTGTGTTACCTGTGCTACGTGTGTTACCTGTGTTCGTGTGTTACGTGTGTTACCTGTGCACGTGTGTTACCTGTGCTACGTGTTACATGTGCCACGTGTGTTACATGTGCCACGCAGTGTTACGTGTGTTACATGTGCCACGTGTTACCCGTGCCACGCGGTGTTACATGTGCCACGTGTTACATGTGCCACGCAGTGTTACCCGTGCCACGTGTGTTACATGTGCCACGCAGTGTTACCCGTGCCACGTGTGTTACCTGTGCCTACGTGTGTTACCTGTGCCACGTGTGTTACCTGTGCCACGTGTATTTACCTGTGTTACCTGTGTTACCCGTGCCACGGTGTTACCCGTGCCACGCGGTGTTACCTGTGCTACGTGTGTTACCTGTGTTACGTGTTACCTGTGCTCGTGTGTTACCTGTACGTGTGTTACCTGTGTTACCTGTGCTACGTGTGTTACCTGTGTTCGTGTGTTACGTGTGTTACCTGTGCACGTGTGTTACCTGTGCTACGTGTTACATGTGCCACGTGTGTTCGTGTGTTACATGTGCTACGTGTGTTATTCGTGTGTTACATGTGCCACGTGTGCCACGCGTGTTACGTGTGTTACCCGTGCCACGCGGTGTTACCCGTGCCACGTGTGTTACCCGTGCCACGCGGTGTTACCTGTGCCACGTGTGTTACCTGTGCTCGTGTGTTACCTGTGCCACGTGTGTTACCTGTGCCACGTGTGTTCACGTGTGTTACCTGTGCCACGTGTGTTATCTGTGCCACGTGTGTGTTACCTGTGCTCGTGTGTTACCTGTGTTACGTGTGTTACATGTGCCACGTGTGTTCACGTGTGTTACGTGTTACCTGTGCTACTGTGTTACCTGTGCTACGTGTGTTACCTGTGTGCCACGTGTGTTACCTGTGCTAATGTGTTACCTGTGCTACGTGTGTTACATGTGCCACGTGTAAGCCACGTGTGTTACATGTGCCACGCGGTGTTACCCGTGTTACGTGTGTTACCTGTGCCACGTGTGTTACCTGTGCTACGCGTGTTACGTGTGTTACCTGTGCCACGTGTGTTACGTGTGTTACCTGTGCTACATGTGCCACGTGTGTTACGTGTGTTACGCAGTGTTACCTGTGCCTACGTGTGTTACCTGTGTGTTACCTGTGCTCACGTGTGTTACGTGTGTTACCTGTGTTACGTGTATTTACCTGTGTTACCCGTGCTACGTGTGTTACCTGTTACGTGTGTTACATGTGCCACGTGTTACCTGTGCCACGTGTGTACGTGTGTTACCTGTGTTACGTGTGTTACCTGTGCTACGTGTGTTACGTGTGTTACCTGTGCTACGTGTGCTACGTGTGTTACCTGTGCTACGTGTGTTACCTGTGCTACGTGTGTTACGTGTGTTACCTGTGTTACGTGTGTTACCTGTGCTACGTGTGTTACGTGTGTTACCTGTGCTACGTGTGTTACCTGTGCTACATGTGTTACCTGTGTTACGTGTGTTACCTGTGCTATGTGTGTTACGTGGGTTACGTGTGTTACCTGTGTTACCTGTGCTACGTGTGTTACGTGTGTTACCTGTGCTACCTGTGCTACGTGTGTTACCTGTGTTACGTGTGTTACCACGTGTGTTACCTGTGTGCCACGTGTGTTACCTGTGCTACGTGTGTTACCCGTGTTACGTGTGCCACGTGTGCCACGCGTGTGTTACATGTGCCACGGTGTGTTACCTGTGCACGTGTGTTACCTGTGTTCGTGGGTTACCTGTGTCACCTGTGCTACGTGTGCCACGTGTGTTACCCGTGTTACCTGTGCCACGTGTGTTACCTGTGCCACGCGGTGTTACCTGTGCCACGTGTGTTACCTGTGCTACGCGTGTGTTACCTGTGCCACGTGTGTTCGTGTGTTACCTGTGCTACATGTGTTACGTGGGTTCACGTGTGTTACCTGTGTTACCTGTGCCACGCGGTGTTACGTGTGTTACCTGTGCTACGTGTGTTACCTGTGTTACGTGTGTTACGTGTGTTACCTGTGCTACGCGTGTTACCTGTGCTACGTGTGTTACATGTGCTACGTGTGTTACCTGTGCTACGTGTGTTACATGTGCTACGTGTGTTACGTGTGTTACATGTGCTACGTGTGTTACGTGGGTTACGTGTGTTACCTGTGTTACCTGTGCTACGTGTGTTACGTGTGTTACCTGTGCTACGTGTGTTACCTGTGTTACGTGTGTTACGGGTGTTACCTGTGCTACGTGTGTTACCTGTGCCACGGTGTTACATGTGCTACGTGTTACCTGTGCCACGCGGTGTTACATGTGCCACGTGTGTTACGCGGTGTTACATGTGCTACGTGTGCACGTGTGTTACCTGTGCTACGTGTGTTACATGTGCCACGTGTTACATGTGCTCGTGTGTTACCTGTGTTACGTGTTACCTGTGTTCGTGTGTTACCTGTGCCACGTGTGTTACCTGTGCCGTGTTACCTGTGCTACGGTGTTACATGTGCCACGTGTGTTACCTGTGCGTGTGTTACCTGTGCCACGTGTTACATGTGCTACGTGTTACCTGTGCCACGTGTGTTACCCGTGCCACGTGTGTTACCTGTGTTACCTGTGCTACGTGTGTTACCTGTGTTCGTGTGTTACGTGTGTTACCTGTGCACGTGTGTTACCTGTGCTACGTGTTACATGTGCCACGTGTGTTACATGTGCCACGCAGTGTTACCTGTGCCACGCGTGTTACCTGTGCCACGTGTGCCACGCGTGTTACCTGTGTTACCTGTGCCACGCAGTGTTACCCGTGCCACGTGTGTTACATGTGCCACGCAGTGTTACCCGTGCCACGTGTGTTACCTGTGCCTACGTGTGTTACCTGTGCCACGTGTGTTACCTGTGCCACGTGTATTTACCTGTGTTACCTGTGTGCCACGTGTGTTATTCGTGCCACGCGGTGTTACCTGTGCTACGTGTGTTACCTGTGTTACGTGTGCCACGTGTGTTACGTGTGTTCGTGTGTTACGTGTGCCACGTGTGCCACGTGTTACCTGTGCTACGTGTGTTACCTGTGCCACGCAGTGTTACCCGTGCCACGTGTGTTACCTGTGCTACGTGTGTTACATGTGCCACGTGTAAGCCACGTGTGTTACATGTGCCACGCGGTGTTACCTGTGTTACCTGTGTTACCTGTGCCACGTGTGTTACCTGTGCTACGCGTGTTACGTGTGTTACCTGTGCCACGTGTGTTACGTGTGTTACCTGTGCTACATGTGTTACGTGTGTTACGTGTGTTACGCAGTGTTACCTGTGCCTACGTGTGTTACCCGTGTTACGTGTGTTACCTGTGCTCACGTGTGTTACGTGTGCCACGTGTGCCACGTGTGTTACCCGTGTTACCTGTGCCACGCAGTGTTACGTGTGTTACCTGTGTTACCTGTGCCACGTGTGTGCCACGTGTGTTACCTGTGTTACGTGTGTTACCTGTGCTACGCGTGTTACGTGTGTTACCTGTTACCTGTGCCACGGTGTTACCCGTGCCACGGTGTTACCTGTGCCGTGTGTTACCTGTGCCACGTGTGTTACCGTGTGTTACCTGTGTTACGTGTGCCACGTGTGCTACGTGTGTTACGCGTGTTACCTGTGCTACGCGTGTGTTACCTGTGTACGTGTGTTACCTGTACGTGTGTTACCTGTGCTATGTGTGTTACGTGGGTTACGTGTGTTACCGTGTGTTACCTGTGTTACCTGTGCCACGGTGTTACGTGTGTTACCTGTTACCTGTGCCACGCGGTGTTACCTGTGCCACGTGTGTTACCTGTGTGCCACGTGTGTTACCCGTGCCACGTGTGTTACCCGTGCTACGTGTGTTACCTGTGCCACGCGGTGTTACATGTGCCACGTGTGTTACGTGTGTTACCTGTGCCACGTGTGTTACATGTGCACGTGTATTCACGTGTGCCACGTGTGTTACCTGTGCCGTGTGTTACGTGTGTTACCTGTGCTCGTGTGTTACGTGTGTTACCTGTGTTCACGTGTGTTACCTGTTACCTGTGTTACCCGTGTTACGTGTGTTCGTGTGTTACCTGTGTTACCTGTTACCTGTGCTACGTGTGTTACCTGTGTTACGTGTGTTACCTGTGCTACGCGGTGTTACCTGTGTTACGCGTGTGTTACCTGTGTTACCTGTGCCACCTGTGTTACCTGTGTGTTACCTGTGTTACCTGTGCTACGTGTGTTACCTGTGCCTACGTGTGTTACCTGCACGTGTGTTACATGTATTACCTGTGCCACGTGTGTTCGTGTGTTACATGTGCCACGTGTGTTATTCGTGTGTTACGTGTGTTACGTGTTACCTGTGCTACGTGTGTTACCTGTGCTACGTGTGTTACGTGTGTTACCTGTGCTACGTGTGTTACGTGTGTTACCTGTGCTACGTGTGTTACCTGTGCTACGTGTGTTACCTGTGTTACGTGTGCTACGTGTGTTACCTGTGTTACGTGTGTTACGTGTGTTACCTGTGCTACGTGTGTTACCTGTGTTACGTGTGTTACCTGTGCTACGTGTGTTACGTGGGTTACGTGTGTTACCTGTGTTACCTGTGCTACGTGTGTTACCTGTGTTACGTGTGTTACCTGTGCTACGTGTGTTACCTGTGCTACGTGTGTTACATGTGCTACGTGTGTTACGTGTGTTACATGTGCTACGTGTGTTACGTGTGTTACGTGTGTTACCTGTGCTACGTGTGTTACCTGTGCTACGTGTGTTACGTGTGTTACCTGTGCTACGTGTGTTACGTGTGTTACCTGTGCTACGTGTGTTACCTGTGCTACGGTGTTACGTGTGTTACCTGTGCTACGTGTGTTACCTGTGTTACGTGTGCTACTGTGTTACATGTGCTACGTGTGTTACCTGTGCCACGTGTTACGTGTGTTACCTGTGCCACGTGTGTTACCTGTGCTACGTGTGTTACCTGTGCCACGTGTATTACGTGTGTTACCTGTATTACGTGTGTTACGTGTGCCACGTGTTACCCGTGCCACGTGTGCCACGTGTATTTACCTGTGCTACGTGTGTTACCTGCCACGCGGTGTTACCTGTGCCACGTGTGTTACCTGTGCTACGTGTATTCACGTGTGTTACCTGTGCCACGCAGTGTTACCCGTGCCACGCAGGTTACCTGTGCCACGTGTTACCTGTGCTACATGTGTTACCTGTGCCACGTGTGTTACCTGTTACGTGTGTTACGTGTTACCTGTGCTACATGTGTGTTACCTGTGTTACCTGTGCCACGTGTGTTATCTGTGCCACGTGTGTTACGTGTGTTACCTGTGCCACGTGTGTTACGTGTGCCACGTGTGTTACCTGTATTACGTGTGTTCGTGTGTTACCTGTGCTACACGTGTGTTACCTGCACGTGTGTTACCTGTGCCACGTGTGTTACGCGGTGTTACCCGTGTTACGTGTGTTACCTGTGCCACGGTGCCACGTGTGTTACATGTGCCACGTGTGTTACGTGTGTTATTCGTGTGTTACCTGTGTTACGTGTGTTACCTGTGCCACCTGTGCCACGTGTGTTACCCGTGTTACCTGTGCCACGTGTGTGCCACGTGTTACCTGTGCTCGTGTGTTACCTGTACGTGTGTTACCTGTGTTACCCGTGTTACCTGTGCTACGCGTGTGTTACCTGTGTTACGTGTTACCTGTGCCACGTGTGTTACCTGTACGTGTGTTACCTGCACGTGTGTTACCTGTACGTGTGTTACCTGTGCTACGTGTGTTACCTGTGTTACCTGTGCTACACGTGTGTTACGTGTGTTACCTGTGCCACGTGTTACGTGTGTTACCTGTGCTACGTGTGTTACATGTGCCACGTGTGTTACGCAGTGTTACCTGTGCCACGTGTATTACGTGTGTTCGTGTGTTACCTGTGCACGGTGTTACCTGTGCCACGTGTGTTACGTGTTACCTGTGCTACGTGTGTTACGTGTGTTACCTGTGCTACGTGTGTTACCTGTGCTACATGTGTTACCTGTGTTACGTGTGTTACCTGTGCTATGTGTGTTACGTGGGTTACGTGTGTTACCTGTGTTACCTGTGCTACGTGTGTTACGTGTGTTACCTGTGCTACGTGTGTTACCTGTGCTACGTGTGTTACCTGTGCTACGTGTGTTACATGTGCTACGTGTGTTACCTGTGCTACGTGTGTTACATGTGCTACGTGTGTTACCTGTGCTACGTGTGTTACCTGTGCTACGTGTGTTACATGTGCTACGTGTGCTACGTGTGTTACCTGTGCTACGTGTGTTACATGTGCTACGTGTGTTACGTGTGTTACGTGTGTTACCTGTGCTACGTGTGTTACGTGTGTTACCTGTGCTACGTGTGTTACGTGTGTTACCTGTGCTACGTGTGTTACGTGTGTTACGTGTGTTACCTGTGCTACGTGTGTTACATGTACCACAGGTTACCTCTGTACCAGGAAACTGGCAGACTCGGCTCTCTTACAGTTGATCTCAGAATTGATAAAGTCTCTTGGAATTAGAACCTTAAAAACTGAGTCCAGATGCTTTTACTTTAACATTTTCTTCAAGATGACCTGGATGACTGAGACCCTTCACAGCCACTGTTACTGATGTTACGTGTGTTACTAGTGTGTGTTGTGTTAAACAGGTGTGAGTTCAGAGAGGCCATCTTCTCCAAACCTCAGCTCAAGGTCAAAGGGAAGGGGCCTTGCAAAACTGGTGAGAGTCAAACACACACAAACACAGGTGAGAACAGAAAGAGTGTGAGGTTGTAAAGACAGAGTCACAGAAACAGTAATATTTAAACAAAAAAAATTTGAATACAATCCATATTTCTTTTTTTTGTGGTTTTAGTTCAGTTTAAAAACTTTTTCTCTGCAGTAACTCTGTTTTTTATAAAGACAAAGAACATTTTCAAACCTAAAAACAGAGCATATTTTAATAAACTCCATGAATCAGGTCTTAAATAAGAGTCTCATGTGGCCTGGACTACAGGGTTTTACAGCTTCAGACCTGAGTCTAACAGGAGCCAGACCGACTCCAGCTGACACTCTTCCTCTGAGACAACTCTGAGACAACCGCTGCAGGAAATGACTCCAAAAACTCAAAGAAGAAAAAAGAAGAAAGAGCTGAAAAACACAGGATTAGAGCCCTCTGGGTCTAGACCAGGTCTGGGGCTGAACTGAGGTCTGGACCAGGTCTGAGTCTGTTATTGTTTTATTGTTAATATTGAAACTACCATTATAGGAACATGTGACACTGAACCAACCTCTGTCTGACCTCCTCAAACATAAACCTTTCACTGAAAATAAAACACTTCTGTCTTCTGCAATCGTTAAACTAAATGGTGCACAGGAGTCTTAGCCCTCCAGTGGACAGGAGGGTACTGCAGGAGAAATTTAACTGTCAAATGAAGGTTTCAACAAAAGGATCTGGACCATTTCTTAATTATGGACAAAGGTTATTTATTTTCTAAAGGCCAAGAATTCAATTTATGAATGTGATATTTTACAAAATGAATGAATGACAACTAACCCCATGTTTCCTGTCTCCTCCATCACTTCCTGTCCGCTTTGGCTCACTTCCTGTCAGTCCCGGTGATAAAGGTCCCTCCTCAGAGCCAGGTGAACGGATCTGGCTCAGTCCTGGTTTATCTGTGTGAGGTTTATGCATATCCCATGGCAACCATCGAGTGGAGGAGGGAGGGGCAGGAGGGTGCTTTGCCTGGAGACGACCCCCACCTCTCAGTCCAGGTAAGTCCAGTCCTAGACCAGGTCCAGACCAAGCCTTTCTCATGGAACCCCTTAAAAGGTCCTCGAGTAAGTGCACCACCATACAGCGAAATAAAGCGATATACCGCCGTCCACCAGAGGGCAGGCTCCAAAAGCGGAAATATCAGGAGAAACCCAATGGTGACTTTACAAGTGTAAAAACCATGTTTACATCCTGGTACAAAAGATGCCTCTGGTCTCTAGAGCTGTTTTTACTACGTGACAACTCTGGGGGGGGTTTGATTAACATGTCCGTTTATGCTATCTGAAAACTATTGTTTTACTATGGAGTAACAGCTGAAAAGCCCGGATGTAACCGCCATTTTATTGCCCTGACAAAATCGGTGAATAGGGGACCAATGGGCGGAAGTTGTCCATAGTATATACTGTCATTGGTCCATACTCATGGAGGTCAGTGTTTGGTGAAGGAGACAGATTTCTCTCTGTTGCAGTTGAGGGGCGGGCCGATGAAGTTTGAACTCTCCAGTTGGCTGCAGATCGAGGGGGCGGAGCCTGAAGACGCTGGGACCTATCGCTGCATCGTTCGGAACAAAGTTGGAACAGCGTCAGCTTCAGCGGAGCTCAGAGTTCTGTCAGAAGGTACGCCCTGAGCAGAGACGGTCAAGTCCTCTGCTCTGATTTGCTGTGGTCTTTTTCCTCTCTTCTGATTGGTTCAGAGGCGTTATTGTCATATTTGGCCAACAGTATCTCAGAGGTGAACGAGCTGCTGGACTACAACCAGGACATCTACTGACGTCCCAAAGTCCCAAGGGGAGAACAAAAGGCTCTGAACTCTTTTGGACCTCTACCAGAACTCTGTCAACTCTGTCACTCTGAGTTTGGTTCTTTGATCTGATTGGTCTGTTTTGGGGGAGGTCGATTTGCTCATTTGCATATTAAAGGATATGAACTTTATTTGGACTCAGGTAAATACACACATATAACGATGAAATATTCCAAATGTATATAAAATATAATCATTAAATAAAGGATATATAATCATTGTTAAGTATAGGCTAAAATACTTGTGGGTGTATATTTATGCTTATTTAAGAGCAGGCACGTGCAGACATAGACATCAAAGGGGGCTTGAGCACCTGCCCTTTTTATTCCTGGAGAGAAAGTGCCCTTTTTTCTGGGGTGCTTTTTATTTTATTTTATTTTTTAAAAAATAATATATATTCCAGTTTGCGCACAGCTTCCCTGTCAGACAAATATATTTATTGAAGAATAGTATATCTAATAATCAGGTCAGGAGTTCTGAAGCGCTCATTGACCTTCCCCACTTTATGCAGCGCGCACATCGGCACACATCAGATACACAGACACACACCTGCAGGCAGCAGCAGCTCCTCCCAGCAGTGTTTTTGTCTTGTGCTGAGGTGAGTGGAGCTGGTGATGAACAAAAGATTAAAATACCAGTACCTCGAATAATGCTCGAATTTACTGCTGATTAGCCAGTAAAAACCTAGCAAAACCTGTGTTTTGCTAGCATGCATGCCTCATGAGCTACTAGACTAGAGCTGTGTAAGGGATAATCGCTATACATTATCCTCCTGCTTATTACATGGCTACCTACCAAATAAATAAATAATTTGACACAAAATATTAAAAGGGAGTTTATTGATTTAAACCCGATTGTATTGCTTCCGCTAAAGAAAATAGTACGCTCCGTCTCTACGGTTAGAATCCTGTAAGTCCATAGCAACGCTCTGTTTTTCATGGCAACGATCTGTTATACTCCGCACATTCTACATTGGAGATCAACCAAGCCATGTAATAAAATAAGTTAATAAAATAAGAACGTCCCCAGTTAGTTAATGACTTACATCAAGAGTCTTTTTTACTGAAATTTAGAAATCTAAATTGATGAATCTAGAAGAAATCTACAGATGCAAACAGATAGAGGATAGGCTACACTCTAAAAAATGTAGTAAAACTGCATCTGTACATTAATAAATAAAACTTTAAAAATAAATAAATAAAGTGCCCTTTATTTCACTTGAGCCCCTGCCCCTCAAAATGTCTGTGCACGTCCCTGTTTAAGAGTCTAATGGATGCTGGATCAGAAGAGGCTTGTGTGGTTTTCAGAGCCTGGTCCTCATCCAGAAGGATGTGGAGTCAGAATAAGTCTCTTTTTAATCTGTCTTTCAAATACTGTTCCATGTGACCATGAGTCTGTGAACACTCACTCATTTTTACCAGTCACTATTTTTACCTGGAACCAACCCTTCAGAGCCTCTTGACCTTTCAGACCCACATGACCCACATGACCCTTCAGACCCTTGTAATCCTTCAGACTCTTGGGACCCTTCAGACCCTCGTGACCCTTCAGACCATCGTAATCTTTCAGACCATCATAACCTTTCAGACCCTTCAGACCCTCGTAACCCTTCAGAGCCTCATAACCTTTCAGACCCACATGACCCACCCTTCAGACCCTCGTAATCCTTCAGACCCTCGTGACCCTTCAGATCCTCGTGACCCTTCAGACCCTCGTGATCCTTCAGACTCTCGTAATCCTTCAGACCCTCGTGACCCTTCAGACTCTCGTAATCCTTCAGACCCTCGTGACCCTTCAGACTCTCGTAATCCTTCAGACCCTCATGACCCTTCAGACCCTCGTAACCCTTCAGAGCCTCATAACCTTTCAGACCCACATGACCCACCCTTCAGACCCTCGTAATCCTTCAAACTCTCGTGACCCTTCAGACCCTCGTGACCCTTCAGACCCTCGTGACCCTTCAGACCCTCGTGACCCTTCAGAGCCTCATAACCTTTCAGAACCACATGACCCACCCTTCAGACCCTCGTAATCCTTCAAACTCTCGTGACCCTTCAGACCCTAGTGACCCTTCAGACTCTCGTAATCCTTCAGACCCTCGTGACCCTTCATACCCTAGTGACCCTTCAGACTCTCGCAATCCTTCAGACTCTCGTGACCCTTCAGACTCTCGCAATCCTTCAAACTTTCATGACCCTTCAGACCCTCGTAATCCTTCAGACTCTCGTGACCCTTCAGACCCTCGTAACCCTTCAGAGCCTCATAACCTTTCAGAACCACATGACCACCCTTCAGACCCTCGTAATCCTTCAGACTCTCGTGACCCTTAAGACCCTCGTGACCCTTCAGACCATCGTAACCTTTCAGACCCATATGACCCTGCAGACCCTTTTGACCTTTCAGGCCCTCGTAACCCTTCAGACCCTTGTGACCTTGCAGATTTTCATGACCTTTCAGACCCTCATGACACTGTTTGGTTCACTGCCACATGTTCCAATAACTGTAGTTTCAATATTAACAATAATCAGCATCACCACGATGGATAGTATGTGTTAGCGTCAGCTCGGTCCTTCCCAGTGAAACCATGACTGTTCCTGACACCAGCACAGAACCATAGGTGAGAATATGGTTATATGGTTAGTGAGAATAACTCCAAGAACAGACGGGTCAGTCCTCAGTTAGACCCAAAAGTGAGACTGTTCCTTTTAAAAGTCAGTCATGGTCAACATTTCTCAGTCTTTTTTTTTTAAAATATGATGTTTCAAACAAAAACAAGACAAGCTTTATTTGAGAAAGCATTGTTTGTTTCTCTTTTGATTCTCATTTTGTCTCAAGTGAGGATACTCTCTCATCCAATCAACAGCCCACAGACCCAGGCCCAGGACCAAAGGGAGACAAAGTAGAACAGAATCGTTTGTTAACATCACATGAGCCAGAGTTTTGGTTCATGCCAGTGTCAGACTCTCCTTCAGTGAAATTTAACCAAAGCCAGCATCAAAGAAAAGACTGTGGGCCTATTTCTGTTACAGTTCTGAGCCTGTGTCCTCCGCCTTTAGACCACACTCATGTTCAGCATTTAGGAGACGTCTCACAAAATGTCAAGTTATTTTATTATATGTCGCATACATTTATTATGGTAAATTTTTTTAATTCATATGTCGATTTATACAATAGTTAATGGAAATGTTATAAAAACCTAGCCTGGCTCCGCCCTCCTACGTACTTCCGCTCAATTTCATTTCGCTTTAGTACTTAGTCTGGGATCGCTGTATATTCTTAGGTTTCCAGAAATCAATTTTTTGTAGGACCAATCAGCGAACAGAGGGAGTGACTTGTTGTTTCCAGTCGGTTTCGGCGCATGACATACGTCACGACCACACGTTAGCGATTGGCTATGGCAGATCCTGAGTGACTCTGGGCAGATCCAATAGTTTTAAACTTCAACAGAGTTCCTGCATACAAGGAAGTAAACGCTTGTCAATGGAGCGAGCCCAGACTCTCTGTACAAATGAAATGTACGAGAGTGTGGTAGAACCAGGCTACTAAAAACCTAGAATAAAAGCTTTTTGGGACTGTTGTCTGATGTCGCCCTCTGCTGGAGAACACTGAACACTGAAGCACATCTGAGGAAAGACTCAAACATACTTTCTTTGATTTAAACATTCCAGTGTTTCATTATGAACTCTTCAGAAGCAATGGGGTCAGAGGCCAGTTTCTGAGGTCAGAGGTCAGTCTGGACAGAGGCAAATGTTTTCATACGGCTTTTGTAAAAATCGTTTTTTGTAAAAAAAAAAATGTATCTTTCGTGGGTATTAAAAACAAAGCAGCTCTTCTATTTCATTAAATGCTCCCATTCAAAATGGTGGGTGTATTTTGAAAAATGTACACAGATATTAAGAACATTACCTGTAACACTAAATCTACCACACACTTTTTTGGACCTCTGCTCATCTGTGGCTGGATTAGAATCTGTCTAGATACCGGAACCCAACACACACAAGTTCATGAGGCATATTTATGAACAATGTACAGCACAAAGGCAGTGCTGGCAACACATAGACAATCATTTATTGGAGTTTAATGAAAAACAGTTAAAATGTCTCCTGCCTACAGTAATTTCTCTTCTAAACCTTTGTTAAACAGGATTTTCATTAACCCTTTAATTACATTGATTCTAGAATGATGTTTGAGAGTTAGTGATAAACATATTGCTTCCACTCATTTGTAGGGTTTTTGTCTTATTCAATCAAATAAATAGACAGCTGTAAAAGTGTTATTTTACCTGGGGTTTTTAGATTTAGATTAATCTAATCTTTAGTGCTTCTGGGAAATGTAGTCCGCGGCATTCTGAGCCTCGGCCAACCACAGTTGCCCGGTGGCCGCTTTGACTAATCAAAGTGCTCCATATCCTCTGTAACAAATCACAGCCGCTCAAACACAACTGAGCCAATCACAACACAGCCCCGATCCAACGTCCAATCAGCTCACAACAACATCCCTGACGCGACTCTTGGCACTGCGCTTGCGCACTGGTCAGACAGCTGATAACTCATCTATTATGCTACTGGGCTAAATACAAAAAGCTTCAAGAAAAACGGAGCGGAGAACCGAGGGACCAGCGGAGCGCCTCTACTCAAAGTAAAGCTGACTTTTTGTGCTTTCTTGGGGGGTGTTTCGGGGAAAAGACCGTGGCGGGAGCGGGGATGTGCGGATTGCAGCGCTGTGTTTTCAGGGAGGCAGCTCGGCTCGGCGCCTTTAGACAAAGCTCAGGCTAACGGCTAACCGCTAACAGGCTAAACACACGCAAAGATGCGGCTTTTACGTGCTCAAAACCACTCCAAATTTGATTATAAGCACCAAATCGACATTGCAATGCCTTTGAAATGATATTATTTACCACCGCGGGCGTGTATTGTGTTCGTGGCCGCGCGGATGTGTAATTTTTCACCTCCACTCGGCGTCAGAAACAGCCCCGTCTTCGCTCTGTAGCATTAGCTTTAGCCGTGGAGCTAACCTTGCTAACCGTATTCTGCCCGCCATCTTTTTAAAGCGAGAAAACGGGACGTGTGCGTGGCCCCAGCGAACCGAGCCGCGCCGTCCGAGCTCGGCCCCACGGCTCATTTTGGCCCCGGTACTGTCCCGTCAGACCCGCTCCACAGCCGGCAATGTGTTTGTTCACCCGGGGTTTGTGTTTATTTGGGAGGCGGGGAGCTGTTAGCATTTAGCCGCGGATAGAAATATAACTCAGCTCGGACTCGACAGCGGCGCCGTGCAGACACTTTACAGCAGCTTTTACTACTTTTTCAACTCGAGTAGAACAAATCTAAATTAAAAAAATAAACCAAAACTGCCTTCACTATATTATTATTTATATATAATTAATTTATTATACGTGATTTTTATTATTATAAATATTAGATTTGTATGTACTTATGGATTATCGATCACAAATGAATAAAGTTTGCTATAAATGCTGGAGATGTTAATATAAAATATATTAGGTAAATACACGCTGACAGAAATATTTGGAGTGGGTGGGGCACCTGTTTATCTGAATAAAACATTTCTAGTTGAATAAGTGTGTTTATTGTGAGCAGTAATGCGTTTTATTTTGATTATGGGTGAAATTATTAATTTTTTTTTTAAGTAAGTATGTGGAAAATGGAAATTCTGGTTCGAAAAGTTAAAGTGTTTCAGACTAACAGAAATACTTAAATGTGGAGTTTTTGTGTGTGTGTGTGAAGATCTCAGTTACTTATGGGCTTCGTTTTTCTGAGGACATTTTTGTTTGCCTTAAACGCTCACTGTGCTTGGGGGAGGCATTTACCTGATGCACATGTTTAGTTTTTGTTAATGGTGTTTTCTATCACTGCTCTCCATTCCTAAATCCAAGAGTCATAACATTTCTTTTTTTTTCCTCGACTTTTGTTTTCCTGGTTGTCTTTATTTCCTTGTGAATGTGAAAAGTAATATTTATTGATGGCTGTGCTAAGGAAACAAACTTGGAGAATAAAATACTAACTGTCAAAGTCAGGAGGAGATGAAGCCGAGGTATTTTTGTGACAACCCGATAACATGGATGATAATGTTATTGATGTGTTCTGGTGTAATTCAGAGCCGGTCCCTTTGCTCAGAGGAAGCTCAGACACAACAATGTGAACTGTCCCGGCGGCACAATTGGATGAAAATGTGGTGTGGCTCATTCTTTTTGGTTTGATGAAATGGAGGCAGTTTTTATGTGTTGATGCAAATATTTTTATTTGCTTGTGAAAAAATAAGAGTTTAATCTCGTTTAGTAACAAGAATATGAGCTTAAGACCTGGTCTAGACTTTATCAAAGATAACAGTGGAAAATGTTAAGCCCAGTGAGCATTGTCCAACCACATCTCACTTCTGAAACAGTAGAGCTCCTATTGGTCGACTCTGGTGTCAAGGAGGAAGTATTGTCTGCTGATAAAACAGGGTGTGTGTATTCAGCTCTGGAGACATCTTTTTTACAGAAATGGCACAAAACAGAAAAACACATGGGGGAAAAATAGGTTAAATATTGTCTTAAGTCGATGTTTAACAATTGTTCTGACGCTGAAGTCGGAAATAATAATAATTAATGTAATAGTATTTTGGAGGAAAACCTGTTCCCAAATCTAAGTATAAACTGTTCAAAATAAGCCTTTCTCATGCAGGGTACCCGCAGGGTCTTAAAAGCATTGAAAAAGTCTTAAATTTGATAATGTAAAATTAAGGCCTTAATAGCCTTGAATTTGGTATACAAAGTCTTGGATTTTGTTACAAAGATCTTATTTTTTTAACTTTTCCTAGGATTAGGTTCATACCGTAACAAAATGAACTGTTACTAGTGTAGGCTAATTAAATTGAAAGCTCGCGCACCCGTTACTATGGTTACTAGGCAAGTGAGGTAAATTACAGAACAAGATAATAGCTAGCCTAGTTTGTCGGCTAAAATGGGAAAGTGTCGGTTTAATCCGCTGTGGACAAGGAATCCGAATTACGTTTTGGTCAAGCCTGTGCCAGGAAATGACCGCGAGGCCTATTGCTGTTGGTGCAGGAAATCTTTTGAGCTAGCAACAATTGGTGTTACAGCCCTGGACTCCCATATGAAGGGTGCCAAACACACCGCGTGTAGCACTGCTCGCCAGCGCCAACCACCTATTGGCCCGTTCTGTGCACCGCGGAACTCTTCGTCTACCAAAACACCTCTGACTATCAATAATGAAGACATTTCTACAATAGAAATGCCACCACAGCCAAGGAACATTCTATCGTACTGTGGCTCAACACCAACTCTGCGGGCATGGGTGATGTGGGTCCTTAAAACAGTCTCTGAGCACCACTCTTACACTTCAAATAGCCTACTTGTACATAATTATTTTCTAGGGTTCAAAATTTATACAGATTTTACATTTTCCCCTCATACTTATATCAGAATGGGTACAAAGTTGGCATTGAATTTCATTTAAAATGGCATTAAAAAGGTCTTAACAGCCTTGAATTTCATTTGGAGGATCCTGGGGGTACCCTGTCATGGAACCCCTTAATAGGTCCTCGAGTAAGGGCGCTGCCATACAGCGATATACCTTCTTCCACCAAAGGGGCAGGCTTCAAAATTGGAAATATGAGGTTAAATTCAATGGCATCTTTACAAGTGTAAAAATCATGTTTACAGCCTGGTACAAAAGATGGCTTCGGTCTCTAGATCTTTTTACACCTCTGGGGTAAATTTTTGATTAATACGTCGGTTTACGCAATCTGAAAAGTATTGTCTTACTCTGTTGTACATGTCTTTGGTGGTAGGGGAAACCGGAGTACCTGGAGGAAACCTGCGCAGACACAGGGAGAACATGCAAACTCCACACAGAAAGACCCTGTCCTGGATGGAATTTGAACCCAGGACCTTCTTGCTGTGAGGCAGGCATGCTAACCACTTTGCCACTGTGCCGCCAATTTTACGTACAAACTCAAAGTCAGGAAACACAATTTCTGGTGACATATCAATGTTTGGACATCTGGTTTTTGGTTAAGTGGGCCCTTAATTTAACTAGATACTCGTCTGTTTTATTGTCATTGTCATAGTTCCTCCTACCGAAGGCATCCATGTGGGCATTCGTTTTTCAACTCAGTGGGAAAGATGTCAAAAAGAGTAAAGGTAAAACGGCTCCCGGACACAAATTTTTTAAGTCTTTGTTGAGTTACTTGGAAAGAGGTCTGAGCGACGTGTTGGAGCCCCCTGGTGTGGAGCCTTATTGATGCTCACATTTTATGGTTATTTAGGCCGAAGCCTACAGAACTGTGTAGGTGTATGTGATTCTTGTCTTTTGGAGCTTAGTGCAGAGAAACTGTCACATGGTGCACCGGCGTTTACTCTCACCTGCTCGTGGCCTGGTTTTGTTTGAGTCGTTTACGGCCTTTGGAGGCATGACCTGCTGAATTCAATTATTGAATCAGACGGGTATTTAAGTATGAGCCACCGTAAAGACCGAAGAGAGTAAAGACCATCGACTCAACCTGCATGTGACTCCACCGCGACAGAGCACCTGAGTGGTGCACTTTTTTTGTACTAATTGTTTAATTGTTTGCACTTATAATTTATTTCTACTTTTAACCTACTTGAATATTTCCCCTTCTGCTCTTCAATGTGTTTTCAAATCCCTACTGTCATTTCAACACGGACATTATCATCTGTTTCACGCAAAAGGAGATGCAACCATAATTATCTGCATGTTATATCACTGTCCATAACTGTCCCTCCTACTTTCTCAGTAGGCTTGTGGAACTGTCAGTCTGCTGTGAACAAAGCTGATTTCATTACCGCTTTTGTTCAACATTCTGGTCTTTCAGTTGTAGCACTTACAGAAACATGGATCAAACCAGAGGACACACGTCTGATAATTTCTTCATAACTCTCGACCTCGATCTAACTTCTCCAGACACTGCAACTGCTTTACCCCTGGTCACTTTCCGACGTAACCTGCGTTCACTCAGTCCCTCCCGTTTTTCCTCTGCCGTCTCTTCTGCGCTTCCCCCTCTGAGGAGCTCTTTCTTTTAAACAACAACATCGCCACTGACACTCTGTGCTCCACTCTTACATCCTGCCTGGACAACTTATGCCCTCTTATATCCAGACCAGCCCGTACATCCTCGTCTGCCCCCTGGTCCGATGTTCTACGCGAGCATCGTGCCAGCCTCCGGTCAGCTGAAAGGAAATGTCAAAAGATCCAACTAACCTCTGTATCTACCAGTCTCTCCTCTATATTATCTCTGCTGATGTCACTTCTGCAAAAAACGTCTACTACCATTCTAAATTAATCAACTCACCTGACTCACGCACTTTCTTTAAAACCCTCCATCGGATTTAACAGCTGATGATTTTGCATCTTTCTTTGTAAAGAAAACAACCGCTGGATCAGTCATCAACAAACTGGATCCCATCCCCACACATCTCCTTCAGGCCATCTCTCCATCTGTCGTGCCTGCTCTCACCCACATCATCAACTCATCTCTCTCCACTGGGTCATTCCCCACAGCTTTCAAAGAGGCCCACATCACACCACTACTTAAGAAACCCACTCTCAACCCTTCACTGTTAGAAAACTACAGACCGGTTTCCCTCCTTCCCTTCACTGCCAAAGCTCTGGAGCGAGTTGTGTTTAAACAGCTCTCCTCCTTTCTCACACGGAACAACCTCCTGGACCAGAACCAGTCTGGGTTCAAGAGCGGACACTCCACCGAAACTGCTCTGCTCTCAGTCGTCGAAGCCCTGAGACTGGCAAAGGCAACATCCAAGTCATCTGTACTCATCTTACTGGATCTGTCTGCTGCTTTTGACACTGTTAATCATCACATCCTCTTGTCTTCTCTCAGGGCGATGGGTGTCTCTGGAATGGTGTTGCAATGGTTCAAGTCTTACCTCTCGGGTAGGTCATTCAGAGTATCCTGGAGAGATGAGGTCTCTGAGTCCCAACATCTTAATACAGGGGTGCCTCAGGGCTCAGTGCTTGGACCGCTACTCTTTTCCATAAACATGACCTCTCTTGGCTCTATCGTTCAGAAACATGTCTTTTCCTATCACTGCTGCGGATGACACTCAACTCCACTTGTCATTTCAACCTGACGATCCGACGGTCTCTGCTCGTGTCTCGGCCTGAGTGACCTCTCACTTTGGATGCAGGACCATCACCTGCAGCTGAACCTTGGAAAAACAGAAGTGCTTGTGATTCCTGCCAAACCCAAAGACCCACCACAACCTCTCCATTCAACTAGGCTCATCAACCATTACACCGTCCAGCACTGCCAGAAATCTGGGAGTGGTAATTGATGATCAACTAAACTTCACAAGTCATGTTGCCAGCACCACCAGGTCCTGTAGATTCATCCTCTACAACATTAGGAACATTAGACCTTTCCTATCGGAACGCTCTACACAAATCCTAGTCCAAGCTCTTATCTTGTCCAAACTGGATTATGCTCTCCTGGATGGACTCCTGCTGCAAAACCAAACATCTGCAGCTCATCCAGAATGCAGCAGCAAGAGTGGTCTTTAAAGAACCGAAGAGAGCGCACGTAACTCCTCTCCTCATTAGTTACACTGGCTCCGCCCCCTCATATCTTCACTCACACAGACCTATGTTCCTACCAGATCCCTGCGATCTGCAAATGAACAACGTCTGGTGGTACCATCCCAAAAAGGAAAAAAATCACTCTCACGTACTTTTGATCTACTGCTGCTACAAGATCAGCAGATTCTGTAGCCATCTTTAAGAAACGCCTGAAAACACATCTCTTCCATCAACTCCTGACTGACAAACACTGAATTCTACTTCCTTTCTATCGATTCATTTTCTTAAAAAAAACTTTCTTATCCTTAGCTTTGTATGCTGTGCTAGGTTTTAACTGACTAGTTTTTTGTGCACCTGGGCTTTTTGTTCCTTGTGTTGTTAAAATTGCTTCCATTGTTTTCCTCACTTGTAAGTCGCTTTGGATAAAAGCATCTGCTAAGTGACTAAATGTAGATTTATTTCCTAGTCTTTTTTTAATGCCATTCTTATTCCTTCCAAGTGATGAAGGAATGTCCATTTTGAAATCTATAATCTCTGTTTCGTGTTGAATAACTGTAGGTTTTCGGTTGATTTTGTTGGTGTTGGTCTGGATCTGGTTTTGTTTCAGCCTGGTTTGCTCTGGAGCAGAACGCTGTGGGTCAGGTTCACCAAAAGAGTCCAGAGTGTCCCCCTAAAGGTGAACCGTCCCACTTTAGAAAGCCTCGGTCCTGAGTCTGTTTCCACTTTAGAAAAGGTGGAGCTAAACCATCAGCCGATTGGACGAGAGACAATCCTTGAGAGAAAACTAAAATCCGAAGTATAATAAATTACGTCTTGTTTTTGTGATTAACGTCAACATGTAGGAAAGTGCAGCAGCCTCTTTTTCTTTGCATCCTGAACTATTTTCCTGACATTTGTGACAGATTTTTTTTTTCTACATGACCATGGTTTGGTATTAATAATGGTTTGGTTTGAACACTGCTGATTGGCATTCTCAGTTCCTTGGATAAATTTTTTTTTATCCCCGTCATGTTTGATACAGTTCAACTACCTTTTCCCCACAGATCCATTTGACAGTTCTTTTGCTTTCCCCATGACTCAGACAGAAACGTCAGCAGCACTGATTACAAACAGGTCACAGGTGAGGAGGGTTACCTTTAGTAGCCATTCAAACCTGTTTGTGTCACTTGTGCAGGTTCTCAGGCCAAAACCACTTTAGATCCGAGTCTTTTGGGTAGTTTTTGTTGTCGTAATAAAATATGAAATAACAATGGATCTAATGATAATAGGAGGAATATAAAGTTGTTAGGAAAAGTATCTTACAAGTTTAACAACATAAAAACCATGTCAGAATCACTTTGTTTGAGCTGACGCCATTTTGTAAAAGCTTTACCAAGGTTGACTTGAAAACGAGCTCTGAAAACTGAAGTTTTCCCTTCCTAGAATCTTCGGACAAAGTTTTTTGTCTTTGTGGTGGCTCTGCCATGATTGGTGATGAAATAAAGTGATTGCCATTTTGGTATGATCTTAGCGAGATCATACGCTCATCATACTGAGGAAGGTTGCTGTTTATTGAATTACCGTAAAGCAGGGGTCTCAAACTCAAATGACTTGGGGGGCGCAGGAGGCAGAGTCTGGGTGAGGCTGGGCCGGATCAGGTATTCCACAAAAACGTCATTACTAACAGTTCTTTAAATTCAATGGGTTAATAATAATAATAATAATAATCTTTATTTTTATATAGCGCTTTTCCACCTATGGCAGTAGGCACTCAAAGCGCTTTACATACATTAAACTATTACCAGTGTTACAGAACTTCACTGGAGGCAATGTAGGTTAAGTGTCTTGCCCAAGGACACAACGACAGTATGCGGGGGAGAGCGGGATGTTATGATGTTTTGGGATGTTTCGAGCGGGATTCGATCCGCCCACCCGCCAGTCGAAGGACGGCCGCTCTACCCACTGTGCTATACTGCCGCCCGTTCTTCTGAACCTGAGCTATCCTGAATTTAAATGAGCTGTCTGAGTGGCCCCAATTGAATGTGTAAATATATTTTAGAAAGCATAATATAAACTTAAGTTGTACCTGCATAATGGATGTGAATAAAACTAAAAATAAAATATACAATCAATAAGAAACAAATATTCCATAACAGAATGTAACCAGATAAGAACATTTCAAGGCAGAAGAACTATGCCGAAAAGAGTACTGTAGTTTACAGGTTTTTGGAAAGAAACACTAGCCTGTCAAAATTTTCTGGCTTGAGGGATGAGCGAAGGCAGGTCACCACATTCCCCCCTGTGCTGAACACCCTCTCAGAGGGAGAACTTGTAGACGGGATGCAAGTATTTCTTTGCCAGTTTTGAGAGACGTGGGAAGAGTCTCTGGTGTTCCCTCCACCAGTCTAGTGGGTCCTCCTCACTGTCTAGGTTACCTGATTGTAGGTACGACTGTAGCTCAGAAGATATAGCTTGTTCTTGGAGAGGACAGAGTCTTTGTGTGGCTGCCGCTGCTCCCTCAGCAGTCTTGAAGAAACTCCCCAAGGTCTTTTTCTTTTTTGTAGTGGGTGCATCCTCAGCAGTCTCACCATGGGGATCAGTTGTTGGGGCCATCTCCTCGAAGAGTAAATAAGATATGATTAATAAATACCCCTAATAATCTAAACATATTCAACACTCATCTCCAGACATTACATTAAGCCACTGGATTTCATATCATTTTAATCCACTTAAAAGCATTAATTTATCATATATTCTGCAATTATATACATTTACTTACAGCCATGGCTGCAGGTGCAGTCCTCGCCATTTCAGAAGTCAGTCTGGCATGAATTGGTGCAACATTGTCCTCACTGACGTAGCTGAGCTTGAACCGTGGATCTAGCACAGAAGCCATATCAAGCAGTTCTTGTGTCAGAGGGTCATTGTATTTTTCATCCAGATAGCTCAGGATTTTTGTCTTGATGGTGCAGGTTAGGTCTGTCTCATCATCGTTCACTTTCAAGATGGAGGATCTGAAAAGGTGGAGGACTGGCTTCACAAAGGAAACGCTGACATACTTCTCACTGGAAAGCGCATCAGTAAATTCCAATAGAGGGCTGAGGGATTTGTTTATGGTCTCAAGGACATCTGTGTCCTGCCAGGTAGGGATGAGGCGTCTGGCTTTTCTGTCATCGGACAAGACCCGAGAAATCGCCCTCTGCTGCTCCAGGACTCGTGAAATCATTGCTTGCCTTGATCCCCACCTTGTGGGACACTCAGTCTTCAGTGTATGCTCTGGAAGCTTCAGTTGTCTTTGTGCCTCCGTCAGCTGCTTTTTATGTCGCCAGCTGTAAGAGAAACTGCTTACCAGCTTTTTGCAGAGACCCACTGCTCGATCAATCCGAGGATCTCTCATTGCATTCTCTAAAAAAGAACATGAACAAGTCAAATCATATGTAAAATTAAACCACAGATTTGATAAACAACCCAAATCATATTGTTCAAGATTAAAGTTAGTTAAATCTTATGTCAGACAACATGAGTAAAACTGTTTGGTTTTGGTTTCTTAACACTAGCAGAAATAACAGTTGTTGTTAAATTAAGCTACTATTGTTATCATCAGTAACATATTCACACACATTAGCAAAATAAATACTGATCAACTCCAATTAATAATCACAAATAGCATATTATTTCAATTGAAATATAAATATATATATATATATAATTATTTTTTTTTTTTTTTTTTTTTTTTTTTTACTTAATATACAATTCTTACATTTTTTTTTTAATATAACTTTTACTCACCTATTGCTAGATGGAGTCTGTGGCCAAAGTACTGAGGCTTAGTCCAATTATTTCGAGAAGCTGCCTTCACCACATTAGCTCCGTTGTCTGTTGTAATGCAGACAAGCCGATCCTCCTGCAAGCTCCAAGAGGCCATCGCCTCCCTCAGGCCCTGGGCAATTGACTCTCCTGTGTGATCTTGCAGGAAAAAAGATGTTTGCAAGCATCGACTCTGCATTGCAAAATCATCATCGATGTAATGAATTGTCAAACTCATGTACGGATCCATTGTCCTGCTTGACCACAGATCCGTTGTAGTTGCAAAATACTTTATATTGGCAAGATCACGCTCTATTTCCCCTCTGCGTTTTCTGTACATCGCAGGTAGTGCCACCTTTGAAAAATAATTCCGCGAGGGGATCACGTATCGTTTATCCAGAGTGTTGACCAAGAATTTGAAGCCTTCGTTTGTCATCGTGTTTATTGAGCACATGTCTTTAGCCAAATGAAATGCGACTGCATTCGTTATTTCACTGTGTCTTTGGGAGGTGGATGGGTATGGTGATGCACTAAAGAGGCTCGCTTCGATGGATGTCTGAGTTGATGTTGTGGGATGATTAGTCTTTGCAACACTTTTCTTGGCCCTCATACATTCATCGTATTGAACTTTATGGTGTTTTTTTAAGTGGTTAAAGAGGTTTGTCTTGCTTTGTGGTGCCAAAACAACTTTATGACACTCTTTGCATATGACCTGTTCTTGTTTTGTGTCACTTGCCTGAAACCCAAAATGTTTCCACACAATGGATGACAATCCGATTCTCGGGACAAGCCCCTCGACCGCTCCCTCTGCTACGTTAGACATTTTTTCTTTAAAATAGATTATAGTCTGCTATCTGTTGTGGTATTTTCTTCTTTCTGTGACTGTCTACATCTGGAAACTGACTGAGCTGCTGCGCAGTGCAGGGAACAACTCTGATTGGAGCATGGATGCACGTGATCAGACAGCGGCTTTACAGCGCACTAGACTGGCTTTAAAAAAAACAAACTTTAATACAGAGCGTGAATCAATGACACATTTTAAATATCGCTCGATCATGCGAATTTGATCGTGTGAAGCCAAAATTGTGGTCGTGATTAAAATTCAATTAATTGTGCAGCCCTATAACAAATCCTCTTGGATAGTAGCGGTCAAATTGCCATCAACTTTCAAACAAATCAGCCCATTTCAAATGATGGGAAAACAAAATGCAATCCACATGATCCCAAATCTAATGCTGGTAACATTGACTTTGTCCAGCTCATGGTCAAACACAGTAAGAAGCAGTCATTTCCATAGTTGTTAAATGTTTCTCTGCCTGCAAGCTCAGCCAATGGCCCACCCCAGGATCCATATCCTCCACTGTGATGGTAGTTCCAGCACAAAAAGGAACGTTCCACACAACATGGTAACGGGCCATTCAAATAAAACTTGCAGGGCGCACTAACATTGAACTTTCATATCGTCCTGTGAGCCACAAAATATTGTCTTGCAGGCCGCATTTGGCCCCCGGGCCGTGAGTTTGAGACCCCTGCCGTAAAGCAATTTGTCACGAGACTTGCATCGGGTCAGTGGCAGCTCAACTTGCAAGTGCTGTTTTTGGCTCAGATGCGTCAGAGGGGGATAGTGCACGCTTCAAACACCGCTTAACTCAATTAACTATCGCAAGGACTTAAAAAATATTTATAAAGGTAAAAATGTTACTGTGTATGATGTGGCCAGTAAACTACACCCTGCTGCAGGCAAACGCCTTGAGATTGGTCCGTCCACAAAACTACCCGAGGAAGGGATTCGCTGTGACGACCAGACAGTTTTGTTTTTGAAAAATGGTCTGGCATACCAGGCAATCTCCGACCACCACCAAATTCACCTCAACAGACAGATCTACCTACCTACCTGAGCCACTGTGCCCCGGTGTGTCAGTTGTGTGTTAATTCAGCCCAAACGTATAAAGTATACAGCCCTGCAGGCAGGCTTTTGAAAGCATGCTTCGACGATGTTTTTTTTTTTCCACCAATCGCCGACAGTGTTCTGGTTAACTGCAGTAAAATCCACACGGCGCTGGGTCGTCCTGTTCCTGCTCTGTTCACTTCTGTCACTGAGTCACGTGACGACACAGCGACAGACAGAGCAGGAGATGTCCACACACTTGTCCACTCACTCAGCGGAGCAGGATCTGAGAGAAAAACTGAACGGTTCGCAGCCCAACTGCGACTCCATCGTTCGTCTTAAAGAGCTTCGATAGATTCTGTTTGTTTATGAACGTCATGGCGTCTTCCTCTAAATGCAGCAAAGTTTGAAATTACTTTTAACAAAATAATCAATAATTTGGCAGGTAAAGCTAAGTTATTACAACAGCAAATGCTGTTTAATTTTTATCTCAAAAACATAGTATGTAGTGAATATATTTGTGGACGGTCTGTCCACGGTCTGACCCCGCCTCTGTCCACGGTCTGACCCCGCCTCTGTCCACGGTCTGACCCCGCCTCTGTCCACGGTCTGACCCCGCCTCTGTCCACGGTCTGACCCCGCCTCTGTCCACGGTCTGACTGTGTCTGTCTGTTTCAGGTTGTGCGATGGACGTGCTGTTTTTTGGGGAAAGCTCAGTCTGAAGCTGATCTGATCTGAACTCTCTATCGCTCACAGGAGGAGACTAAGATTCTAACTCTCTACACAAGCAGTACGTACTCGGTTTACCACGATGCACTGGGTTCTAGGGAGACTTAACAGAACGTAACAGTATTGAGTAAAGTTTCTAATTTTCAACTTTTAACAATATGGACTTTATCCTATCTTTAACCCTGCCACTAACCTGTTTGACCAACCTGTTTCAGGTGGGCACTGCCCTCCCCAGGGTGCATTGCTGCGTGTTGACTGTGCATCATGTCGGACGCCCCAGAGACAGCGCCCCCTAGCCCCCCTTCCATCACCAACCCTGCCCCTCCAGAGGTTACCAACCCCAGCAAACCGGGCCGGAAGACCAACCAGCTGCAGTATATGCAGAACGTGGTGGTGAAGACGCTGTGGAAGCACCAGTTTGCTTGGCCCTTCTACCAACCGGTGGACGCCATCAAGCTCTGCCTCGCTGTGAGTATTCAGATAACTGGGGTGGCTCAGAGGCAGGTGGTTGGGTTCAATCCCAGGTCAGGGCGTATGTTCCTCTGGGTTTTCCTACAACATAAACGTTTACAACTGGTCCATCAAAGGGCCAGGACTCGCCTAGCCCGTGGAGCGTCATGGACTGTCTCGAACACAATTTTTACTGTCCCTGGGATAACTGGACAGCGTTAGTCTTAAGCCCTGCTCTCTGGTCTCTTTCTCTGATGCTTTTACGTATCAGAGATGAACATAACATTAAGGAACAATACTTCCACAGAGAAGGGTCTTATATTTGTGACTTAACATATTCACACAATAATTACAAAAATAGATTACGAAGAATAAGCACAACATTTTCTCCTGTTTCTTTAGGATTACCACAAAGTGATTAAGAACCCGATGGACATGGGAACCATCAAGAAACGTCTGGAAAACAACTACTATTGGAGTGCTAGCGAAGCCATGCAGGACTTTAACACCATGTTCACCAACTGTTACATCTACAACAAGGTAAACACTCAGGCTAACGCTAAACACATCCAACTGTTACATCTACAACAAGGTAAACACTCAGGCTAACGCTAAACACATCCAACTGTTACATCTACAACAAGGTAAACACTCAGGCTAACGCTAAACACATCCAACTGTTACATCTACAACAAGGTAAACACTCAGGCTAACGCTAAACACATCCAACTGTTACATCTACAACAAGGTAAACACTCAGGCTAACGCTAAACACATCCAAATGTTACATCTACAACAAGGTAAACACTCAGGCTAACGCTAAACACATCCAACTGTTACATCTACAACAAGGTAAACACTCAGGCTAACGCTAAACACATCCAACTGTTACATCTACAACAAGGTAAACACTCAGGCTAACGCTAAACACATCTAACTGTTACATCTACAACAAGGTAAACACTCAGGCTAACGCTAAACACATCCAACTGTTACATCTACAACAAGGTAAACACTCAGGCTAACGCTAAACACATCCAACTGTTACATCTACAACACGGTACATGGCTAATGCTAGCTCTGGTGTGTGACTGTTAATAGCCCACAGATGACATCGTGCTCATGGCCCAGGCCTTGGAGAAGATCTTTCTGCAGAAAGTGGCTCAGATGCCTCAAGAGGAAGTAGCCCTGCTTCCACCAGCTCCAAAGGCAAAGAACAAGAGCAAGCAGCCAGCCGCCACCACAGGTAAATAAGAGGCCTGTATAACTCGGATAACAGGTAACAGACTCCAAGAGCAGCCGGTTCCATCACAGATGACCCTCCTGTTGGTAAAACCCCAGACTGTTATGCTGATGTGACTCTAGTGTCCACAGGGGCAGTGGAGAGCATCTGTTTATTGTCCTGTGTGTCCCACAGTGAACCAGCAGCAGGCCGAGTCCTCCTCCCCTTCCCCCTCTCAGACGCCTGTCATCTCAGCCACGCCCACCGCTCTACAGGCCACGCCCCCAGCAACAGCGCCACAGCCGCCGGCAACCATCATGCCCTCAGCTCAGCCTGTGGTAAAGGTAACCACCTCTCTGTTTACCTCTTTGTGTTTTTACCTGTACTGTAACCTCACTGTGACAGAGTTAGACCTGCTTTAGTCCTGATTTAACCTTTGTTTTATCCTTTTTTAGACCCAATTTAGAACTAGTCTTGGTTCAGCGTTGGTCATGGTTTTGTTGAGGTTTTGTCTGTTTTAGTCCTAGTTCGCTGGTTTGGGATCCTGCCTTTGTGTGACTTAACTCTAACCCTGGTCTAACCCTAGGAACTTTACCAGGATAAAAAGTCCTAAAAATTAGACATGAACACAGTTTGGATTAAATAAAAGTATTTTATCTCCTGTTTAATTTTGTAAAACTTTACATTATGAAACCATTCATTAACAGGATTTTTTTGTTAGTTTTTTACTTCTCATATTTCTATTTCTTGTGGGGAAACTTGACATTTTGTTTTATATAATTTAAATTAAAAAGATTGTGTGTTTGTGTGTTTTGCTTTGGTGCCGTAATTGTTACCAAGAACCGTCGATTTTTACTGGTCTTGGTACCGAATACTGAAATTTTGGTACAACACTAAACTCTGGTCCAACTCTGGTCCGACTCTGGTCCAGGTCTGGTCCAGGTCTGGTCCGACTCCGGTCCAGGTCTGGCCCGACTCTGGTCCAGGTCTGGTCCAGGGCTGGTCCGACTCCGGTCCGACTCTGGTCCGACTCCGGTCTGACTCTGGTCCAGGTCTGGTCCGACTCTGGTCCAGGGCTGGTCCGACTCTGGTCTGACTCTGGTCTGACTCTGGTCTGACTCTGGTCTGACTCTGGTCTGACTCTGGTCCGACTCTGGTCCGACTCTGGTCTGACTCTGGTCTGACTCCGGTGCGACTCTGGTCCGACTCTGGTCTGACTCTGGTCTGACTCTGGTCTGACTCCGGTGCGACTCTGGTCCGACTCTGGTCCAGGGCTGGTCCGACTCTGGTCTGACTCCGGTGCGACTCTGGTCCGACTCTGGTCCAGGGCTGGTCCGACTCTGGTCCAGGGCTGGTCCGACTCTGGTCTGACTCCGGTGCGACTCTGGTCCGACTCCGGTCCGACTCTGGTCCAGGTCTGGTCCGACTCTGGTCCAGGGCTGGTCCGACTCTGGTCTGACTCTGGTCTGACTCTGGTCCAACTCTGGTCCGACTCTGGTCCGACTCTGGTCCGACTCCGGTGCGACTCCGGTCCGACTCTGGTCCGACTCTGGTCTGACTCTGGTCTGACTCTGGTCTGACTCTGGTCTGACTCCGGTGCGACTCTGGTCTGACTCCGGTGCGACTCTGGTCCGACTCTGGTCCAGGGCTGGTCCGACTCTGGTCTGACTCCGGTGCGACTCTGGTCCGACTCCGGTCCGACTCTGGTCCAGGTCTGGTCTGACTCTGGTCCAGGTCTGGTGCGACTCTGGTCCAGGTCTGGTCTGACTCTGGTCCGACTCCGGTGCGACTCTGGTCCGACTCTGGTCCAGGTCTGGTCTGACTCTGGTCCAGGTCTGGTCTGACTCTGGTCCGACTCTGGTCCGACTCTGGTCCGACTCTGGTCCGACTCTGGTCTGACTCCGGTGCGACTCTGGTCCGACTCTGGTCTGACTCTGGTCTGACTCTGGTCTGACTCTGGTCTGACTCTGGTCTGACTCCGGTGCGACTCCGGTGCGACTCTGGTCTGACTCCGGTGCGACTCTGGTCTGACTCTGGTCTGACTCCGGTGCGACTCCGGTGCGACTCTGGTCTGACTCCGGTGCGACTCTGGTCCGACTCTGGTCCAGGGCTGGTCCGACTCTGGTCTGACTCCGGTGCGACTCTGGTCCGACTCCGGTCCGACTCTGGTCCAGGTCTGGTCTGACTCTGGTCCAGGTCTGGTGCGACTCTGGTCCAGGTCTGGTCTGACTCTGGTCCGACTCCGGTGCGACTCTGGTCCGACTCTGGTCCAGGTCTGGTCTGACTCTGGTCCAGGTCTGGTCTGACTCTGGTCCGACTCTGGTCCGACTCTGGTCCGACTCTGGTCCGACTCTGGTCTGACTCCGGTGCGACTCTGGTCTGACTCCGGTGCGACTCTGGTCCGACTCTGGTCTGACTCTGGTCTGACTCTGGTCTGACTCTGGTCTGACTCTGGTCTGACTCCGGTGCGACTCCGGTGCGACTCTGGTCTGACTCCGGTGCGACTCTGGTCCGACTCCGGTGCGACTCCGGTGCGACTCTGGTCTGACTCCGGTGCGACTCTGGTCCGACTCTGGTCTGACTCTGGTCTGACTCCGGTGCGACTCTGGTCTGACTCTGGTCTGACTCCGGTGCGACTCCGGTCCGACTCTGGTCTGACTCTGGTCTGACTCCGGTGCGACTCTGGTCTGACTCTGGTCCGACTCTGGTCCGACTCTGGTCCGACTCTGGTCCGACTCTGGTCCGACTCTGGTCCGACTCTGGTCCGACTCTGGTCTGACTCCGGTGCGACTCCGGTCCGACTCTGGTCTGACTCTGGTCTGACTCCGGTGCGACTCTGGTCTAACTCTGGTCTAACTGGTCTCTCTCGGTCTTCAGCAGAAGAAGGGAGTTAAGAGGAAAGCCGACACCACGACTCCCACGACGTCGGCCATCTCTTTGTCTCGAGCCGACTCTCCGTCCGGCCCAGAGCCCAAACCCAAACTGGGATCTCGACGTCCCTCGGCCAAGTCCCGCCGAGACCCAGGCGACGAGGGGGGTGTGACCGAGGTGGTGGGCGGGGCTGGAGCCGCTGTGGGCGGGGCCAAACGCAGCAGTGGAAAACTGGGAGAGCAGATGAAACACTGCGACGCCATTTTGAAAGAGATGCTGTCAAAGAAACACGCCGCCTACGCCTGGCCTTTCTACAAACCTGTGGACGCCGAGGCCCTGGAGCTGCACGATTACCACGACATCATCAAGCACCCCATGGACCTTAGCACAGTGCGGGTAAGTCCGGACCAAAACCACATGGAATTAATCTTGAGACATTTGTGACACTATTGAGCTTACTTCACTGACATTAAAAATGTTTATTCCATCAGAAAAAGATGGACAAAGGAGAGTACAACGACCCGCAGAGTTTTGCCACCGACGTCAGGTTAATGTTCTCCAACTGCTATAAATACAACCCTCCAGATCACGAGGTGGTGGCCATGGCTCGAAAACTACAGGTGATCAGCCTCTACATTTATTTATTTATTTTTATATATCCATTATCTCGCCGAGTTTATCACAAGCTCAACACATGCTGTATTTCAGAAAACATTTTGTCTGGCGTGAGGATTTCGGCAGGACTAACACTGAGTAATACAATAACAAATATTTGTTTACCACATAGCCATATTTTGTTTTAGTTTTACAGCACCTGCTAAGTGTTAGCTTAGCTGCTGCAGCTTAGGACTTGCACATTTAATGAGAAATGGTTAAACCATTAGAAATTTGAGTTAGAGGTGATGGAATACAGCTAGTTAAGTTATGCCGCAAAATGTTTTCAGTTTAACTTGCTCAGGGCTCTAGTGTGTGTGTGTGTGTGTGTGTGTGTGTGTGTGTGTGTGTGTGTGTGTGTGTGTGTGTGTGTGTGTGTGTGTGTGTGTGTGTGTGTGTGTGTGTGTGTGTGTGTGTGTGTGTGTGCACGTGTGTGTGTGTGTGCACGTGTGTGTGTGTGTGCACGTGTGTGTGTGTGTGCACGTGTGTGTGCACGTGTGTGTGCACGTGTGTGTACGTGTGTGCGCGTGTGTGTGTGTGTGTGCGCGTGTGTGTGTGTGTGTGTGTGTGTGCACGTGTGTGTGTGTGTATGTGTGTGTATGTGTGTGTGTGTGTGCACGTGTGTGTGTGTGCACGTGTGTGTGTGTGCACGTGTGTGTGCACGTGTGTGTGTGTGTGCACGTGTGTGCGTGTGTGCACGTGTGTGTGTGTGCGCACGTGTGTGTGTGTGCGCACGTGTGTGTGTGTGTGTGCACGTGTGTGTGTGTGTGTGCACGTGTGTGTGTGTGCACGTGTGTGTGTGTGTGTGTGCACGTGTGTGTGTGTGTGTGTGCACGTGTGTGTGTGTGTGCGCACGTGTGTGTGTGTGTGTGCGCACGTGTGTGTGTGTGTGTGTGCGCACGTGTGTGTACGTACGTGTATGTATGTGTGTATATATATATACATATAGCTCTCTGAGCCTTCTCCATCAGGAAACAGACACCAGAACTAGTGTTGAAATACAAAAAACAAGTGTCTGTAACATGTCCAACACAAGGCCCAGGGGCCGGAGCTGGTCCTGTGCAGTTTCCTCTTGGACTCAGACTTTAGGTGAAGTAGATACTATTATGTGAAACTAAAGTGAAGGAGTTATTCTAGAGCCTTGTTATCTTCAAGTTTGTCTTTGTGTGTGACACACTCATGTTGAAGCCACACTGCTCTGTAGCTCTTCCATCGTAAAGCAGGAAGGTAATAGGGTCATAGCTCTAAGGTGTGTGCAAGTGAACATTTTATTATGATTTCATTTCAAGCCTTAAATTAGGAACATGACGGTCCTAAAATGTCTTGACTTGAACTTGACGCAGGAACGCTGCGTTAGTGATAGAAACAAACCGACAGCAGTACTTGTTCTGATAATGATTGTTCTGTGTCTCAGGACGTGTTCGAGATGCGTTTTGCTAAAATCCCAGACGAAGGCCTCGAAGCCTCGGTTCCCTCTACGACTCCTGTGGTCAGTAAAAGCACCGCCTCCTCCGACAGCAGCAACAACTCCTCCTCCGACGAATCCTCCGACTCCGAAGAGGAACGTGCCACGAGACTCGCCGAGCTCCAGGAGCAGGTGAGAGAAATCCACCAATCAGAGGGTCTGAACAGGTTTAAGGGGGATTTGAACAGGTTTTACCTGGACTTTATCAAGTTTTACCTGGATTTACACTGGTTTCACCTGGACTTGAACATGTTTTACCTGGATTTTCAGTCCTGTCTTGTGTTCCAGCTGAAGGCGGTCCACGAGCAGCTGGCCGTTCTATCGCAGGCACCCGTCAGTAAACCAAAGAAGAAGAAGGAGAAGAAGGACAAGGACAAGAAGAAGGAGAAGGACAAAGGGAACAAAGGCAAAATGGAGGATGACAAGAAGCCCAAGGCCGCCGCCCAGCCCAAACCGGCCAATCAGAAGAAGCCCCCGGCCCGGAAAGCCAACAGCACCGTGACCGCCACCAGGTACCGGTCTGAGCGGGTCACACAGGAAACGGAAACATCCGTATAAGGCCAACAGGAAGTCAGTGAGCCTCTATGAGCCGCCACAAAAATAGTTTGTTGCAAATGGATGAAATTTGTCTCAAACATTCCTCCTGTGTCCCTGATCCACAAAGTCTCTGGGACCCATGAGCTTTTTCCAGCGTGTGTCTGTGGGGACGCTCAGAAAACACCAAACACTGTTAAGTCTCTGGAAGTCATTGGCTGAAGTCTTCCTCTAGATTTAAATGCATTTGAAATATTTAAAGCCCGCTTTTTACACTTTGCACCATTTAAAAACGAGCACTACGGATGAAAGTGTTTTTAGTTTGTAATGGTCTTAGCAGCTCCAACTTCGTTTCCCAGAATGCTTTAAAGACTTAAGTAATAAACCCGGTTCTGTCTCCCCTCAGACAACCGAAGAAGGGCAGTAAGTCCGTGGGCGGCTCGGCGAACGGAGACGAGGGCGAGGAGTCGTCTCTGCCTATGACCTACGACGAAAAGAGGCAGCTGAGCCTGGACATCAACCGTTTACCAGGAGAGAAGCTGGGCCGCGTGGTGCACATCATCCAGTCCAGAGAGCCCTCGCTCCGAGACTCCAACCCCGACGAGATCGAGATCGACTTTGAGACCCTCAAACCCTCCACGCTCCGAGAACTGGAGCGATACGTCAAGTCCTGTCTGCAAAAGAAGCAGAGGAAGCTGCTGCGTGAGTCCCACCGGGGTTAGACCGGTTTTAGAGGGATTTGGACTCTTTAATGTTTTTTTTTTTTTTTAAACAGGATTTAATCAGTTTTCAGGAGTTTTTATTCGGATTAAAGCCTGATTCTTTCACTAACCCTTGTGTTTCTTGTTTGTTTTTCAGAGAAAGCAGCCGGGGGCGGTGCTTCAGGGGGCGGGGCCAGCCGTTTGAGTGGCAGCTCATCTTCTTCCTCCGACGACAGCTCTTCGACGGGGAGCTCCTCTTCCTCCGACACAGACTGAACTCCTCGGACTCACTGTAAATATGTTTTTTTAGCTCTAGTGCTTCGTTTTTCCTCCGGACGACCTCGGACTTAGACCCCTCCACATTCCACTGAACAACAGGAAACGACCAATCACGGACCTGCCCCGGGTCACCTGCCCCGGGTCACGGAGTCCGGGTCAGCCCGAGAGGCAGATGTTAATAATAATGTGTAATAATAGGATTAAAGGGTTTGTGATTGGTCCCAGGCTCGGTTCAACTGAAGAAACTCGCACGACTCTGAGATGAGCCGAAGCATCTCAAAACTAAATACAGTCACAAATCTGGACTTGTCTTAAAAGGGTCAGATTGAAAGTTCTAATTGGCTCCGGAGTCATTAAAGTCTCAGGGTTCGAGACTGAAATCTCAAATCTGCTCTCAAACCGAAACTGTACCATAAATATTTAGTTTTGAAAAATCTAGAGCCTTAGCTTTACTTTCAGCTGCTTTTTACTTTCATCACCTTCACGAGTTTAAAAACGAGACTGAGCTTTAGTTTGAGAGCTTCGTGTTGTACTTTGAAGGTAAATGTGGGTTTTCTGATCATGTTTGAAAGTCGCTCGGATACAAGACTGAACAACAGCCAAAGGTCTGTTCATTTATGATTCCTCAGACGGCTTCATAACTTCCCTTTTCTGAACCGGACGACTTGAGCCGAAATAATGACTGTAAAGCCTCTGTCCGAATAATCTTCCATTTTGTAAATTTTAGATTTAGTTTTGGATAAAAGATAAATGAAAAAAAAACATTTCACTCCAAACCTACATCGGACAAATAATTAACAAGTTACCTAATCCAAAAAGTTAAACATTTATTTTTATTTTTATTTAAAAATATTATCTTTCGTTTTTTAGGACCAGTCAGTTCAAGGCAAACATCGCTTTTTTGAAACTTTTTCAAAATGTACTGCCTTAAACAGTAATCCTAAAAAACAACCTCAAAAATCTAACTTTAATGAGAGAACTTGTTTTTGAAACCCAAACAGGACACTTTCTTGGCCTCACTGAAACTGGAGATTTCGTTTTGGATCCGGATGTTTATCCCAAAGACAAATTTCTCTCCAGTTTTGTCCGACTCAGCGTCACGAGTAGAATCTTCAGCCTCAAACTCATTTACACTTTATTTTTTAAACGTTAAAAACCTCTTTCTTTTTTCTTTTTTTTTTATCTTTGAGATGCTTCGGTTTCGTCGCGGCTCATTCATCTGGGGTCAGAGGTCAGCCGTCTGTAAAAAGAAAAAAACTGCGATGAACCATTTCTTTTTTTTTTTTTTTTTTTTTAAAACACTACATTTCTTTTATTTCCTTATTTCAGGTTTGTGTGCTGTGTCTTTAAGGTTCTCTTCTTCGTACCGCTGTCCTGTTGAAGAAAAAAGTAGAAAATAATCCCAGAATTAGCCGGAGCTCTTTTACCACACTTTATTTTATTAAATTTTTTTGAGAAATGGGTTTAAAAATGGACAAGTTTTTTTTGAGTTTTTCAGAAATGTAGAAGAATTTAACGTCAGGAAAAAGTACGTGCTTTTGTTTATTACGAGTTAAAAATGTCTGAATAAAACCAGCGTCTCGTCTTAAATATTATTTTACTCTGAAAATCAAATGTGTCTCGCTTTGTTTAAAAAGTCAACTTTAAAAGAATCGGACTTTTTCACAAAGCATTTTTAAAACGGCGGCCATTTTGGATTATTACACTTTTTTTTTCACGATTCTGAATATAACAATTTTTATTTGTGTTTTACAAATAAACTTGTTTTTACAGATTTAGATTAAGTAAAAAAAAAAAAAAAAAAAAAAAACGACTATCAGAACCGATTCATTGATAATTTCAGACAAAGTATAAAATAAACTCTGGTAAAAACTGCTAAAAAGCTGGTAAAATTAACTGAAACTTGTTCAAATCCATCAAAAATGACCATCTCTCAAACGCTTATTTATATTTTTAACCCTAGCTTTCTGTTTTTAGATGCTCTTTTATTTCATACTTATTTCTGAATCATGTTTTTATAAAGATTAAAATGGCTGCCGACTTGAAGAAAAGCTTTTTAATTTAAAGTTCCCTTAAAAATCAAGTTAATTGTTCGTCTGGAGCTGAAACGTTCAGTGCATTCTGGGTTTTTCATTTTAACTTTAAAAACTTGGCGCTGGTTTAATTCGTACATTTTCTTTTTAAATCGAGAAACAGACGAGCAGCGCGTCATGGTTTTTCCTCCTTTTTTAATTTTATTTTTTTAGTTGAGGTCGATGCAGAATAATAGTTGATATTAATAATGTTTTTGTATTTTAATAAGAAAATGAAAAAAGTGATTTTATGTATTGCATGCACTCCGGCCGTTCTCTGATGTTTGACTCTGTAAAGTCTGTAAAGTAGTGTTAAACTGAGACTCAGGGCAGAGCCGTCCACACACCACCGCAAACCTGACACAACCTGCTCAAATACAACTAAAACCTGATGAAAACCAGATAAACCTGTTTAGATCCAGCTAAAACCTGTTCAGATACTCAAAGACCCGTTGGTGTGGACGTGGCTCTGCTCGGAGTAGATTTGATGTAATTACTGATGGATCCTTATTTTCTGAGTTCCTTTGTTTTCATAAATAAACACATAAACTGAGACCGGACTCTGGCGGATGTATTTCTTTACAAACATACTTTTTTTTTCTCTTTATGGCAATTAAAAATTAAACGTGAAAGTCTCCAGGATATTTCTGAACAGTTATAAATGAAAAATCATCAGGTTCTACCATTTTAGAAGGGAAGGCTTTTATTGTGAAATCCAGAAGTTGACGTGGTTAGAAAGTTGTGACTTTATTTCTAAAATAAATACTGTTTTGGGGTCACGTTCACCTGAAATAAATATAACCTTTAAACTCTGACTCACATTCATCCTATAAATACTCGGGTCATGTGACAGGTTCTGAGGTCCCGGTTCAGTCCTGGGTCAGTCTGGAGTGGACTAAAGCTGCAGTAGTGTAATAGTACTTTTATGGCTTAAGTCATTTACAACTGCAGTCGCACAAAGTGATGTTGTTTCAGACGGTATTGAGTTCCAGAGCTTACAGCTTTAAAAGAGTTCTGTCGAAAGAGCCAGACAAAGATGAATTTGATTATTAAACCTTATTAAAAGGGTCTTAACAGGAGCCGTTAGAGTTCTACTGCACCGAGCAGATCCTGGACTCGGGCTGCGGCCTCAGGACTCGCCGGTCCCGGACCAGGACGGGCTGGTTGCCGTGGTTACTGTACCAGGTGGACTGGCTGCGGTGCAGGTAGGTCTGAGGGGGCGTGGCCTGGAGCTGCTGCTGTTTCCAGATCAGCACAGACGTGTCCCGGAAACGAAGACCTGCAAAGGCCTCGCTCAGGGCCTTCTCTGCCAGAGGGGGGCGCCGTGGGGGGTCAGGGGCCACCACAGAGGGGTCAAGGGTCGCCATTGGAACAGCAGAACGAGGACTGGAGCAGAGTCAGACATGATCCAACCTGCAGAGACAAGGTTTATAGACTTAGTCCTTCTATGGGATCAGTTCCTGGACTTTTACTGTTGTTTATCTAAAAGTTAAACATGAACAAGTCTCAGGCTTCAAAAGTACATATATATCCCTAATGGAAATATTACTTTGTGTTTTTTGTTTGTTATGAATTATATTTTAAATTGTAAAGAAAAACAAAACTGAAAAACACAACATCATTTACATTGAAAGTGCAGTTTGTTTGGATAATTATTAATGTTTTATTTAATCTTTAATTTATCCAGGATAGTCCCACAGAGATTAATCTCTTTTGCAGGGGAGTCTATTGTAAATGTCTAAATGGTGGGGGAAACCTACACAGACACAAGACAGCATGCAAACTCCACACAGAAAGGCCCTGCCCTGGATGGGAATCGAACCCAGGACCTTCTTGCTGGGAGTGCTAAGCACTGAAAAATTAATCTAACAACAGCATCAGATTAAACTGACAATACGAAGTGTTAGGTCCAGAATATGTTGTTTTAAATTCTAATGAAAAGTGTTCCTCAGTCCAGACTCACCAGACTTAAACCAGAACCCCACTGCCCGCGGTCCCAGACCCGGTCCAGACCTGTAGACCTGCTGAGTCCAGCGGGACCACACTAAACCATAGCTGTAGCGCTGACCGTTGTTAACGTTAGCTTCTGTTAGCTTCACTTCGTGTCTTTTCTCTTCACGAACGTCTCTTTTTTTACTTGAATACCTCCACCTACCAACTTCTCACTGAGCCTGGTGTTTAAAAACCAAGTTTTGGTAAAGTTGTCATCTGTTTCGGCCTCTGTTAGCTTCGTTAGCCTCCGTTAGCTTCGTTAGCTTCGTTAGCCTCCTGTTGTTCCCATAGCAACGGTGCTCCTTCACCTTCCGACCGGAAACAGCTCCGAGACACATAGGCCCATGTCCCGTGCACCTGCTACAGAACTAAACCAGGACTAAAAGCATCTGATTTATTTTATTTTATTTTATTTTACGCGCAGTAGTTTTTATGTTCCTTTAAACATGTATTTGTCATACATTCCTTAGCTTTGTTACTGTGCTAGGTTTTAACTGACTAGTTTTTGTGCACTTATGCTTTTTGTTCCTTGTGTTGTTGAAATTGATTCAATTGTTTTCCTCATTTGTAAGACGCTTTGGATAAAAGCGTCTGCTAAATGACTAAGTGTAAATGTAAATATAAATGTATATGTACAAAACAGTGTCTAAACATACTTAGCTGGAACCTGTTGCTGATTAACCACTACAATAAATGTCCTTTCTGCTACATTTCTCAGTTTTTAAATGGCCCAATAACATTTCTAATAAAGAGCCTTCTGTGTTTTATTTATTTACTCATTCTGTGTCATGTTATTTCATTTATTTCATTATGACTCCAGCTCAGCAGGTGGCGCTAACTCACTTTCACTCAGCCAATGAACCTGAAGGACGCAGACTTAGCATTAGCTTTAGCTGTTGAACGGAGTGAGCCATTTAAACAATTTTAATGATAGAATTCGTTAGGTTTTCTTATTGATTATTACCATTTTTGTAGAAGCGCTGCGACAGGCTAAAACCAAAGTATTGCTTTGAAAAGACGCTTTTTTTTCTCTATGTTAGCCTCAAGTTAGTAAAAGCAAGTTCCCGTTAAGGAAGTGTACAACTCAACATTTCCTACCTTTTAAAATAAATATCCCTTTATTGTAGAAAACGGCTAAAACAGAGATTTAATCTATATAACCTGCTTATTAAATCGGACTTAATACATTTATATTAAAGTAGGTTCAATGTTGTTTTTGGTTAGTTTTGTTGAAAACAGACGCATTCTTTTGACGCCTTTATTTTTAAGAAAAAGCGTTTAAATTGGGTAAAAGGTAAATGAAATCCGCTTCACTCTCAGGTTTTTTTAACAGACTGGTTTATTGGCTTTATTTCTGAATATGTGAAGTACACGTGTTTTAATTTCGATTTAGATATTATATTATACTATACTAATCAGCAGAGCCTTTTAAGAGTTTTTTTATTTTTGGTTTAGGTTGTTTTATGAAACTTGACTTGTTTTGCACAAGTTTTCATTTCAAATAGTGTCACTCGTGATGTTAATATTAAGTATATGTTGCAAAAGAATAACCTGACATTATGTATACATTTTCTGTGTTTTCTGTTTTATACTTTTATATTTAGTTACTGTTTAATAGTAGTTTGTAGTAGTTGGTTTTCTTACCTAAGTTTAAGTAACTCTTTAAGTTGTGCTGTGTTGGTCTTAGATATCTGCGTGTGCTGTTGCAGAGACAGAGCTGATCTTCAGGATGGTCAAACAGCAGCAGCGTCGACCTGACAGGTGTCTGTTCAGAAAAAACTCTCACCCTTCTCAGACATGTTTAAATGTCCTGGAGCACACACTTAAATGGGCATTAAGGGAGTTTATAGTTTTTACAGACATTATTTTATACAAACACAAAGTGAGCTTAACCCAATAAGCTCAACTAACCACAAACCAAAAAAGAATACATATCTTTAACTGAAAAATGAGCCAAATGAGACGATGTTGGATTAAATACTTAAATACTTGGTCTGGTGCTAATGTTTACCTCAGTGTTAAGGTTTGCAGGAAAACTGGCAGGCTTTTCCCACAAGGTTATGAGACAGATTCTTCTTGTTTCTTACCTGTGTCTCTCCAGGTGTTTCTTACCTGTAGGAGGTAACAGCGTGACATGGTTTCGATTATCGGCTCTGAGACGGGCTCAGCAGCAGGTCAGGACTGACTCTTACCTTCACTATGTGGCTCTGATGTTGATGAATTATCCTGTAAAAGTATTTTGGACTCTTTTGTAGAAGACATGAGTAAAAAGCTCACACTGCAGCAGCAGAACTACATCTCATTTTTTTTTCTTTTTTCTTTGGTGACAAGAATGCTTAACTTTGCTTTGCTTTAAAGATGAAACTCTTGTTCTCTTGGTCAGGTGAGCGGGTCAGCAGCAGGAAGCAGCTCCAGCAGAACCCCAGAAGAAGAAGAAGAGGCGGTGAGAGCAGGGCCGGCGCTGAAGAGGACCCGGAGGAGTTTGTGAGGACTCTTCATCAGTCGCTCGTGTTTATGTCAGATACTTTTCATCAGAATATATGTGTTTAACAGATCTGACGACGCCAATACAGAGACAGCTCCAGAGTCATGTGACCAAACAGGAAGTGAGAGAAGCTCTGCAGAAGGTAAATGGTTGACGCTAGAAAGTCTGAGCTGATGGTATTGCTTGTGATTAGCTGTTTTAATAAAGAGGGGGGTCTAACATATTCACTACAAAAAACAAAAACCCTGCCTCCATTTCCATCTGTTTGAGTTTAAGTTACTGTCTCCGCTCTGACAGATGTGGTAATGTGACCTGTGTTTCAGACCGTGCTTCTGTTGCAGGTGGAGCTCAGAGGGAGGCGCTGGAGAGCAGAGAGGACAGCAGAGCAGCAGAGGTACAGCCCAGAGTACAGCCCAGAGTACAGCCCAGAGTACAGCCCAGAGTACAGCCCAGAGTACAGCCCAGAGTACAGCCCAGAGTACAGCCCAGAGTACAGCCCAGAGTACAGCCCAGAGTACAGCCCAGAGTACAGCCCAGAGTACAGCCCAGAGTACAGCCCAGAGTACAGCCTAGAGTACAGCCCAGAGTACAGCCCAGAGTACAAAGAAGTTTGAACGCTGTCTAATACTGGTCCTGGTCCTGACAGGTGCCAGCGGCTGGTCTGAAGGTGACGATCCAAAGAAGCAGTGACAGCAGAGAGTTTGGAGACAAAGACTTGACGACAGAGAGACTGCACTGCTGCGTCTGTGACTGCACCTGCCCCAACACACAGGTGAGAGACAGGTGGGCCTTGTCCCTGATGTGAAAGTTAACACAAACACTAACTGGACTAAAGTGTATTGTCATCACACCTGCACCTGTGCTTCTCTCTGAACTGTTCCAACACCTTGAATTTTCAGATAATTCATGAAATGTGATGAATGCTGTAACCTGTACCTTTAAATCTCAGTCTTCTGTGTGTGCAGTTGTTCCAGCAGCACATGTCAGGAGCTGATCATCAGAGGAGACTGCAGCAGATCACAGACTCCATCAGCCTCAGCCCAGTCCCACAGACCACAGGGTAAAGACTGTCACAGACCACAGGGTAAAGACTGTCACAGAACACAGGGTAAAGACTGTCACAGACCACAGGGTAAAGACTGTCACAGACCACAGGGTAAAGACTGTCACAGAACACAGGGTAAAGACTATAACAGACCACAGGGTAAAGACTGTCACAGACCACAGGGTAAAGACTGTCACAGACCACAGGGTAAAGACTGTCACAGACCACAGGGTAAAGACTGTCACAGACCACAGGGTAAAGACTGTCACAGAACACAGGGTAAAGACTATAACAGACCACAGGGTAAAGACTGTCACAGACCACAGGGTAAAGACTGTCACAGACCACAGGGTAAATGCTATAACAGACCACAGGGTAAAGACTATAACAGACCACAGGGTAAAGACTGTCACAGACCACAGGGTAAAAACTGTCACAGACCACAGGGTAAAGACTATCACAGACCACAGGGTAAAGACTGTCACAGACCACAGGGTAAAGACTGTCACAGACCACAGGGTAAAGACTGTCACAGACCACAGGGTAAAGACTATAACAGACCACAGGGTAAAGACTGTCACAGACCACAGGGTAAAGACTGTCACAGAACACAGGGTAAAGACTATAACAGACCACAGGGTAAAGACTGTCACAGACCACAGGGTAAAGACTGTCACAGACCACAGGGTAAAGACTGTCACAGACCACAGGGTAAAGGCTATAACAGACCACAGGGTAAAGACTGTCACAGACCACAGGGTAAAGACTGTCACAGACCACAGGGTAAAGACTGTCACAGACCACAGGGTAAAGACTGTCACAGACCACAGGGTAAAAACTGTCACAGACCACAGGGTAAAGACTATAACAGACCACAGGGTAAAGACTGTCACAGACCACAGGGTAAAGACTGTCACAGACCACAGGGTAAAGACTGTCACAGACCACAGGGTAAAGACTATAACAGACCACAGGGTAAAGACTGTCACAGACCACAGGGTAAAGACTGTCACAGACCACAGGGTAAATACTGTCACAGACCACAGGGTAAAGACTGTCACAGACCACAGGGTAAAGACTGTCACAGACCACAGGGTAAATGCTATAACAGACCACAGGGTAAAGACTATAACAGACCACAGGGTAAAGACTGTCACAGACCACAGGGTAAAAACTGTCACAGACCACAGGGTAAAGACTATCACAGACCACAGGGTAAAGACTGTCACAGACCACAGGGTAAAGACTGTCACAGACCACAGGGTAAAGACTGTCACAGACCACAGGGTAAAGACTATAACAGACCACAGGGTAAAGACTGTCACAGACCACAGGGTAAAGACTGTCACAGAACACAGGGTAAAGACTATAACAGACCACAGGGTAAAGACTGTCACAGACCACAGGGTAAAGACTGTCACAGACCACAGGGTAAAGACTGTCACAGACCACAGGGTAAAGGCTATAACAGACCACAGGGTAAAGACTGTCACAGACCACAGGGTAAAGACTGTCACAGACCACAGGGTAAAGACTGTCACAGACCACAGGGTAAAAACTGTCACAGACCACAGGGTAAAGACTATAACAGACCACAGGGTAAAGACTGTCACAGACCACAGGGTAAAGACTGTCACAGACCACAGGGTAAAGACTGTCACAGACCACAGGGTAAAGACTATAACAGACCACAGGGTAAAGACTGTCACAGACCACAGGGTAAAGACTGTCACAGACCACAGGGTAAAGACTGTCACAGACCACAGGGTAAAGACTGTCACAGACCACAGGGTAAAGACTGTCACAGACCACAGGGTAAAGACTATAACAGACCACAGGGTAAAGACTGTCACAGACCACAGGGTAAAAACTATAACAGACCACAGGGTAAAGACTGTCACAGACCACAGGGTAAAGACTATAACAGACCACAGGGTAAAGACTGTCACAGACCACAGGGTAAAGACTGTCACAGACCACAGGGTAAAGACTGTCACAGACCACAGGGTAAAGACTGTCACAGACCACAGGGTAAAGACTGTCACAGACCACAGGGTAAAGACTGTCACAGACCACAGGGTAAAGACTGTCACAGACCACAGGGTAAAGACTATCACAGACCACAGGGTAAAGACTATCACAGACCACAGGGTAAAGACTGTCACAGACCACAGGGTAAAGACTGTCACAGACCACAGGGTAAAGACTGTCACAGACCACAGGGTAAAGACTATAACAGACCACAGGGTAAAGACTGTCACAGACCACAGGGTAAAGACTATCACAGACCACAGGGTAAAGACTGTCACAGACCACAGGGTAAAGACTATAACAGACCACAGGGTAAAGACTGTCACAGCCTCCCCGGGAAAGTCTATGCCAGGGTACTGGAGAGGAGAATGCGGCCGATAGTCGAACCTCAGATCCAGGAGGAACAATGCGGTTTTCGTCCCGGTCGTGGAACACTGGACCAGCTCTATACCCTCTCCAGGGTGCTGGAGGGATTATGGGAGTTTGCCCAACCAGTCCACATGTGCTTTGTGGATCTGGAGAAGGCATTCGACTGTGTCCCTCGCGGTGCCCTGTGGGGGGTGCTCTGGGAGTATGGAGTCCGGGGCCCTTTGCTAAGGGCTGTCCGGTCCCTGTACGACCGGAGCAGGAGCTTGGTTCGCATTGCCGGCAGTAAGTCAGACCTGTTCCCGGTGAATGTTGGACTCCGGCAGGGCTGCCCTTTGTCACCGGTCCTGTTCATTATCTTTATGGACAGGATTTCTAGGCGCAGCCAGGGGCCGGAGGGAGTCTGGTTTGGGGACCACAGGATTTCATCTCTGCTTTTTGCAGATGATGTTGTCCTGTTGGCTCCATCAAGCCAGGACCTTCAATGTTCACTGGGACGGTTTGCAGCCGAGTGTGAAGCGGCTGGGATGAGGATCAGCACCTCCAAGTCTGAGACCATGGTTCTCAGTGAAAAGGGTGGCTTGTCCCCTCCAGGTTGGTGGAGAGCTCCTGCCTCAAGTGGAGGAGTTTAAGTATCTCGGGGTATTGTTCACGAGTGAGGGAAGGAAGGAGCGTGAGATTGACAGACGGATCGGTGCAGCTTCTGCAGTAATGCGGTCGATGTACCGGTCTGTCGTGGTGAAGAAGGAGCTGAGCTGTAAGGCAAAGCTCTCGATTTACCAGTCGATCTACGTTCCTACTCTCACCTGTGGTCATGAGCTTTGGGTCATGACCGAAAGAACAAGATCCCGGATACAGGCGGCCGAAATGAGCTTTCTCCGCAGAGTGGCGGGGCGCTCCCTTAGAGATAGGGTGAGGAGCTCGGTCACTCGGGAGGAGCTCAAAGTAGAGCCGCTGCTCCTTCACATCGAGAGGAGCCAGCTGAGGTGGCTCGGGCATCTGTTTCGGATGCCTCCCGGACGCCTCCCTAGGGAGGTGTTCCGGGCATGTCCCACCGGGAGGAGACCTCGGGGAAGACCTAGGACACGCTGGAGGGACTATGTCTCTCGGCTGGCCTGGGAACGCCTCGGTATCCCCCCGGAAGAGCTGGAGGAAGTGTCTGGGGAGAGGGAAGTCTGGGCTTCTCTGCTTAGACTGCTGCCCCCGCGACCCGGCCCCGGATAAGCGGTAGAAGATGGATGGATGGATGGATGGAGGGTAAAGACTGTCACAGACCACAGGGTAAAGACTGTCACAGACCACAGGGTAAAGACTGTCACAGACCACAGGGTAAAGACTGTCACAGACCACAGGGTAAAGACTGTCACAGACCACAGGGTAAAGACTATAACAGACCACAGGGTAAAGACTATAACAGACCACAGGGTAAAGACTATAACAGACCACAGGGTAAAGACTATCACAGACCACAGGGTAAAGACTATCACAGACCACAGGGTAAAGACTATCACAGACCACAGGGTAAAGACTATGACAGACCACAGGGTAAAGACTGTCACAGACCACAGGGTAAAGACTGTCACAGACCACAGGGTAAAGACTGTCACAGACCACAGGGTAAAGACTGTCACAGACCACAGGGTAAAGACTATAACAGACCACAGGGTAAAGACTGTCACAGACCACAGGGTAAAGACTATCACAGACCACAGGGTAAAGACTGTCACAGACCACAGGGTAAAGACTGTCACAGACCACAGGGTAAAGACTATAACAGACCACAGGGTAAAGACTGTCACAGACCACAGGGTAAAGACTGTCACAGACCACAGGGTAAAGACTGTCACAGACCACAGGGTAAAGACTGTCACAGACCACAGGGTAAAGACTGTCACAGACCACAGGGTAAAGACTGTCACAGACCACAGGGTAAAGACTGTCACAGACCACAGGGTAAAGACTGTCACAGACCACAGGGTAAAGACTGTCACAGACCACAGGGTAAAGACTATAACAGACCACAGGGTAAAGACTGTCACAGACCACAGGGTAAAGACTGTCACAGACCACAGGGTAAAGACTATAACAGACCACAGGGTAAAGACTGTCACAGACCACAGGGTAAAGACTATAACAGACCACAGGGTAAAGACTGTCACAGACCACAGGGTAAAGACTGTCACAGACCACAGGGTAAAGACTGTCACAGACCACAGGGTAAAGACTGTCACAGACCACAGGGTAAAGACTATAACAGACCACAGGGTAAAGACTATAACAGACCACAGGGTAAAGACTATAACAGACCACAGGGTAAAGACTGTCACAGATCACAGGGTAAAGACTGTCACAGACCACAGGGTAAAGACTGTCACAGACCACAGGGTAAAGACTGTCACAGACCACAGGGTAAAGACTATCACAGACCACAGGGTAAAGACTGTCACAGACCACAGGGTAAAGACTGTCACAGACCACAGGGTAAAGACTGTCACAGACCACAGGGTAAAGACTGTCACAGACCACAGGGTAAAGACTGTCACAGACCACAGGGTAAAGACTGTCACAGACCACAGGGTAAAGACTGTCACAGACCACAGGGTAAAGACTATAACAGACCACAGGGTAAAGACTGTCACAGACCACAGGGTAAAGACTGTCACAGACCACAGGGTAAAGACTATCACAGACCACAGGGTAAAGACTGTCACAGACCATTTATACAGCAATTGATTAAACAAGTCTAACTTTTTTTCTTTAGAGGCTGCAGTTCATTTTCAGTCTGATATCACACAGTCCAACTTTCATTTTAGGTTAGTGCGGTTCCTTCAGGACATTTGGATCAGGGAAATTCAGATTACTAACTAACTAAATTGTTGCATAAAATTGTCTCTTTCTAAAGACTAGCCTCGGTCTCAAGTTGGTGAACTGTGGTTTTTGATTCTGAACCTGGTCCCTCTGTTGTGTCCTGAAGGGGCCGCCGTACTCTGTCTCAGCGCTGGTGCAACGTCTGTCAGACTCACTTCACTGGAGACGTGGTCCTGCACCGACAGACTACGGAACACAAGGTCAGCACAAGAACCGATGATGAGAGACACAATCCAACAGTTTTAACCCTGCTGTAAATGATATCTCTCTGTTGGTCTCTGTGTTGTTCTCACTGTGGCCTCGTTGTGTGCTCAGGTGTGTCTCTGTCTCAGGTGTGTCTTTGTCTCAGGTGTGTCTCTGTCTCAGTGTGTGTCTCTGTCTCAGTGTGTGTCTCTGTCTCAGGTGTGTCTCTGTCTCAGGTGTGTCTCTGTCTCAGGTGTGTCTCTTTCTCAGGTGTGTCTCTGTCTCAGGTGTGTCTCTGTCTCAGGTGTGTCTCTGTCTCAGTGTGTGTCTCTGTCTCAGTGTGTGTCTCTGTCTCAGTGTGTGTCTCTGTCTCAGGTGTGTCTCTGTCTCAGGTGTGTCTCTGTCTCAGGTGTGTCTCTTTCTCAGGTGTGTCTCTGTCTCAGGTGTGTCTCTGTCTCAGGTGTGTCTCTGTCTCAGGTGCGTAAGAAGCAGTCCCGTCCGTTCTGTTTCGTCTGTAAGAGACACTTCAGGACACCTCGGAAGTTTGTGGAGCACATGAAGAGTCCGGAGCACAAGCAACAGGTCGGGTCTGAGGGACTAGACCTGGACTAGATCTGGACTAGACCTGGACTAGACCTGGACTAGACCTGGACTAAACTGGAATATAGATTTGGGAAGGTCCTGAAAATGGGATGAAAGCTAAAACGTCTGCATAGTGAAATGGTTGTGTACTGTTTAAATATTAATAATGCAGTGCCTTTGGTCTTTTTGAGTGAAAAGAGTTCAAAAGTCTTTGAGGAGTCGCTGCTGTAGGACGTCCTGAAGAAGGCTTCTCCTTCTGCAGGTTCTTTTGGAAAAGGCACAGGACGAAGAGATGATCACTGTGGACGCTGTCGGCTGCTTTGAATCAGAACGAGATTCAGAGGAAAGGAAAGGAGACGAGGAGGAGGAGACACAGAGAGGAGACGAGGAGGAGGAAGGAGAGAGGGAAGGAGACAGAGAGGAAGGAGAGAGGGAAGGAGATAGAGAGGAAGGAGATAGAGAGGAAGGAGAGAGGGAGGGAGAGAGGGAAGGAGACAGAGAGGAAGGAGTGAGGCAAGGAGATAGAGAGGAAGGAGAGAGGGAAGGAGATAGAGAGGAAGGAGAGAGGGAGGGAGAGAGGGAAGGAGACAGAGAGGAAGGAGTGAGGCAAGGAGATAGAGAGGAAGGAGAGAGGGAAGGAGATAGAGAGGAAGTAGAGAGGGAAGGAGATAGAGAGGAAGGAGAGAGGGAAGGAGATAGAGAGGAAGGAGAGAGGGAAGGAGAGAGGGAAGGAGACAGAGAGGAAGGAGTGAGGGAAGGAGACAGAGAGGAAGGAGAGAAGGAGGTGATGGTGGCTGAAGAAGAAGAAGCTGGAGGAGAAAAGGAAGAAACAGAGGTAAAGTTTTTGGATTTACTTTTATAATCCTCAGAATAAATGCAGAGAGTTCTACAAACGAAGAAAAGTTCAGATTCTAGAAGTTACTTTTAAACTGTTTAAAGTGTGTTTGTTCACAGACGCTGGAGACGTCAGAGGGCTTCGACCCCAACACCTCCTACGGTAGGTCTGGACACCTGCTCTCCTCCAGACAACACGTATTCAACAATCAGCTGAATGTTTACTGTTCCTCTCCAACAGGAAGTAGTTTTGTTGTCCCTGTGAGCGGCTTCCTGTGTCGTCTGTGTCAGAAGTTCTTCAGAGAAAGCTCAGCTCGAGTGGAACACTGTAGGACTCACAGCCACTTCCTCCGACTGCAGGTAAAGATCTCAGACAGGTGTGTCCGTAAACTCTGCACTGCTTCAGAGGCAGACCTGGATTTGAGTCCAGACTCTGAATTGTTTTAAATCTTAGTTTCTTAATTCTTGTGAATCTGTTGGTCCCATGAACACTAACCCCCTCCGCCTGAGCCAGCCCCTCCCACTCACTCTGAGTGTGCTGTTTTTCAGAGCCACAGACGAAAAGGAGGATCAGACCAAGACCAGGTCGAGGATCAAACCCAGGACTGATCAGACCTGAGCTGAGTCTGAGTTAAACTACTGTAAAATACTGTAAATAAATGGGTTTAAATGTGCGACTGTGTGGTGTCTCCCTCTTGTGGCTGTGGTGGCACTGCAGCTTTAGCTGTTCATTTCTCACGTGGTTCTTTTAAAAATAAAGGGAAGCATCCATCCATCCATCTTCTACCGCTTATCCGGGGTCAGGTCGCGGGGCAGCAGTCTAAGCAGAGATGCCCAGACTTCCCTCTCCCCAGACACTTCCTCCAGCTCTTCCGGGGGATACTGAGGCGTTCCCAGGTCAGCCGAGAGACAAAGTCCCTCCAGCGTGTCCTAGGTCTTCCCCGAGGTCTCCTCCCGGTGGGACATGCCCGGAACACCTCCCTAGGGAGGCGTCCAGGAAAGACGCCTCCCTAGGGAGGTGTTCAGGAAAGACGCCTCCCTAGGGAGGTGTTCAGGAAAGACGCCTCCCTAGGGAGGTGCGGTCATTATGGAAAACCAGACAAAGAGCAGTTAATAACCCCTTATAGATAGAAAAAAATCAAGGACCGTGACGTTGCCCTGTATGGCACAACCGGGGCCCCAACCTGGAGCCAGGCCTGAGGTTGGGGCTCATATGCGAGCGCCTGGTGGCTGGGTCTTTCCCCACGGGGCCCGGCCGGGCTCAGCCCGAAGCAGCGACGTGTGACTGTCTTAGTTCTGTTGGACTTGAGTGTTTGACACAGTGGACATGAAATCCTGTCAAAGATTAGAGAATGGATAGGTATCTCTGGAACTGCTCTTAAATGGTTTCAGTCACATCTTGAAGACAGGAAGTAACTGTGTATCAGACCAAATGGCCCTGACATGTGGGGTTCCACAGGGGTCTATCTTGGAACCTCTATTATTCAATCTCTGCATGCTTCCTTTAGGCCAGTTAATACACAGCTGTGGAGTATCATACCAGAATTATGCAGATGACACTCAGATTTACATTTCACTCACTCAGTGGTAGAGCGGTCGTCCTTCAACCGGAAGGTGGGTGGTTCAATTCCCACTCTCCCCACAGTTCAAACTGTCGTTGTGTCCTTGGGCAAGACACTTAACCCACCTTGCCTCCAGTGGCTGTAACACTGGTAATTACTGTAGAACAAGTCTTTTTGGATAAAAGCGTCAGAAAATGAATAAATGTAAATGCATCCAACAGATTGATGTGTGGATGCAAAGTAATTTTCTCCAACTGAACAGAGACAAGACTGAACTAATCATCTTTGGAACAGAAACAAGACTGAACTAATCATCTTTGGAACAGAAACAAGACTGAACTAATCATCTTTGGAACAGAAACAAAGAGAAAGTGTCACCTCGAGTCTCTTTCTCTAAAATCTAAAAACCAGGTTAAATCTAGGGCTCATCCTGGACTCAGACTTGAATTTCCAGAGTCACATTAAGTAAACTACATCATCATCATTTTATCACCTTAAAAACATTTCCAGAGTCAAAGGGATAATGTCTAAACCAGACTTAGAGAGACTTATTCATGCTTTTATCTCCAGCAGGTTAGATTACTGTAACGGCCTGCTCACTGGTCTCTCAAAACGAGGGTTAAGACAGAACGCTGCTGCTCGGGTTCTAACTAACACCAGGAAGTACAACCACATCAGTCCAGTTTTAAAATCTCTGCACTTCCTGTTGCTCAGAGAATAGACTTTAAAACAGCACTGCTGCTTTACAAGTCTCTGAATGGTTTAGCACCAGAATATATTTCTGAAATGCTAGTTCCTTATGAGCCTCCTCGGACTCTGAGAACATCTGGGACAGGCTTCTGCTCGAGCCCAGAGTTATAACTAAACAGAGTCAAGCAGCTTTAAGTTTCAGCAAAAACCTGGACCAGCCTCAACTTTAACAATGTTCAAGGTTAAAAACCTTCCTCTTTAGGAAAACTTTTTTTTTATTTTTATTTTTTTATATTGTTTTAAAATTTTCTTATGTTTCTAAATCTTATTGTCTTTTATTTTTGTAAAGCACTTTAAGTTACCCAGTGTATGAATTGTGCTGTAGAAATAAAATTGCCTTGCCTATTTCTGTATTTTTGACTTGTCCTGAGGTCTTTTTAGGGTTTTAGTTCAGGTCTGAAGCTCAGGTTCAGGTGTGTCCTGCAGGTGGCGCTGTTGACTCATGGAACATGTTTGTAACCTCACGTGTGACGTGCTTTAGTTTTATTAAAATACCTACTCAAATTATGATTTTTTATTTTATAACGAAAACACAATGGTTCTAATTTACAGAAGAGTTTGGATCAAAGGTTTTTAGGACAGTGCCTTTTAGAAAAGCTGCAAATAAAATCCTTCAAGCTTCATTCCATTTCCATCCCTTTCCATTCCTTTTCCATTCTTACCAGTGTGACCATATTTACAGACTTTGGGAAAGTATTGATAAAAAATAAATTTGTTTAAAAGCAAAAGAAAACACGTACTTTTGCTAGATCTGACTGTTTTAGATTCCTTGGATTAAGAAAACATTTTGTAAACCTTTCTGTACAAACTGAATGAGATTTGAATAGCTGGTCTAATCAACATGATCAGGAGGAAAGTTTGACCTCAATACCAGATTGTATTACAATCAATTCCTTTCTTAATCAGCAAGACGTTTTTCAAGAAGATAGACTGTTAAATTTCATCTTGTTTGAACAGTATTTTCACAGAGCCAGCTCTCTGGAATGTGTGGGATTACGTTTAAACTCTGGTCCTGTAACATCGAGGGGTTTCGTTTTGGGATGGAACCACGCCTCTGGCATTTCAAAGTTTAACAATCCAGTATCGTACTCGTCAAAACAAGACTTTTTCAGTGGAATTACTGTTCGACATCGTGACCTTTGGCCAACAACAAACGCACTTACTGTTTTCTGATCAGAGATTCCATCAATGAAATCTCAAATAATCTAACCTAATTTTATACATTCAAACAGCTTAAACAAAAATTTTACATAAACAAGGATTTTTTTAATACTTACAGTTCCATTCTTTACCAACAAAGAACAGGAATACACTCTAGAGATGGATTTGAACTGGTTTCAGATGGATTTGAACAGGTTTTAGTTAGATTTGAACAGGTTTTAGATGTAGGGGGGCCAGCGGACCGATACCCGGTATCGTCCAATACCCAATGCCGGATCGTGGGTCATTTGGAACTGGGCCACAGAGAAAAAATAAATAACTTGATTATTTCTGTTTTATTTATTATCTGAGTCTGAACGATGTTTTATTTTGAAAAATGACGGATTCCCTCTGTTACATCCGTCTATGACTCACTCTTGATTTCAGGTCACGTGATACGTTGGCGCTAAAACTAAACCCCGAGCTAACGTTAGCAACTTGAGTAAAAAACAAACGTGTTTGGAAAGTTTCTTGGCAAAGAGGAACAGAGCCAGTGAGGGACAGAAGAAGAGCAGACGACTTCTAAGACAAAGGAAGCTGCATTTAACAGACAACACCAAGAGTCCTACTTAAACATGGATTTATATCGACAGGTGAGTCCCGCTTAAGCCTCTGAATCTGAGGCTCTAATGAGGCAATGAAGCCTTCAAAACTGCTTTAAAATACACGTTTATTAATATATTTAGAAAATATTACAGTTTTTATGCTGCTTGTACCTTTTTATTTTGTGTATTTATCCGCCACACCTTAAAGGCCGGTCCGTGAACATATTGTCTGACTTTGAACCGGTCCGTGTCGAATAAAAGGTTGGAGACCGCTGCTGTAGACAATGTCCTACTAAAAAGACTCTGTAAGGACTCTCACAGATGGACTGCACACCTGCCCTGGGTCCTCTGAAGGTCAAAGGAACGACTCAGACCTGGGCCGTTTAAAACCTTACAAAGACTACAGGTGTCCAGGACATTTCCAGGACATTTCCAGGACCCCTCCTGTGAACCTTCATTATCTCATACCTTTTGGGAATGCCCCAACACTACTCTTTATTACTCCAAAAACTTCCTCTTGACACATTAATGTCCGTTTTTGGGGCTGTAGGAGTGGACTTAAAGCACAGACTGTTACTGAACAGGTGTGTGATTCTTCTAAACTGACTTACAGCTGGAGAAATGGAGTTGTCAGTCAAAGAACGGCTCTATGTGGCAGCCTTTAATGGATTATTTGAATAAATGTGTCACGGGGGCCCTGCCGGGCCTGGTTCGTTCTCATCACCAAATAGGTAGCACAAAGAGAATGCGAGGGGATCGAGTTTAGCAATGAAACAACAATTTATTAACAAGATTTAAAAGAGTCCAAGTTAAAATCCAATAAAAGGCCAGGGTAAAAAAGGTTTAAAAGAAAAGAGGTGGTCGCTAATAAAAGAAAGAGTCACAATGGGGTGTCAGCAGTCTGTAAAAAGGGGGACGGTAGGAATTATTCCGGCTCTTCAGTCCGTTCTTCGGAGCCCGGTAAGTCTGTCCTTCACTGCCCTCCCGGCGGTCCTGCTGGCCTCGCATTCCCAGTCCTTCACCTCTTTAACTGGCTAAAACACACAACAATTTCTGGTTCAACCGACAGTCTAGAAACACAGGTAAAAGGCCACAGCACACAGCGTTATTTGGGACACGTCCCTTCACTTATCGTGTTCTGCAGCGTTGTACACGGTCTTAGTCCTCCCTCAGTCCCGACAACGCAGCTTGGCAGTTCTCGGGTCCTGGCTCGGTCTTTCCCCCCGACGTGGCAGGACGACGCTGCAAACAGGTAGGCTAAGGTATGGTCTCAGGCACACAATCATACAGTTCAGGTAGGTAAATTATCCACTCAGTTAGGGACACCTCCCTATACTTAGCCGTTTATGAGCGTTGTGCACGGTCTCTCCCCAGGGACCTGTCGCTTCCGGAGTTCCGTCTCCCTCTCCCTCTTCTGCTTCTGCTACCGTTTCTCTTTCTCCACCAGTCCATCGGTTCCCCGCCGTAGTTCCTCGACCGTACCAGTCCCTGGCTCTCTTTCTGGTCGCGGGTCGCCCCCAGGCCTCCTCGTCGGCCCCTCGCTTCCCGACCTACCAGTCACGCCTCCGGGTCCCCTGGCCTCGGGTCTCTCTCGGAATCCTCCTGACGCGGCTTCCATCCGACTCCGTCATCGTCACCTGCCCTCTCCCCTTTCTCTTGTTCCTCCTCCTTGTTCCTTCTCTGTTACCGGCGCAGTCCCTCGTCCGTCCCAGTCCCTCGTCTCGGCTCTCCGGTCTCAGGGGGCTCCAGGCTTCTTCCTCAGCCCTCCGCACTCGCCCGACCGGTCGCCTTCTCTTGGGTCCACTGGGCTCAGGTCACGAGAGGTCCTCCCGGCTTCCTTCTTCCCTGCCCGGCGTCCGCCAGGGCCCATCTCTCCTTCCGCGATCCCGTACACCCTCTCCTCGTCCGGCGGTCCTTCCCCGTCCGCTCTGTCGGGTCCCTCTTCCTCTCTGTTCTTTGTGTCTCTTTCCGTCCCCTCCAGGAATGCGCTGTGTCCCTTTTACTAAACGATGAGAATCCTCATTGGTCCCTGTGATTCCCCAGGTGTGCCGGCGCTCCTCATCAGTGATCACCTGCCTTAAAGGGCCACACACCCTCGCCGAGACACAGGGAATTTGGGACACTGCGACAAATGCTCAAAACGTGTGCACTGTGAATGAATTGCTTTCTTTTTTTCTTTTGTTTGAGTTATCATAAAAAGTGCAATGGCTCTGTGATTATTATACAACATTCAAACTGAAAAACACAAATCAAAAGAACTGAAAAAAAGGACTTTATCATTTTGAAATTAATTTAGATGAAAAACTGCTACAGCTAAATTAAACCAGGTCTAAACCAGGTCTAAGCTGGTTTATAAACAGGGACAGACCTCAGTAAAAGTAAAGGTCAAACAGAGAAAACTGATCCAGCTGCAGACGATCAATGTTTAATAAAGACTTAGGACCAGGCTCAGCTGGGGCCTCGGTGTGTGTGTGTGTGTGTGTGTGTGTGTGTCGTGTGTGTGTGTGTGTGTGTGTGTGTGTGTGTGTGTGTGTGTGTGTGTGTGTGTGTGTGTGTGTGTGTGTGTGTGTGTGTGTGTGTGCGTGTGTGTGTGTGTGTGTGTGTGTGTGTGCGTGTGTGTGTGTGTGTGTGTGTGTGTGTGTGTGTGTGTGTGTGTGTGTGTGTGTGTGTGTGTGTGTGCGTGTGTGTGTGTGCGTGTGTGCGTGTGTGCGTGTGTGCGTGTGTGTGTGTGTGTGTGTGTGTGTCAGGTGGAAACACCTGTGTGTTTCAGGTGTGTATGTGTTTCAGGTGTTACTGGGGGGAGGCAGGTGCTGGCCTTGGCTCAGTCTGGTCAGTGCCTTATTTCTTCTGCTTTTTCTGAAACACTGCAGATGTCACAGAAACCTCCAGCCCCCAGCTTAGACTTAAGTGAGACCAGTGTTAAACCAGTGTTAGACCAGAGTTAAACCAGTGTTAGACCAGAGTTAAACCAGTGTTAGACCAGTGTTAGACCAGTGTTAAACCAGTGTTAGACCAGTGTTAGACCAGAGTTAAACCAGTGTTAGACCAGAGTTAGACCAGAGTTAGACCAGAGTTAGACCAGAGTTAGACCAGAGTTAGACCAGTGTTAGACCAGTGTTAGACCAGTGTTAGACCAGTGTTAGACCAGAGTTAGACCAGTGTTAGACCAGTGTTAGACCAGTGTTAAACCAGTGTTAGACCAGTGTTAGACCAGAGTTAGACCAGTGTTAGACCAGTGTTAGACCAGTGTTAGACCAGTGTTAGACCAGTGTTAAACCAGTGTTAGACCAGAGTTAAACCAGTGTTAGACCAGTGTTAGACCAGAGTTAGACCAGTGTTAGACCAGTGTTAGACCAGTGTTAGACCAGTGTTAAACCAGTGTTAAACCAGAGTTAGACCAGAGTTAGACCAGTGTTAGACCAGTGTTAGACCAGAGTTAGATTTGCTGGGTTTAAATCTTCAACACAACTCTAATGGAATTTAACTTAAAGTGTTGGAGCGCCTTTTGAATTGAGACAAAGCAGTGTTTTTTCCACCTGCCACAAGGACATTACCTCGGATTACGTCTGTCTCTTACAAAGCTCCGTCAGCACCAGTCTTTATTAAAACCACTATTAGTTCCAAGGACGAGACACAGGAGTGAGCCGGAGCGGTGGCCTTCACACGGTGTGCTTGCCAACTTTAGAAACGATTATCTTTCTGTCTGGTGCATGTTTTTTTGTTTTTAAAATGAAATGATAAACTCAATCTATTTGAGCATCTTCAGACTTAATTTTATTCTCTATTCATTCTTTTTCTAAAGCTGTAATATTTAAATGGGGCATATCAGCTGCAGTTTGTGTAATTATCACAACAATAATCAATCATAAAAAAGGTTTTCATCTACCATGTAAAGAGGAATTCCAGCTTTAGGTTATTTATCTGGGATTTTTGCACTTTGAGTGTCTATTTCAGCGCTATTAAAAATCCTTCTATGCCATTTGTGTAAGTAAAGTAGGTTTGCAGAACAGAAAGAGAGCTGCATTTCCATCCACCTCCACCAACTCCATCAACCTCCACCAACAACATCAACCTCCACCAACTCCATCCACCTCCACCAACTCCATCAACCTCCACCAACTCCATCCACCTCCACCAACTCCATCAACCTCCACCAACTCCATCAACCTCTACCAACAACATCAACCTCCACCGACTCCATCAACCTCCACCGACTCCATCAACCTCCACCAACTCCATCCACCTCCACCAACTCCATCAACCTCCACCGACTCCATCCACCTCCACCAACTCCATTAACCTCCACCAACTCTATCAACCTCCACCGACTCCATCCACCTCCACCAACTCCATCCACCTCCACCAACTCCATCCACCTCCACCGACTCCATCCACCTCCACCGACTCCATCAACCTCCACCGACTCCATCCACCTCCATCGACTCTATCAACCTCCATCGACAACATCAACCTCCACCGACTCCATCAACCTCCACCGACAACATCATCCTCCACCGACAACATCATCCTCCACTGAATCCATCAACCTCCACCGACTCCATCAACCTCCACCGACTCCAACCACCTCCACCGACTCCATCCACCTCTATCGACTCCATCAACCTCCATCGACAACATCAACCTCCACCGACTCCATCAACCTCCACCGACTCCAACCAACTCCACCGAATCCATCATCCTCCACCGACAACATCATCCTCCACTGAATCCATCAACCTCCACCGACTCCAACCACCTCCACCGACTCCATCCACCTCTATCGACTCCATCAACCTCCATCGACAACATCAACCTCCACCGACTCCATCAACCTCCACCGACTCCAACCAACTCCACCGAATCCATCATCCTCCACCGACAACATCATCCTCCACTGAATCCATCAACCTCCACCGACTCCATCAACCTCCACCGACTCCAACCACCTCCACCGACAACATCAACCTCCACCGACTCCATCAACCTCCACCGACTCCATCAACCTCCACCGACAACATCAACCTCCACCGACTCCATCAACCTCCACCGACTCCATCAACCTCCACCAACAACATCAACCTCCACCAACTCCATCAACCTCCACCGACTCCATCAACCTCCACCGACTCCAACCACCTCCACCGAATCCATCAACCTCCGTCAACCTCTAACAACTCCAGAATTGACATCAAAGGACTAAACAGAATTTCAACACAAATGTATGTCTAAAACAGGCGGATGCTAAAATCAGGCCTGGGAAAGACTTATTGTGGGAAAAGCTTGTTGTTGCTTGTTTTTGAGAGAATTTTCTGTCAGGCTTAACACAGCATCATTATGTGTCCCAGTTTTTCCCATTTTTTTTACTTTAATCTTCTTAAGATTTTACTTAAAGAAAAAGGAAAGAAATATACAACCAAAGTGAGGGTCACGGGCTCATGTACAGAGCTCATTCAACGACACAATCCAGTGAATTTACTGCTCATGTTTTTGTTGACAAAGGGTGTAGGTGTATCTCCATAGAGCCTCTTCCGGTTGTGGCTCACAGACTCTGTGAGCGTTCCAAGTCCTCGTGTTACCCTGAGCCCTTCCTAAACACAGGCACAGGTCAAATGGTGACGCTAAAGTGTCCCTGGTTAATGAATCTGAGAATGAATAGATGTCTGTCAGTCTCCGTCTCTGTGTGTTAACCCTGCGACTAACTGGCCACTGTCCAGGGCTTAGGCCAGAGCTGCTGGGATAGGCTCCAGTCACATTACCAGGCCTAGACCAGGTCTAAACAAGATTTCTGATAAGATATACATCACTTTTTAATATTTCATCTGCACAGGCCATTACCAAGGACAGATCATTTTAACACCCAGCCTTTAAAGTCAGTCTTTCTGTCTTTAATATAAAACACACAGATCCAGTCCTGAGCCTGTCCTTTTACAGACGCTGACCTCGAGGACATGAAGCATACGCCGGTTATTTATTTTGAGACTTTATTGTTGTTGGACTAAACGTCATCTTTTGTAAGTACTTTTAAAATCACAAGGGCATTAATTAAAATATTATATTCAGAATTTTTCAGTGAACTAGGCCGTGTTCTTTTTAATTTAGACCTGCTCAGTTTTTCTGCAGCAGTGAGGCTTTTCTCTGTTTTAAATATCGTCTCAAGTATAGCCACAGATCTTTCTCTCTGAGCTTCACTTTGGAACTGATTATTCACAAAAGTCTTTATTTAAAACTCAACCAGCATCCCAGCCTCGCTGGACTGTCTCCGAGACGTCAAAGACTGGCTGGCACTTCACTGCAGCTGTTCTCGACTCTGGAACAGCCCACTTTCTCAATGTTTTTAAGTCTTCTCTAAAAACTCATTGGTTTATTGAAATAATTGAACCACTTCAAGGGAAAAGGCACTCGTCAAATTTCAGTTTTTTTTGTTGAAAACGTCTATTTCCATAAATTCTTTCAAATGCAATAAATGAAAATGTAAATATACGTGCCCTTTGACTTCAGAGCCTCTCTCAGATCTCTACCCTGTAATTACCCTCCATTAACCGCACACACCTCCCACTTCACGTGCACACCCCCTCTCATGCGCGCTTGTCCTTCAGGTTAATGGAGCTGATGCTAATGGCCTCTTCTCTTTAATGGACTCTGTTTCTGATGAAAGCCACAGAAAACACCAATTAAAGCCTCATTCACTCACTTTTCATTAAAACGTTAGGATTAAAGCAATTAGTCCTTCTTTAACTTTTTTGTATCTTTGTCTTTTATGGCTCATGTTTGAAGGGAACAGTCCTGAGACCAGCCTTCATTAAAAACATAGGACTCCACACAGGTCCATCTCCTGAGGGACCTGTCCTCAGACTCCTGACACGTCTTTAACTCTGAAGACCCGTTAACGGACAGACTTCAAACTCTGGCTCTAGCTTCAAAATGATGCAAATGTAATTGTCGATATAAAAAAAAAAAAAACGGATGAGTTTGTGGAGGAGGAACTTTTAACTGGATCAGACACCTGCAAAGTCCTGTCAAACACCTGCCTGTGCCTTTGCCCTGGTGCATGCTGGGTAAATACAGGCCTCAGACTCAGTTAAATCACAAGCTCCAGTCCCGGGCCTTGCTCTGAGCTCTCACCAGTTCTAAACCAGCTCTAAACCAGTTCTAAACCAGCTCTAAACCAGCTCTAAACCAGGTCTAAACCAGCTCTAAACCAGCTCTAAACCAGCTCTAAACCAGGTCTAAACCAGCTCTAAACCAGCTCTAAAACAGCTCTAAACCAGCTCTAAAACAGCTCTAAACCAGCTCTAAACCAGCTCTAAACCAGCTCTAAAACAGCTCTAAACCAGCTCTAAACCAGCTCTAAACCAGCTCTAAACCAGCTCTAAACCAGCTCTAAACCGGGACTAAACCGGGACTAAACCGGGACTAAACCAGCTCTAAACCAGCTCTAAACCAGCTCTAAACCAGCTCTAAACCAGCTCTAAACCAGCTCTAAACCGGGACTAAACCGGGACTAAACCGGGACTAAAGCTGGTCTTCCTCTGGGGTTGTTAGGCTGTTATTTTCGGCCTGTGGTGGAGGTGCTGGTGGGTGGAGTCCTCTGTTATTTGTGAGGCCGGCGTGTGGAGCGGAGCCTGTGGAGGTGAGCGGGGCCTGCAGAGGTAAGTAGAGGCTGTCTGGAGCCTGTCTCAGTGGGAGCGGCGCTAATGGAGCAGGTAACCGTGAATTCATTACCGTGTCATTTGGAGACGACGGCGTTTAAATGTCCGAACCCCACCGAGTTAAATACAGCAGCGCGCCTCTGCTCCATCACTCCTCCTCCGTCACTCCTCCTCCGTCTGCTGTCAGCCCTCCTCAGACTCTGTCAGCTCCTGTCAGTCCTCCTCAGGCTGTGCTCAGGAGACGGCTGTAAAAGGAGAGGGTTATCAGGACCAGGGTCAATGAGCCACAGGTGAAAACAGGTAACAAGGAGAAAATGAAGCCTTAGCTCCTCTGTAGGTCCACCTAAACTCAGAGACCAGGTCCAGACTCACGGAGGACAGTGTTAGTCCGGACTTAGACCAGGTCCAGACTCACGGAGGACAGTGTTAGTCCGGTCTTAGACCAGGTCCAGACTCACGGAGGACAGTGTTAGTCCGGACTTAGACCAGGTCCAGACTCACGGAGGACAGTGTTAGTCGGTCTTAGACCAGGTCCAGACTCACGGAGGACAGTGTTAGTCCGGTCTTAGACCAGGTCCAGACTCACGGAGGACAGTGTTAGTCCGGACTTAGACCAGGTCCAGACTCACGGAGGACAGTGTTAGTCCGGTCTTAGACCAGGTCCAGACTCACGGAGGACAGTGTTAGTCCGGTCTTAGACCAGGTCCAGACTCACGGAGGACAGTGTTAGTCCGGTCTTAGACCAGGTCCAGACTCACGGAGGACAGTGTTAGTCCGGTCTTAGACCAGGTCCAGACTCACGGAGGACAGTGTTAGTCGGACTTAGACCAGGTCCAGACTCACGGAGGACAGTGTTAGTCGGTCTTAGACCAGGTCCAGACTCACGGAGGACAGTGTTAGTCGGTCTTAGACCAGGTCCAGACTCACGGAGGACAGTGTTAGTCGGACTTAGACCAGGTCCAGACTCACGGAGGACAGTGTTAGTCGGACTTAGACCAGGTCCAGACTCACGGAGGACAGTGTTAGTCGGACTTAGACCAGGTCCAGACTCACGGAGGACAGTGTTAGTCGGACTTAGACCAGGTCCAGACTCACGGAGGACAGTGTTAGTCGGACTTAGACCAGGTCCAGACTCACGGAGGACAGTGTTAGTCCGGACTTAGACCAGGTCCAGACTCACGGAGGACAGTGTTAGTCGGACTTAGACCAGGTCCAGACTCACGGAGGACAGTGTTAGTCGGACTTAGACCAGGTCCAGACTCACGGAGGACAGTGTTAGTCCGGACTTAGACCAGGTCCAGACTCACGGAGGACAGTGTTAGTCGGACTTAGACCAGGTCCAGACTCACGGAGGACAGTGTTAGTCGGACTTAGACCAGGTCCAGACTCACGGAGGACAGTGTTAGTCGGACTTAGACCAGGTCCAGACTCACGGAGGACAGTGTTAGTCCGGACTTAGACCAGGTCCAGACTCACGGAGGACAGTGTTAGTCGGACTTAGACCAGGTCCAGACTCACGGAGGACAGTGTTAGTCCGGACTTAGACCAGGTCCAGACTCACGGAGGACAGTGTTAGTCGGACTTAGACCAGGTCCAGACTCACGGAGGACAGTGTTAGTCCGGTCTTAGACCAGGTCCAGACTCACGGAGGACAGTGTTAGTCCGGTCTTAGACCAGGTCCAGACTCACGGAGGACAGTGTTAGTCGGTCTTAGACCAGGTCCAGACTCACGGAGGACAGTGTTAGTCGGACTTAGACCAGGTCCAGACTCACGGAGGACAGTGTTAGTCGGACTTAGACCAGGTCCAGACTCACGGAGGACAGTGTTAGTCGGACTTAGACCAGGTCCAGACTCACGGAGGACAGTGTTAGTCCGGACTTAGACCAGGTCCAGACTCACGGAGGACAGTGTTAGTCCGGACTTAGACCAGGTCCAGACTCACGGAGGACAGTGTTAGTCCAGACTTAGACCAGGTCCAGACTCACGGAGGACAGTGTTAGTCCAGACTTAGACCAGTGTTAGTCCAGTCTTAGACCAGGTCCAGACTCACGGAGGACAGTGTTAGTCCGGACTTAGACCAGGTCCAGACTCACGGAGGACAGTGTTAGTCGGACTTAGACCAGGTCCAGACTCACGGAGGACAGTGTTAGTCGGACTTAGACCAGGTCCAGACTCACGGAGGACAGTGTTAGTCGGACTTAGACCAGGTCCAGACTCACGGAGGACAGTGTTAGTCGGACTTAGACCAGGTCCAGACTCACGGAGGACAGTGTTAGTCGGTCTTAGACCAGGTCCAGACTCACGGAGGACAGTGTTAGTCGGTCTTAGACCAGGTCCAGACTCACGGAGGACAGTGTTAGTCCGGTCTTAGACCAGGTCCAGACTCACGGAGGACAGTGTTAGTCCGGTCTTAGACCAGGTCCAGACTCACGGAGGACAGTGTTAGTCGGACTTAGACCAGGTCCAGACTCACGGAGGACAGTGTTAGTCGGACTTAGACCAGGTCCAGACTCACGGAGGACAGTGTTAGTCCGGACTTAGACCAGGTCCAGACTCACGGAGGACAGTGTTAGTCGGACTTAGACCAGGTCCAGACTCACGGAGGACAGTGTTAGTCGGACTTAGACCAGGTCCAGACTCACGGAGGACAGTGTTAGTCGGACTTAGACCAGGTCCAGACTCACGGAGGACAGTGTTAGTCCGGACTTAGACCAGGTCCAGACTCACGGAGGACAGTGTTAGTCGGACTTAGACCAGGTCCAGACTCACGGAGGACAGTGTTAGTCGGACTTAGACCAGGTCCAGACTCACGGAGGACAGTGTTAGTCGGACTTAGACCAGGTCCAGACTCACGGAGGACAGTGTTAGTCCGGACTTAGACCAGGTCCAGACTCACGGAGGACAGTGTTAGTCGGACTTAGACCAGGTCCAGACTCACGGAGGACAGTGTTAGTCGGACTTAGACCAGGTCCAGACTCACGGAGGACAGTGTTAGTCGGACTTAGACCAGGTCCAGACTCACGGAGGACAGTGTTAGTCCGGACTTAGACCAGGTCCAGACTCACGGAGGACAGTGTTAGTCCGGACTTAGACCAGGTCCAGACTCACGGAGGACAGTGTTAGTCCGGTCTTAGACCAGGTCCAGACTCACGGAGGACAGTGTTAGTCCGGTCTTAGACCAGGTCCAGACTCACGGAGGACAGTGTTAGTCCGGTCTTAGACCAGGTCCAGACTCACGGAGGACAGTGTTAGTCCGGTCTTAGACCAGGTCCAGACTCACGGAGGACAGTGTTAGTCCGGTCTTAGACCAGGTCCAGACTCACGGAGGACAGTGTTAGTCCGGTCTTAGACCAGGTCCAGACTCACGGAGGACAGTGTTAGTCCGGACTTAGACCAGGTCCAGACTCACGGAGGACAGTGTTAGTCCGGTCTTAGACCAGGTCCAGACTCACGGAGGACAGTGTTAGTCCGGTCTTAGACCAGGTCCAGACTCACGGAGGACAGTGTTAGTCCAGACTTAGACCAGGTCCAGACTCACGGAGGACAGTGTTAGTCCAGACTTAGACCAGTGTTAGTCCAGTCTTAGACCAGGTCCAGACTCACGGAGGACAGTGTTAGTCCGGACTTAGACCAGGTCCAGACTCACGGAGGACAGTGTTAGTCCGGACTTAGACCAGGTCCAGACTCACGGAGGACAGTGTTAGTCCGGACTTAGACCAGGTCCAGACTCACGGAGGACAGTGTTAGTCCGGACTTAGACCAGGTCCAGACTCACGGAGGACAGTGTTAGTCCGGTCTTAGACCAGGTCCAGACTCACGGAGGACAGTGTTAGTCGGTCTTAGACCAGGTCCAGACTCACGGAGGACAGTGTTAGTCGGTCTTAGACCAGGTCCAGACTCACGGAGGACAGTGTTAGTCCGGTCTTAGACCAGGTCCAGACTCACGGAGGACAGTGTTAGTCCGGTCTTAGACCAGGTCCAGACTCACGGAGGACAGTGTTAGTCGGACTTAGACCAGGTCCAGACTCACGGAGGACAGTGTTAGTCGGACTTAGACCAGGTCCAGACTCACGGAGGACAGTGTTAGTCCGGACTTAGACCAGGTCCAGACTCACGGAGGACAGTGTTAGTCGGACTTAGACCAGGTCCAGACTCACGGAGGACAGTGTTAGTCGGTCTTAGACCAGGTCCAGACTCACGGAGGACAGTGTTAGTCGGACTTAGACCAGGTCCAGACTCACGGAGGACAGTGTTAGTCGGACTTAGACCAGGTCCAGACTCACGGAGGACAGTGTTAGTCCGGACTTAGACCAGGTCCAGACTCACGGAGGACAGTGTTAGTCCGGACTTAGACCAGGTCCAGACTCACGGAGGACAGTGTTAGTCCGGACTTAGACCAGGTCCAGACTCACGGAGGACAGTGTTAGTCCGGACTTAGACCAGGTCCAGACTCACGGAGGACAGTGTTAGTCCGGACTTAGACCAGGTCCAGACTCACGGAGGACAGTGTTAGTCGGACTTAGACCAGGTCCAGACTCACGGAGGACAGTGTTAGTCGGACTTAGACCAGGTCCAGACTCACGGAGGACAGTGTTAGTCGGACTTAGACCAGGTCCAGACTCACGGAGGACAGTGTTAGTCCGGTCTTAGACCAGGTCCAGACTCACGGAGGACAGTGTTAGTCCGGTCTTAGACCAGGTCCAGACTCACGGAGGACAGTGTTAGTCCGGTCTTAGACCAGGTCCAGACTCACGGAGGACAGTGTTAGTCCGGTCTTAGACCAGGTCCAGACTCACGGAGGACAGTGTTAGTCCGGTCTTAGACCAGGTCCAGACTCACGGAGGACAGTGTTAGTCCGGTCTTAGACCAGGTCCAGACTCACGGAGGACAGTGTTAGTCCGGACTTAGACCAGGTCCAGACTCACGGAGGACAGTGTTAGTCCGGACTTAGACCAGGTCCAGACTCACGGAGGACAGTGTTAGTCCGGACTTAGACCAGGTCCAGACTCACGGAGGACAGTGTTAGTCCGGTCTTAGACCAGGTCCAGACTCACGGAGGACAGTGTTAGTCCGGTCTTAGACCAGGTCCAGACTCACGGAGGACAGTGTTAGTCCAGACTTAGACCAGGTCCAGACTCACGGAGGACAGTGTTAGTCCAGACTTAGACCAGGTCCAGACTCACGTACGGCCCTACTTTAACCTCTGTCCCTGACTCTGACCTCTGTCCCTGACTCTGACCTCTGTCCCTGACTCTGACCCCTGTCCCTGACTCTAACCCCTGTCCCTGACTCTAACCCCTGTCCATGAATCTGACCTCAGACCCTGACTCTGACCCCTGTCCATGACTCTGACCTCTGTCCCTGACTCTGACCTCTGTCCATGACTCTAACCTCTGTCCCTGACTCTGACCTCTGTCCCTGACTCTGACCCCTGTCCATGACTCTGACCTCTGTCCCTGACTCTGACCTCTGTCCATGACTCTAACCCCTGTCCATGAATCTGACCTCAGACCCTGACTCTGACCTCAGTGCCAGACTCTGACCTCTGTCCCTGACTCTGACCTCTGTCCCTGACTCTGACCCCTGTCCCTGACTCTGACCTCAGTGCCAGACTCTGACCCCTGTCCATGACTCTGACCTCTGTCCCAGACTCTGACCTCTGTCCCTGACTCTGACCTCAGTGCCAGACTCTGACCTCTGTCCCTGACTATGACCCCTGTCCATGACTCTGACCTCTGTCCATGACTCTGACCCCTTTCCCTGACTCTGACCTCTGTCCATGACTCTGACCTCTGTCCATGACTCTGACCCCTGTCCATGACTCTGACCCCTGTCCCTGACTCTGACCTCAGTGCCAGACTCTGACCTCTGTCCATGACTCTGACCCCTGTCCATGACTCTGACCTCTGTCACTGACTCTGACCTCAGACTCTAACTTCCGTCCATGACTCTGACCTCTGTCACTGACTCTGACCTCAGACTCTAACTTCCGTCCATGACTCTGACCTCTGTCCATGACTCTGACCCCTGTCCCTGACTCTGACCCCTGTCCATGACTCTGACCTCTGTCCATGACTCTGACCTTTGTCCATGACTCTGACCCCTGTCCCTGACTCTGACCCCTGTCCATGACTCTGACCTCTGTCCATGACTCTGACCTCTGTCCCTGACTATGACCCCTGTCCATGACTCTGACCTCTGTCCATGACTCTGACCCCTGTCCATGACTCTGACCCCTGTCCCTGACTCTGACCTCAGTGCCAGACTCTGACCTCTGTCCATGACTCTGACCCCTGTCCATGACTCTGACCTCTGTCCCTGACTCTGACCTCAGACTCTAACCTCCGTCCATGATTCTGACCTCTGTCCCTGACTCTGACCCCTGTCCCTGACTCTGACCTCAGTGCCAGACTCTGACCCCTGTCCCTGACTCTGACCTCTGTCCCTGACTCTGACCCCTGTCCCTGACTCTGACCTCTGTCCCTGACTCTGACCCCTGTCCATGACTCTGACCCCTGTCCCTGACTCTGACCTCAGTGCCAGACTCTGACCTCTGTCCATGACTCTGACCTCTGTCCCTGACTCTGACCCCTGTCCCTGACTCTGACCTCTGACCCCTGTCCCTGACTCTGACCTCTGTCCATGACTCTGACCTCTGTCCCTGACTCTGACCCCTGTCCCTGACTCTGACCCCTGTCCATGACTCTGACCTCAGACTCTAACCTCAGACCATGACTCTGACCCCTGTCCCTGACTCTGACCCCTGTCCATGACTCTGACCTCTATCCCTGACTCTGACCCCTGTCCCTGACTCTGACCCCTGTCCATGACTCTGACCCCTGTCCCTGACTCTTACCCCTGTCCATGACTCTGACCTCTGTCCCTGACTCTGACCTCTGTCCCTGACTCTGACCTCAGTGCCAGACTCTGACTTCTGTCCCTGACTCTGACCTCTGTCCATGACTCTGACCTCTGTCCCTGACTCTGACCCCTGTCCCTGACTCTGACCTCTGTCCATGACTCTGACCTCTGTCCCTGACTCTGACCTCAGACTCTAACCTCCGTCCATGACTCTGACCCCTGTCCCTGACTCTGACCCCTGTCCATGACTCTGACCTCAGTGCCAGACTCTGACCTCTGTCCATGACTCTGACCTCTGTCCCTGACTCTGACCCCTGTCCCTGACTCTGACCTCTGTCCATGACTCTGACCTCTGTCCCTGACTCTGACCTCAGACTCTAACCTCCGTCCATGACTCTGACCCCTGTCCCTGACTCTGACCCCTGTCCCTGACTCTGACCTCTGTCCATGACTCTGACCCCTGTCCATGACTCTGACCTCTGTCCCTGACTCTGACCCCTGTCCCTGACTCTGACCCCCGTCCCTGACTCTGACCTCTGTCCATGACTCTGACCCCTGTCCATGACTCTGACCTCTGTCCCTGACTCTGACCCCTGTCCCTGACTCTGACCTCTGTCCATGACTCTGACCTCTGTCCCTGACCTCAGACTCTAACCTCCGTCCATGACTCTGACCCCTGTCCCTGACTCTGACCCCTGTCCATGACTCTGACCTCAGTGCCAGACTCTGACCTCTGTCCATGACTCTGACCTCTGTCCCTGACTCTGACCCCTGTCCCTGACTCTGACCTCTGTCCATGACTCTGACCTCTGTCCCTGACTCTGACCTCAGACTCTAACCTCCGTCCATGACTCTGACCCCTGTCCCTGACTCTGACCTCTGTCCATGACTCTGACCCCTGTCCATGACTCTGACCTCTGTCCCTGACTCTGACCCCTGTCCCTGACTCTGACCCCTGTCCCTGACTCTGACCTCAGTGCCAGACTCTGACCCCTGTCCATGACTCTGACCTCTGTCCCAGACTCTGACCTCTGTCCCTGACTCTGACCTCAGTGCCAGACTCTGACCTCTGTCCCTGACTATGACCCCTGTCCATGACTCTGACCTCTGTCCATGACTCTGACCTCTGTCCATGACTCTGACCCCTTTCCCTGACTCTGACCTCTGTCCATGACTCTGACCTCTGTCCATGACTCTGACCCCTGTCCATGACTCTGACCCCTGTCCCTGACTCTGACCTCAGTGCCAGACTCTGACCTCTGTCCATGACTCTGACCCCTGTCCATGACTCTGACCTCTGTCACTGACTCTGACCTCAGACTCTAACTTCCGTCCATGACTCTGACCTCTGTCCATGACTCTGACCTCTGTCACTGACTCTGACCTCAGACTCTAACTTCCGTCCATGACTCTGACCTCTGTCACTGACTCTGACCTCAGACTCTAACTTCCGTCCATGACTCTGACCTCTGTCCATGACTCTGACCCCTGTCCCTGACTCTGACCCCTGTCCATGACTCTGACCTCTGTCCATGACTCTGACCTTTGTCCATGACTCTGACCCCTGTCCCTGACTCTGACCCCTGTCCATGACTCTGACCTCTGTCCATGACTCTGACCTCTGTCCCTGACTATGACCCCTGTCCATGACTCTGACCTCTGTCCATGACTCTGACCCCTGTCCATGACTCTGACCCCTGTCCCTGACTCTGACCTCAGTGCCAGACTCTGACCTCTGTCCATGACTCTGACCCCTGTCCATGACTCTGACCTCTGTCCCTGACTCTGACCTCAGACTCTAACCTCCGTCCATGATTCTGACCTCTGTCCCTGACTCTGACCCCTGTCCCTGACTCTGACCTCAGTGCCAGACTCTGACCCCTGTCCCTGACTCTGACCTCTGTCCCTGACTCTGACCCCTGTCCCTGACTCTGACCTCTGTCCCTGACTCTGACCCCTGTCCATGACTCTGACCCCTGTCCCTGACTCTGACCTCAGTGCCAGACTCTGACCTCTGTCCATGACTCTTACCTCTGTCCCTGACTCTGACCCCTGTCCCTGACTCTGACCTCTGACCCCTGTCCCTGACTCTGACCCCTGTCCATGACTCTGACCCCTGTCCATGACTCTGACCTCTGTCCCTGACTCTGACCCCTGTCCCTGACTCTGACCCCTGTCCATGACTCTGACCTCAGACTCTAACCTCAGACCATGACTCTGACCCCTGTCCCTGACTCTGACCCCTGTCCATGACTCTGACCTCTATCCCTGACTCTGACCCCTGTCCCTGACTCTGACCCCTGTCCATGACTCTGACCCCTGTCCATGACTCTGACCTCTGTCCCTGACTCTGACTTCTGTCCCTGACTCTGACCTCAGTGCCAGACTCTGACCCCTGTCCATGACTCTGACCTCTGTCACTGACTCTGACCTCAGACTCTAACTTCCGTCCATGACTCTGACCCCTGTCCCTGACTCTGACCCCTGTCCATGACTCTGACCTCTATCCCTGACTCTGACCCCTGTCCCTGACTCTGACCCCTGTCCATGACTCTGACCCCTGTCCATGACTCTGACCTCTGTCCCTGACTCTGACCTCTGTCCCTGACTCTGACCTCAGTGCCAGACTCTGACCCCTGTCCATGACTCTGACCTCTGTCACTGACTCTGACCTCAGACTCTAACTTCCGTCCATG
>JALDNG010000051.1:345000-470000 GCA_024349245.1 Neodontobutis hainanensis
CCTGGTTTAGATCTGGTTTAGACCTGGTTTAGACCTGGTTTAGATCTGGTTTAGACCTAGTTTAGACCTGGTTTAGACCTGGTTTAGACCTAGTTTAGACCTGGTTTAGACCTGGTTTAGTCCTGGTTTAGTACTGTTTAGACCTGGTTTAGTACTGTTTAGACCTGGTTTAGATCTGGTTTAGTCCTGGTTTAGATCTGGTTTAGACCTGGTTTAGACCTGGTTTAGATCTGGTTTAGACCCGTTTAGACCTGGTTTAGACCTAGTTTAGACCTGGTTTAGTCCTGGTTTAGTCCTGGTTTAGTCCTGGTTTAGACCTGGGTAATGTGTCTTTTGTCTAAGATGAGTTCCTGTGTTGTTACTGACGGCTGCTGCTTTTAGAAGACTCATTACTGACCCCCTGCAGGAACAATTACCCCTCCTCCTCCTCTTTACCCCTCCTCCTCCTCTTTACCCCTCCTCCTCCTCTTTACCCCTCCTCCTCCTCTTTACCCCTCTGTGGCTCACTCTGACAGACGCTGTTTACTCAGAGTCTTCTGAAGACTTCCTCTTTCTGACTTCACTAAAACTCTGCTGAAGCTCATGAAAGTATCTGACTTAAAGAGATGACATCTGCTTCATGGACTTTATGGACTTCATTGGACTTTATGGACTTCATGGACTTCATGGACTTTATGGACTTTATGGACTTCATTAGACTTTATGGACTTCATGGACTTCATGGACTTTATGGACTTCATTGGACTTTATGGACTTCATGGACTTCATGGACTTTATGGACTTCATTGGACTTTATGGACTTCATGGACTTCATGGACTTTATGGACTTCATTGGACTTTATGGACTTCATGGACTTCATGGACTTTATGGACTTCATTGGACTTTATGGACTTCATGGACTTTATGGACTTCATTAGACTTTATGGACTTTATGGACTTCATTGGACTTTATGGATTTTATGGACTTTATGGACTTCATTGGACTTTATGGACTTTATGGACTTCATTGGACTTTATGGACTTCATTGGACTTTATGGACTTTATGGACTTTATGGACTTCATTGAACTTTATGGACTTTATGGACTTCATTGGACTTTATGGACTTTATGGACTTCATTAGACTTTATGGACTTTATGGACTTCATTGGACTTTATGGACTTTATGGACTTTATGGACTTCATTGGACTTTATGGACTTCATTGGACTTTATGGACTTTATGGACTTTATGGACTTCATTAGACTTTATGGACTTTATGGACTTTATGGACTTCATTAGACTTTATGGACTTTATGGACTTCATTAGACTTTATGGACTTTATGGACTTCATTAGACTTTATGGACTTTATGGACTTTATGGACTTCATTAGACTTTATGGACTTTATGGACTTCATTAGACTTTATGGACTTTATGGACTTCATTAGACTTTATGGACTTTATGGACTTCATTAGACTTTATGGACTTTATGGACTTCATTAGACTTTATGGACTTTATGGACTTCATTAGACTTTATGGACTTTATGGACTTCATTAGACTTTATGGACTTTATGGACTTTATGGACTTCATTGGACTTCATTGGACTTTATGGACTTTATGGACTTTATGGACTTCATTAGACTTTATGGACTTTATGGACTTCATTAGACTTTATGGACTTTATGGACTTCATTAGACTTTATGGACTTTATGGACTTCATTAGACTTTATGGACTTTATGGACTTCATTAGACTTTATGGACTTCATGGACTTTATGGACTTCATTGGACTTTATGGACTTCATGGACTTCATGGACTTTATGGACTTCATTGGACTTTATGGACTTTATGGACTTCATGGACTTTATGGACTTCATGGACTTCATGGACTTTATGGACTTTATGGACTTCATTGGACTTTATGGACTTCATGGACTTCATGGACTTTATGGACTTCATTAGACTTTATGGACTTTATGGACTTCATTGGACTTTATGGACTTTATGGACTTCATTGGACTTTATGGACTTTATGGACTTTATGGACTTTATGGACTTCATTGGACTTTATGGACTTTATGGACTTTATGGACTTCATTGGACTTTATGGACTTTATGGACTTCATTGGACTTTATGGACTTTATGGACTTTATGGACTTTATGGACTTCATTAGACTTTATGGACTTTATGGACTTCATTAGACTTTATGGACTTTATGGACTTTATGGACTTTATGGACTTTATGGACTTCATTAGACTTTATGGACTTCATTGGACTTTATGGACTTTATGGACTTCATTAGACTTTATGGACTTTATGGACTGTAAGTAAAAGAGAGAGGACAAAGGTCTTTAAATTAAAGTAATAGTAATTGAGCAGTTCTTTTTAAGATGAAGGAGAAATGACCTGGAAGCTTGAGTCTTTGAGTCACTTTATCTTTAACAATAACATTCTCCTTTAACGGAAACAGGTTTTAGTTGAGTTCTGGTCGACATTCGCTGCAGAACATAATTATTGGCTCATATTTTTGTGGAGAAAGTCCAAAACAAACGCTGACCTCTGCTTTGACCCAAATCATCCTGAAGCAGTCCGACTGAAACGATCCTGAAACATTATTCTCGTCACAAACAGAGGGAATATTATCGTGTGATGAGGAGATGATTATTGATCAGAGATCGATGATCATCAACTGCAGCAGAAAGAGTCAGAGCCGAGGATTATCTGCTCCATTAGAGCCACTCCTCCTCCTCCTCTCCTCCACCTCCTCCACCTCCTCTCCTCCACCTTCACTCTCCACCACACCTCCTCCTCTTCTCCTCCACCTCCTCTCCTCCACCTTCACTCTCCACCACACCTCCTCCTCTTCTCCTCCACCTCCTCTCCTCCACCTTCACTCTCCACCATACCTCCTCCTCTTCTCCTCCACCTCCTCCACCTCCACCTCCTCCACCTTCACTCTCCACCACTCCTCCTCCTCCTCTCCTCCACCTTCACTCTCCACCACACCTCCTCCTCTTCTCCTCCACCTCCTCCACCTCCTCTCCTCCACCTTCACTCTCCACCACACCTCCTCCTCCACCACCTCTCCTCCACCTCCTCCACCTTCACTCTCCACCACACCTCCTCCTCTTCTCCTCCACCTCCTCTCCTCCACCTTCACTCTCCACCACTCCTCCTCTCCTCCACCTCCTCTCCTCCACCTTCACTCTCCACCACACCTCCTCCTCTTCTCCTCCACCTCCTCTCCTCCACCTTCACTCTCCACCACTCCTCCTCTCCTCCACCTCCTCTCCTCCACCTTCACTCTCACCACACCTCCTCCTCTTCTCCTCCACCTCCTCTCCTCCACCTTCACTCTCCACCACACCTCCTCCTCTTCTCCTCCACCTCCTCTCCTCCACCTTCACTCTCACCACACCTCCTCCTCTTCTCCTCCACCTCCTCCACCTCCACCTCCTCCACCTTCACTCTCCACCACTCCTCCTCCTCCTCTCCTCCACCTTCACTCTCCACCACACCTCCTCCTCTTCTCCTCCACCTCCTCCACCTCCTCTCCTCCACCTTCACTCTCCACCACACCTCCTCCTCCACCACCTCTCCTCCACCTCCTCCACCTTCACTCCACCACACCTCCTCCTCTTCTCCTCCACCTCCTCTCCTCCACCTTCACTCTCCACCACTCCTCCTCTCCTCCACCTCCTCTCCTCCACCTTCACTCTCCACCACACCTCCTCCTCTTCTCCTCCACCTCCTCTCCTCCACCTCCTCTCCTCCACCTTCACTCTCCACCTTCACTCTCCACCACTCCTCCTCCTCCTCTCCTCCACCTCCTCTCCTCCACCTTCACTCTCCATCTTCACTCTCCACCACACCTCCTCCTCCACTCCACCTTCACTCTCCACCACACCACCTCCTTCACTCCTCTTTTCCTCCTTCACTCCTCCTCCTCCACCTTCACTCTCCACCACATCACCTCCTTCACTCCTCCTCTTTTCCTCCTTCACTCCTCCTCCTCCACCTGGACGGTGGGAGGAAGCTGGAGTACCCGGAGAGAACCCACAGTAACACGTGGAGAACATGCAGACTCCTCACAGAAAGATCGGAGTCGGCCGAGAATGTTTTGGGTCGCCCGGGTTTTGAACTCACAACCTTTACCCTTATTATTATTATCTTTAAAGGAAAAAAAAGAAAAATATATTATTATTATTATTATTATTATTATTATTATTCCAACGTCATTAATGTTGTTTAAAGGAAACAGGGTGAACTCGCTGTAAACTTCGGCTCGTGCCTCCTCTACCTGTGGAACTGTGGACCACGTGACTGAACGCGGAAGCGGAAACGGAGCGCGAGCCAACAGCTGACAGCCGCAGATGAGACAGAGGACAGGAGGTTCCACTCACAACCATAGGTTTTCTCACAATTATATGAACTTTTCGGACGTTTCTGATCATTTTTTAAAAGTAAGTTTGACTTGATTTTCTTTCCAAAATAAACTCAGAATGAATTAATTTTACCTCATTCTGTCAACAGAAGAGCTGTGTCCCCCATTTTTGCAGCTTTTTCAAATATATATTAATATTCTTCTTTTATAAAGAGCTCATAACACTTACATAACATTCAGGTAAAAATAATAAAGAAAACGTTTAAGGACAAAATTACTCTTAATTAATGCACTTGGATTTTAACTAAAATTCAGCCACTCTTTACTGTTTAAAGCAAGTTTTATTCTGGAATAAAGTAAAACCAGGTCTGAACCTAACCTTCTTCGAAATTGACAATAGACATTACTCAATGATTAACCCTGATGCAATAAAACTGAGAACGAACAGAACAACAACAGTCTGGAAATAAATTTAAGAAAAGGTGTTACTTGGCAGGACTAAACCAGGACTAACCTAGGTCTAACCTCCGGTCCTCTCGGCGGGGGCGGAGTGGTGCTCTGTCCGGGCTCCTATCTCTGTCCGCGGCTTGAGCAGCACTAGCCGCACAGCTAATCCTGCTAACGGCTAACGGCTAACGGCTAGTGGCGCTATGATGGCGGAGCTGGTGCAGGGACAGGCCTCGATGAACCAGCCGGGGCTGAAGTCAGACGGCCTGGCTGATGTCTTACAGAGGGCCCGACAGGTAACAACTCCCCTGGGACTCAATCCACCGTGTTTCCGAACCGAACCGGGCCGTTTCCACCGAGCCAAAACACTTTTACGGCGAGCAGTCCCAACTAACTTCGCCAACTTAGCAGGCTAACGGCGGGGATGCTAACAGTGGGGGAAAGCGCCGTGAAGTTGTGTTTGTCGGGGATTTTGTGCGGTGTTACTGACTTCCCGGGACTATACTCGGCTCTGGGGGTAGCTCAAAGGGAGTTGGTGGAGCTGTCAGCCCCAGGACAGAGCTTTAAGGCCGGGGTAAAAATGGGGACTTCTGCGGAGGGGGCTGCACAGAAGTTTGGCCACACGTGTCACTGAGGCACACAACCTGTTGGAGCATAAAGCACAGGGAAACGGGGCTTTTTACTGATTGAACTGCTTTTAACTCCAAAGACAAGACTCTGTGCAAGACTTTTTCGCCTCTATCCCGTTTATGCGAGGCTTATATTCGGTGTAGAGCCCTTTCCCCTGGGTCTGCCCTCCTCTTTAGGCTGGTGTTTACTGTAAGTTGGTTAGAAACTAGGCTGAGTTATGTAAGAGTCTGACAGCCATATACAGGGCTCTGGAGGTGTGTCAGCAGCCTATAGACTCTTCGCACAATCCGGAATTTAGGCTGAAAGCGTCCACTTTGAGCTGGATTTAAAGGTCCGCGGAGTAGCATTATGTTTGGGTAAAAGTACACTTTGCATGTGACTCCTGCAGGACTGGGACTGTTTCATAGGAATTATTTCTGATGTAAATCCACAGGTAACACAATTTCTCTGCCTAAACTAGTTCAGAGGGTTGTATTTTTGAGAGAAATGTCCTGAGCTCAAGGTGCTTCTGTCATTCAGATGAAAATGTATGGAATGTGACAAACAAATAGAAGCTTAAGTGACCAGGCTTTACATCCCGTAAATAAAGAGTTTTAGTTTAAACTGTTTGAGGTTTGTTTAGTGACAACACTTCATCAGAAACTGAAACACCGGGTCTAAACCGAGACTTAAATGGGACTAAACCGAGACTTAAATGGGACTTAACCGAGACTTAAACGGGACTAAACCGAGACTTAAACGGGACTAAACCGAGACTTAAACGGGACTAAACCGAGACTTAAACGGGACTAAACCGAGACTTAAATGGGACTAAACCGAGACTTAAACGGGACTAAACCGAGACTTAAACGGGACTAAACCGAGACTTAAATGGGACTAAACCGAGACTTAAACGGGACTAAACCGAGACTTAAATGGGACTAAACCGAGACTTAAACGGGACTAAACAGAGACTTAAACGGGACTAAACCGAGACTTAAACGGGACTAAACCGAGACTTAAACGGGACTAAACCGAGACTTAAATGGGATTAAACCGAGACTTAAACGGGACTAAACCGAGACTTAAATGGGATTAAACCGAGACTTAAACGGGACTAAACCGAGACTTAAACGGGATTAAACCGAGACTTAAATGGGACTAAACCGAGACTTAAATGGGACTAAACCGAGACTTAAACGGGACTAAACCGAGACTTAAACGGGACTAAACCGAGACTTAAACGGGACTAAACCGAGACTTAAACGGGACTAAACCGAGACTTAAACGGGACTAAACCGAGACTTAAATGGGATTAAACCGAGACTTAAATGGGATTAAACCGAGACTTAAATGGGATTAAACCGAGACTTAAATGGGACTAAACCGAGACTTAAACGGGACTAAACAGAGACTTAAACGGGACTAAACCGAGACTTAAACGGGACTAAACCGAGACTTAAACGGGACTAAACCGAGACTTAAATGGGACTAAACCGAGACTTAAACGGGACTAAACCGAGACTTAAATGGGATTAAACCGAGACTTAAACGGGACTAAACCGAGACTTAAACGGGATTAAACCGAGACTTAAATGGGACTAAACCGAGACTTAAATGGGATTAAACCGAGACTTAAATGGGATTAAACCGAGACTTAAATGGGATTAAACCGAGACTTAAACGGGACTAAACCGAGACTTAAATGGGATTAAACCGAGACTTAAACGGGACTAAACCGAGACTTAAATGGGATTAAACCGAGACTTAAACGGGACTAAACCGAGACTTAAACGGGACTAAACCGAGACTTAAACGGGACTAAACCGAGACTTAAACGGGATTAAACCGGGGTCTAAACCAGGACTAAAGCGGGACTCTGGACATGTTTTCGTGGACATGGCGTTTGGTGAAAGAGGCTGAGGTCACTGCTGTCTCTGTCTGGACTGAACTGTTAAAAGCTGCTCTTTTTTTCCTGTGTGTTTCTTCAGATTGTGAGGAAGCTCAAGGCCGCCGTCAGTTTGTGTTTTTGTGTTTGTGCCGATGTGAGGTCAGAGCAAAGACTAATGGCTCTGACGAGACAGAGACCCTGAAGAGACGTCAATAGAGCAGCTGAGACATGCCAGCAATTAGAACAGGTTTTAGATGGATCTGAACAGGTTTTAGATGGATCTGAACAGGTTTTAGGTGGATTTGAACAGGTTTTTAGATGGATTTGAACAGGTTTTTGATGAATTTGAACAGGTTTTTGATGAATTTGAACAGGTTTTAGTTGGATCTGAACAGGTTTGAGATGGATCTGAACAGGTTTGAGATGGATCTGAACAGGTTTGAGATGGATCTGAACAGGTTTGAGATGGATCTGAACAGGTTTGAGATGGATCTGAACAGGTTTGAGATGGATCTGAACAGGTTTTAGTTGGATCTGAACAGGTTTGAGATGGATCTGAACAGGTTTGAGATGGATCTGAACAGGTTTGAGCTGAATCTGAACAGGTTTGAGCTGAATCTGAACAGGTTTGAGATGGATCTGAACAGGTTTGAGATGGATCTGAACAGGTTTGAGATGGATCTGAACAGGTTTGAGATGGATCTGAACAGGTTTGAGATGGATCTGAACAGGTTTGAGATGGATCTGAACAGGTTTGAGATGGATCTGAACAGCAGTGAGCAGGGGTTGTGTGGAACATGGGGTTAGAGTTCCGGTCTGTGGGGCCTGTTCGAGTGTGTTGATCTTGAGTGTTGTTCTGCAGATGGTGGGGAAGATGGGAGCAGAAGCCATGCCCCACATGAACAGCTCCCCTTCGTCGGTGGAACAGTCTCTGTATTACAGCGGACAGAAGAGACCCGGGGACGACTCAGGTCTGGACTCACATTATGCACTGGGGACTTGTTAATATTGGGTATTGTTTTGAATTTTATCAATTCTGATTCTGCTAATCGATTCTTTTTGTTTCAATTCCAATTTGAAAGGGTTTATGCTGTGGCAGTTTAATTTATATTCTGTACAATTTATTTACAGTAATGTGTAATGCTATATATTTTTGCAGCTCGTTGTTTTCTTTGGTGCAATTTTGTGTTAGTTTATTATGTTACCTCAGCAGCAAATGGGCATTTAACACACATCACAAAACTAGTGAAATAACTCCATTCCCAGAGAGCAGGAGGCGGAGCTGACACCTGCACAGACACCTGCACAGACACCCGCACAGACACCCGCACAGACACCCGCACAGACACCCGCACAGACACCCGCACAGACACCCGCACAGACACCCGCACAGACACCCGCACAGACACCCGTGACAGACACCCGCACAGACACCCGCACAGACACCCGCACAGACACCCGCACAGACACCCGCACAGACACCCGCACAGACACCCGCACAGACACCCGCACAGACACCCGCACAGACACCCGCACAGACACCCGCACAGACACCCGCACAGACACCCGCACAGACACCCGCACAGACACCCGCACAGACACCCGCACAGACACCCGCACAGACACCTGCCTACTGTATATTCATGAGCTCCACTCGGCGGAGCAGCGAAGGAGGAGCTTGTGTGTGCATCTGTGTCAAACAGCAACAACAACAAAAACGTCACGCAACTGCGACTTGGGTCCCGTCAAGAAGACACATTCAATAGACAATATTCAATATACTCTGAGCCCGTTTACTCTGAGCCCGTTTACTCTGAGCCCGTTTACTCTGAGCCCGTCCATTGGTCACTCTGAGCCCGTTTACTCTGAGCCCGTTTACTCTGAGCCCGTTTACTCTGAGCCCGTCCATTGGTCACTCTGAGCCCGTTTACTCTGAGCCCGTTTACTCTGAGCCCGTCCATTGGTCACTCTGAGCCCGTTTACTCTGAGCCCGTTTACTCTGAGCCCGTTTACTCTGAGCCCGTCCATTGGTCACTCTGAGCCCGTTTACTCTGAGCCCGTTTACTCTGAGCCCGTCCATTGGTCACTCTGAGCCCGTTTACTCTGAGCCCGTTTACTCTGAGCCCGTCCATTGGTCACTCTGAGCCCGTTTACTCTCAGCCCGTTTACTCTGAGCCCGTCCATTGGTCACTCTGAGCCCGTTTACTCTGAGCCCGTTTACTCTGAGCCCGTTTACTCTGAGCCCGTTTACTCTGAGCCCGTCCATTGGTCACTCTGAGCCCGTTTACTCTGAGCCCGTTTACTCTGAGCCCGTCCATTGGTCACTCTGAGCCCGTTTACTCTGAGCCCGTTTACTCTGAGCCCGTTTACTCTGAGTCCGTTTACTCTGAGCCCGTTTACTCTGAGCCCGTTTACTCTGAGCCCGTTTACTCTGAGCCCGTCCATTGGTCACTCTGAGCCCGTTACTCTGAGCCTGCTTTACTCTGAGCCCGCCCATTGGTCACTCTGAGCCCGTTTACTCTGAGCTCCGTTTACTCTGAGCCTGCTTTACTCTGAGCCCGTTTACTCTGAGCCCGCCCATTGGTCACTCTGAGCCCGTTTACTCTGAGCCCGTTTACTCTGAGCCCGTTTACTCTGAGCCCGTTTACTCTGAGCCCGTTTACTCTGAGCCCGTCCATTGGTCACTCTGAGCCCGTTTACTCTGAGCCCGTTTACTCTGAGCCCGTTTACTCTGAGCCCGTTTACTCTGAGCCCGTTTACTCTGAGCCCGTCCATTGGTCACTCTGAGCCCGTTTACTCTGAGCCCGTTTACTCTGAGCCCGTTTACTCTGAGCCCAGGTCCTTTTTCTCTGTGCCTGAGAGTTAACTGTAGGCTGAAGCGCTGTCACCACTCGGTGAGCCCTGAGCAGGGAATTGAAGACAGTGCATTCTTGTAACTTTGTCTTTGGTCTGACTCGTCACAGGTCCGTCTTGTAAACTGAAGTTTACTGTGGGAGGTCTACAGAATCACCGACTGCCTGCGGAAGAGCCTGGCAGATTTCCAGGACAAAACAAAATAAAGCAAGCACAGGAATTGATATTAGGAATCAAATTTGGAATTTCCTAACAGTATCCAATTCTGGAATTGGATTCGATATTCCAGTTTTAGTGGCATCTCACGTTCGTAAATTGCTTTCTGTTTTTGGCAGTCTCACAATTAACACCGGCTGCGTCTTAACGCTATCAATAACTGGAGTTCAGTTTTTTTAAGCGGCTCTGATCAATCCAGCGAGCTACATTGGGAAAACACAGGAAGTAAGCACCATGTTTATCAAAATAAAAGCTCACTAAAACATAGTGGTGATGTAAACATGGCACCAGTACTTCGGTCAATGCTGCGCCATGGACGACCAGAGAGAAATTCAGTATCCTTTACGACACCAAACGCCAATCTTACAAGAACAATGTAAAGAAAGAGAAGGCGTGAAGCACAATGGGCATAACTTTGGGTTTAGACCAGCGGTTTAGACGGTCATTACCCACTGTAGTTACATATGTATAAGCATGTCTCTGTTAGTCTATAGCAGCAGTAGAGCTGCTGTGCCGTCCATCTTGTTCAGTGGTTTACATGGAAGTTCAGTTCAATAGGAAGACGTCGGTGAAAGAGAGGGAGGTCCACACACAGAGCAGTTGCAGTGACGCTGACGTTTCTGGTGTGAACTGACACTTTTAAAGCAGTTGTGAGTAACACACCACGCTTTCGCTGTGAATTGGGGGTGAGCCCTTCTTAGAGCAGCCACAGAACAGACCGGAGAACAGTTCAGGGCCGCAGACTTACATATGAACCTAATACGCACTTTACCGTCGCAGAATCCAACGCCCGGACATATATTATATTTACAACAAAAAAACCAGGACACTCAGGATGAACGAAGCTTCCTGGCACCGAGACAGTTTTCTGAAGCACGTTTGATAAATGAGGGCCATAGTCGCCATTTGTCCTGGAAAATCTAAAATAGATTTTAGGTTATGGACAAGTCGTAGAAAACGTGAGAAAACGGCATAATGTCCTGGAAGGAGTGGTTCTGGAAAAGGCTGTGATTAAAGTGGAGTCTGGAGTTAATGCTGTGGTCTGTGTCTCTGCAGGAAACCAGCTGGGAGCCATGGGCCATCAGAGGTACGAGGCGCACTTATCGATTCTTCTGCTCCATCACACCTCCTCCTTTTAAGAATAAGATAGAGTTTCTATGTGTTTATGGTAAAAGCTTATAGATCGGAGCATGTCTCGCTCAGGAGTAGCCACAGGGACCTGCTTCTAGGGTTTACTTTAATAAATGTCAGAGAAAAGAGTCTGTCACAGTCACGTGGCATTAGAAAAATAAATTACAGGTAAAGTCCGACTGACACGGGACTACTTTACGGTTTAAGTTTAAATAGTCAGATGAGACACAAGGAAAAGTCACTGATGCTCTTCAGTTTAAAGGTGTTTGACTCTAGTGAGAACGTATGGCCCTAACCTTGTCGCACAGTAACACATAAAAACCCATGAAGACCAGTGTGAGAGCCAAGATAAAGATGACACTTTATGCTTTTCCGTGCTCCTCAGAAGGTTCAGCCGAGTTTAGAAGTCCTTCAGAAGCTCTCAACATGAGACTTAATGATTTTGAAGGAAATTAGCCTCGTTCCTGTTCTTTTTTGTGGGACCTGACCCCAAACACAGTCCTGGAGAGTGACAGTAATGGAAGTTAACAGGGTGTAATGTTAGGAAGGATGTTGGACGCAAATGTGGAGTCAAGGGAAAAAAGGTGGCAACTCTATGGTCTTCAGAATAAGTCTTATTGTTGGTGTTATTTTCCAGAGTGATGACTGAAGAATATAAGGTCCCGGACAAAATGGTGGGCTTCAGTAAGTATCTCCTCTTCTGTTTAATGAACACAATAATCTGCCCAGTTATTTATTGTTACTCATTTTATTGAGCAGGGACTGCCACCGATGATACACGATTAATACACTTTCAATAATATTACAACAAAAACACAGGTTAAAGATGGTTTTATGAATCTCTTTTCTTTTGTGAAGCCTTTACCAAAACAAAGTGCACTCCGGTGAGGCCTGTTCTGTGTCCTTGTTTTCTACAGAGCCAGTGCACTGTTGGGGAATATGTTTTAGTGCAGATATTTGTCAAAGGACGGGGCCGAGGGACAGCTCAGATCACTACCTGCTGTGACCCTCTTTGTCTTTTTATAGAAGTGACTGATTCAGATTTCTGTCAGATGTCTGCTTTAGACGCCTTAAGCCGAGTCGACACTGTACAAGTTCCCCCCGGGCCCCCGAACCAGAACAAACTCTCCTGTTCTTTTAGTTTTTTTACTTCTTTTCAATGCACATACGGAACTATCTGACGGTTCACTGGAGCCACGACTCTTCTGAGACCCAGCTTTAGTATATGTAGGTTGATCAGTGTAGACTTTATGAAAGCATGTATTCTGTAGTTTGATAAAAGGGGCTGTGCACAGTGTGGGTTTACTGAGGACTAACCCTGATGTACCTAATGGGGACTGACCTAAAGTCCCAAAAGCACTCTTTTCCTGAGACGTGTGTTCCTCTGCAGTCATTGGTCGAGGAGGAGAGCAGATCACCAGGATCCAGCTGGAGTCAGGCTGTAAAATCCAGATCGCTGCAGGTCTGTCATTTCTCTTCATTATCTTCAGATGTGTGGATGATTCTGAACATGTGTCTGTTGTGTGTCTGCGGCAGACAGCGGAGGTCTGATGGAGCGGCCCTGTTCTCTCACCGGGACTCCCGAGAGCATCGAGTGAGTGTCGCATAAATACTTTATAAACTGATAAATGTCGCTCCTCAAACCCGTCTTGTTCAGTAGACGTCGTGTTAAAGGAGCAGTTTTTAAGGGATCTGCAGAAATGCACTCATTTGAGGAGTTTTATCACTAAACCAGAGTTAATATCCTGGCTAGAGTTTTATTGTGAATATTTGCTGTGTTTTCTCTCAGGCAGGCGAAGCGTCTGCTGGTGCAGATTGTGGATCGTTGCAGGAACGGCCCTGGTTTTCACAGCGACTCAGACGGAGCAGCCTCAGTTCAGGAAATGTTGATTCCAGCGAGTAAAGTGGGTCTGGTGATCGGCCGCGGAGGAGACACCATCAAACAGCTGCAGGTGAGGGGTATTTTTCCACAAATAATATAATCGAATAATATTCAAATATTTATTTAAATTAAGTTTAGTAAGAGAGACGTTATTTTATGAAACGTAATTTCCAAAAAAGTGTATTTATTAAAAGTGTATATTCAAAAACAAAGTTATAGGCCACATACTGTGTTTTGAGCTGAAGATTAAACAGCGTTTGCTGTTGTAATAACTTAGTTTTAGGTTTAGGGACATGTATATAAACGTCCTGTGTGTCCCGGTTCAGGAGCGGGCCGGAGTGAAGATGATGATGATCCAGGACGGGCCAATGCCGACCGGAGCCGACAAACCTTTGAGGATTTCAGGAGACCCCTACAAAGTTCAGGTACAGCTCCAGTCTTGGACAAGAGCAGAGAGTGATGCTGCCTTCACAGGAGACTGGACAAAGTGAATCCAATAGCAACTCAAACTATATTTCCCAGAATGCTTTACTCATTCCTGTGTTTTACCAGTCACAGGCAGTTTCTCTGACCACACAGATTCTGCAATAGAACCCTGAATGTTATCCACATACTTCACTGAGTTCTGAACAAACTCATGTTGATTTATAGAAAATGGTAAAAACAAGCTCAAGGTTCAGAGGGACACTTTATTTAAATTTGTTTTCTTGTTCCAACATGTTGGAGTAAAGTTAGACACAGCCTGAGTAAGTGTTTGTGCTGCAGGCGGCGAGGGAGCTGGTCCTGGAGGTGATCCGAGAGAAGGACGGAGACTTTAGGAGGAACGACTTCAACGCTCGACTCGGAGGCTCCTCTCTGGACGTGAGCACCTGCCCCTGACCTGCCCTACACCTGCCCCTGACCTGCCCTACACCTGCCCCTGACCTGCCCCTGACCTGCCCTACACCTGCCCCTGACCTGCCCCTGACCTGCCCTACACCTGCCCCTGACCTGCCCTACACCTGCCCCTGACCTGCCCTACACCTGCCCCTGACCTGCCCCTGACCTGCCCCTGACCTGCCCTACACCTGCCCCTGACCTGCCCCTGACCTGCCCTACACCTGCCCCTGACCTGCCCCTGACCTGCCCCTGACCTGCCCTACACCTGCCCCTGACCTGCCCCTGACCTGCCCCTGACCTGCCCTACACCTGCCCCTGACCTGCCCTACACCTGCCCCTGACCTGCCCTACACCTGCCCCTGACCTGCCCCTGACCTGCCCCTGACCTGCCCTACACCTGCCCCTGACCTGCCCTACACCTGCCCCTGACCTGCCCTACACCTGCCCCTGACCTGCCCCTGACCTGCCCTACACCTGCCCCTGACCTGCCCTACACCTGCCCCTGACCTGCCCCTGACCTGCCCTACACCTGCCCCTGACCTGCCCCTGACCTGCCCTTGACCTGCCCCTGACCCTCCCCTGACCTGCCCCTGACCTGCCCTACACCTGCCCCTGACCTGCCCTACACCTGCCCTTGATCTCCCCCTGACTTACCCCCTCTCAGATCTGCCCCTGTCCTCCTCAGGTGCCTGTGCCCAGGTTTGCTGTGGGGATTGTGATTGGACGAAACGGAGAAATGATAAAGAAGATCCAGAACGATGCAGGAGTCAGGATCCAGTTCAAAGCAGGTGTGTTTGTGTCCTGAGCTGATCCTGGGTCAGTTTCATTTGATCAAAGCAGGTGTGTTTGTGTCCTGAGCTGATCCTGGGTCAGCTTCATTTGATCAAAGCAGGTGTGTTTGTGTCCTGAGCTGATCCTGGGTCAGCTTCATTTGATCAAAGCAGGTGTGTTTGTGTCCTGAGCTGATCCTGGGTCAGCTTCATTTGATCAAAGCAGGTGTGTTTGTGTCCTGAGCTGATCCTGGGTCAGCTTCATTTGATCACTTCAGTTTACATTACACTCTCCGGAGGACAGTGGACAGAACAGACAGAGGTCTGACTAAACCTGGAAGTGGGTTGTTGTGATGTGTTTGTGACGGTCAGAGGCGGGTTTTAGACTGACGTGTGTCCGGTCTCTCTCCAGACGATGGGATCAGTCCTGAGCGGATGGCGATGGTGATGGGTCAGATGGACCGCTGTCAACACGCGATACACATGATCAACGAGCTCATCCAGACCGCTCAGGTAAGTGCCCTCTCCAGCTCTACCTCATCCACTCGAGTTCATCTGCAGAGGTGTGACAAACTCAGTCTGGGGAACCCTGTTAGAGATCAAAGAGGAGCCAAAGCCAGGAAGTGAACCAAAGAGCTATAAATAAACCAAATAAATCTGAATCTAATGTGAAAATGTTGACAAGAAATGGATCAGGGTTTAAAAAAATATGTTTGTGAGAGCTGCTGTGAACATTGATTAGATTCCGAAGTCTGGCGTGTGATGATATTCTGATGAGAATGAGGTCTCTTCTCTAAGTCCTGCCACAGCGCCCCCTACAGACGAGGACCGGCAGCTCACTCAGAACCAGAACTATTCAAACTGAATCAATAGAACAAAGGGAACAAACCCACCTAACGCCTGTCTCCTCTCTGTCTGCAGGAGCGCGATGGCTTCAGCTCTGTTGTCAGAGGCAGGGTCAGAGGTCGTGGGGACTGGCCCATAGGTTCTCCAGGTCCTCTTCAGGAGGTCACCTACACCATCCCGGCCGACAAGTGCGGCCTCGTCATCGGGAAAGGTGAGACTATTCAGAAAGAAGCAATAGTGATTATATTTTTCTGAGGTCTTGTCCAAACACCGGGGGTCAAACGGTCATGTCCAAACACCGGGGGTCAAACAGCTGATTGTGCTGTGGTTATCATCAGGATGAATCTCAAAGACTCAGAGGTTCTGGAGTTCTGATAATAACCTTTAAACCTGTCGCCCCCTGTTTCTGTCGCCACCTGTGCCTGTCGTCCTCTGTCCCTGTTGCCTCCTGTCGTCCCCTGTCCCTGTCGCCCCCGTCGCCACCTGTCCCCTGTCGTCCCCTGTCCCTGTCGCCCCCTGTCCCTGTTGCCTCCTGTCCATGTCGTCTCCTGTGCCTGTTGCCTCCTGTCCCTGTCGCCTTCTGTTGTCCCCTGTCCCTGTCGCCTCCTGTCCCTGTCGCCTTCTGTTGTCCCCTGTCCCTGTCGCCTCTTGTCCCTATTGCCTCCTGTCCCTGTCGTCCTCTGTCCCTATCGCCTCCTGTCCCTATCGCCTCCTGTCCCTATTGCCTCCTGTCCCTATTGCCTCCTGTCCCTGTTGCCTCCTGTCCCTGTCGTCTCCTGTTGTCCCCTGTCCCTGTCGTCTCCTGTTGTCCCCTGTTCCTGTCGCCTCCTGTCCCTGTCGCCTCCTGTCCCTGTCTCCTCCTGTTGTCCCCTGTCCCTGTCGCCTCCTGTCCCTGTCTCCTCCTGTCCCTGTCTCCTCCTGTTGTCCCCTGTCCTTGTCGCCTCCTGTCCCTGTCTCCTCCTGTCGCCTCCTGTTGTCCCCTGTCCCTGTCGCCTCCTGTTGTCCCCTGTCCCTGTCGCCTCCTGTTGTCCCCTGTCCCTGTCACCTCCTGTTGTCCCCTGTCCCTGTCTCCTTCTGTCTCTTCCTGTCCCTGTCGCCTCCTGTCCCTGGCGCCTCCTGTCCCTGTCTCCTTCTGTCTCCTCCTGTCCCTGTCGCCTCCTGTCGTCTCCTGTCCCTGGCGCCTCCTGTCCCCGTCTCCTGTCCCTGTCTCCTTCTGTCGCCTCCTGTCCCTGTCGCCTCCTGTCCCTGTCGCCTCCTGTCCCTGGCGCCTCCTGTCCCCGTCGCCTCCTGTCCCTGTCTCCTCCTGTCGCCTCCTGTCCCTGTCTCCTTCTGTCGCCTCCTGTCCCTGTCGCCTCCTGTCCCTGTCTCCTTCTGTCGCCTCCTGTCCCTGTCGCCTCCTGTCCCTGTTGCCTCCTGTCCCTGTCTCCTTCTGTCGCCTCCTGTCTCCTTCTGTCTCCTCCTGTCCCTGTCTCCTCCTGTCCCTGTCTCCTCCTGTTGTCCCCTGCCCTGTCCCTTTCGCCTCCTGTTGTCCCCTGTCCCTTTCGCCTCCTGTTGTCCCCTGTCTCTGTCGCCTCCTGTTGTCCCCTGTCTCTGTCGCCTCCTGTTGTCCCCTGTCCCTGTCTCCTTCTGTCTCTTCCTGTCCCTGTCGCTTCCTGTCCCTGTCTCCTTCTGTCGCCTCCTGTCCCTGTCGCCTCCTGTCCCTGTCGCCTCCTGTCCCTGTCTCCTTCTGTTGCCTCCTGTCCCCGTCGCCTCCTGTCCCCGTCGCCTCCTGTCCCCGTCGCCTCCTGTCCCTGTCTCCTTCTGTCGCCTCCTGTCCCTGTCGCCTCCTGTCCCTGTCTCCTCCTGTCCCTGTCTCCTTCTGTCGCCTCCTGTCCCTGTCTCCTTCTGTCGCCTCCTGTCCCTGTCGCCTCCTGTCCCTGTCTCCTTCTGTCGCCTCCTGTCCCTGTCTCCTTCTGTCGCCTCCTGTCCCCGTCGCCTCCTGTCCCCGTCGCCTCCTGTCCCCGTCGCCTCCTGTCCCCGTCGCCTCCTGTCCCTGTCTCCTTGTGTCTTCTCCTGTCCCTGTCTCCTCCTGTCCCTGTCTCCTCCTGTCCCTGTCTCCTTCTGTCGCCTCCTGTCCCTGTCTCCTTCTGTCGCCTCCTGTCCCCGTCGCCTCCTGTCCCCGTCGCCTCCTGTCCCCGTCGCCTCCTGTCCCCGTCGCCTCCTGTCCCCGTCGCCTCCTGTCCCTGTCTCCTTGTGTCTTCTCCTGTCCCTGTCTCCTCCTGTCCCTGTCTCCTCCTGTCCCTGTCTCCTTCTGTCGCCTCCTGTCCCTGTCTCCTTCTGTCGCCTCCTGTCCCCGTCGCCTCCTGTCCCCGTCGCCTCCTGTCCCCGTCGCCTCCTGTCCCTGTCGCCTCCTGTCCCTGTCGCCTCCTGTCCCTGTCTCCTTGTGTCTCCTCCTGTCCCTGTCTCCTTCTGTCCCTGTCTCCTTCTGTCGCCTCCTGTCCCTGTCTCCTCCTGTCCCTGTCTCCTTGTGTCTCCTCCTGTCCCTGTCGCCTCCTGTCCCCGTCGCCTCCTGTCCCTGTCTCCTTCTGTTGCCTCCTGTCCCCGTCGCCTCCTGTCCCCGTCGCCTCCTGTCCCCGTCGCCTCCTGTCCCTGTCTCCTTCTGTCGCCTCCTGTCCCTGTCGCCTCCTGTCCCTGTCTCCTTCTGTCGCCTCCTGTCCCTGTCTCCTTCTGTCGCCTCCTGTCCCTGTCGCCTCCTGTCCCTGTCGCCTCCTGTCCCTGTCTCCTTCTGTCGCCTCCTGTCCCCGTCGCCTCCTGTCCCCGTCGCCTCCTGTCCCTGTCGCCTCCTGTCCCTGTCTCCTTGTGTCTCCTCCTGTCCCTGTCTCCTTCTGTCGCCTCCTGTCCCTGTCTCCTTCTGTCGCCTCCTGTCCCTGTCGCCTCCTGTCCCTGTCGCCTCCTGTCCCCGTCGCCTCCTGTCCCTGTCGCCTCCTGTCCCTGTCTCCTTGTGTCTCCTCCTGTCCCTGTCACCTCCTGTCCCTGTCTCCTTCTGTCCCTGTCTCCTTCTGTCGCCTCCTGTCCCTGTCTCCTCCTGTCCCTGTCTCCTTGTGTCGCCTCCTGTCCCTGTCTCCTCCTGTCCCTGTCTCCTTGTGTCTCCTCCTGTCCCTGTCTCCTTGTGTCTCCTCCTGTCGCCTCCTGTCCCTGTCTCCTCCTGTCCCTGTCTCCTTGTGTCGCCTCCTGTCCCTGTTGTCCCCTGTCCCTGTCGCCTCCTGTCCCTGACTCCTTCTGTCTCCTCCTGTCTCTGTCTCCTCCTGTCCCTGTCGCCTCCTGTCCCTGTCTCCTTCTGTCGCCTCCTGTCCCTGTCTCCTCCTGTCCCTGTCGCCTCCTGTCGTCTCCTGTCCCTGGCGCCTCCTGTCCCTGTCTCCTTCTGTCGCCTCCTGTCCCTGTCTCCTCCTGTCCCTGTCGCCTCCTGTCGTCTCCTGTCCCTGTCGTCCTCTGTCCCTGGCGCCTCCTGTCCCCGTCTCCTCCTGTCCCCGTCGCCTCCTGTCCCCGTCTCCTCCTGTCCCTGTCTCCTCCTGTCGCCTCCTGTCCCTGTCGCCTCCTGTCCCTGTCGCCTCCTGTCCCTGTCGCCTCCTGTCCCTGTCGCCTCCTGTCCCCGTCGCCTCCTGTCCCTGTCGCCTCCTGTCCCTGTCGCCTCCTGTCCCTGTCGTCTCCTGTCCCTGTCGCCTCCTGTCCCTGTCTCCTTCTGTCGCCTCCTGTCCCTGTTGCCTCCTGTCCCTGTCTCCTTCTGTCGCCTCCTGTCCCTGTCTCCTTCTGTCTCCTCCTGTCCCTGTCTCCTCCTGTCCCTGTCTCCTCCTGTTGTCCCCTGCCCTGTCCCTTTCACCTCCTGTTGTCCCCTGTCCTTGTCGCCTCCTGTTGTCCCCTGTCCCTGTCGCCTCCTGTTGTCCCCTGTCCCTGTCTCCTTCTGTCTCTTCCTGTCCCTGTCGCTTCCTGTCCCTGTCTCCTTCTGTCGCCTCCTGTCCCTGTCTCCTTCTGTCGCCTCCTGTCCCTGTCGCCTCCTGTCCCTGTCTCCTCCTGTCCCTGTCTCCTTCTGTCGCCTCCTGTCCCTGTCTCCTTCTGTCGCCTCCTGTCCCTGTCGCCTCCTGTCCCTGTCGCCTCCTGTCCCTGTCGCCTCCTGTCCCTGTCGCCTCCTGTCCCTGTCGCCTCCTGTCCCTGTCTCCTTCTGTCGCCTCCTGTCCCTGTCGCCTCCTGTCCCTGTCGCCTCCTGTCCCTGTCTCCTTCTGTCGCCTCCTGTCCCTGTCGCCTCCTGTCCCCGTCGCCTCCTGTCCCCGTCGCCTCCTGTCCCTGTCGCCTCCTGTCCCCGTCGCCTCCTGTCCCCGTCGCCTCCTGTCCCCGTCGCCTCCTGTCCCTGTCTCCTTGTGTCTCCTCCTGTCCCTGTCTCTTCCTGTCCCTGTCTCCTTCTGTCCCTGTCTCCTTCTGTCGCCTCATGTCCCTGTCTCCTCCTGTCCCTGTCTCCTTGTGTCTCCTCCTGTCCCTGTCTCCTCCTGTCCCTGTCTCCTTGTGTCTCCTCCTGTCCCTGTCTCCTTCTGTCGCCTCCTGTCCCTGTCTCCTCCTGTCCCTGTCTCCTTGTGTCTCCTCCTGTCCCTGTCTCCTTCTGTCCCTGTCTCCTTGTGTCTCCTCCTGTCCCTGTCTCCTTCTGTCGCCTCCTGTCCCTGTCTCCTCCTGTCCCTGTCTCCTCCTGTCCCTATAAACCCTTGGAGCTGTCGTGGAGCAGTGTTTTTGTGAATGAGGTCCTAATGAGGCTGAAAGGCACAAAGGCCTGAGGAACACAAACAGAGGCACCAGGCCTGAACATATGGTGTCTCCGCTCTCAGCCTCTTGACGTTTCCTGCTGAGGGGCTTTTATTGTGGCGGGCGACCCTCTTGACCTCGAGCTGATGGTTTTTAAAAAGGCTTTTATTCAAGAAAGAGAAACACGGCCAGCTCTCGACCACCGCTCACTTCCTCAGTTTCCTCTGACGACCTGTTCTCTGCAGACAAGAGCAGGACTAAACCTGAGAAAATCCGACTAAAATCTGTGCCAATCCAACCAATACTTGTTCATGTACGTTTGTCATTTAGCTTAGTGCAAGCTACATTTAAATATTTCTCCTCAAATATGAATTATATCTCGTTTTTTCTTTTTGTCTGGTTGAGCCTTAAGGAGCACTCAGAGAATATACAGTATTTCAACCTGTGTTTATCTTAAATATATCACTAACGGCTCCAAACGAGGCTCACATTGATGTCAAGGCCATGGAGCCGTTAGATTAGTGCAGGTCAGAGGTCAGAGCCACTGTGAATCAAATGAAGAGCCCGTTAGTGTCTCCACTGCATCATCATGACTTCAGCTGATCAGGGTCCAGATCTGTGTAAAACCTGTCCAAATACTACCTCCTTAAATCTTTGTAGACCATGTTCTGATGACCTCTTCCCTGTTTCTCTGTTTCCAGGCGGGGAAACCATTAAGAACATAAACCAGCAGAGTGGGGCCCACGTGGAGCTGCAGAGAAACCCTCCTCCTTCGACCGACCCCAACACCAGAGTGTTCACCATCAGAGGCACCGCTCAGCAGATGGAGCTGGCCCGACAGCTCATCGACGACAAGATCGGGGTCTGTTCCAGAGCTGCACAATAGAAACAATTACATTATCTGTATCAGTCACGTTATGTTCTTCCATCTGATGTTTACTGTTTCCTTTCCAAAGAAATCTCCAAACAGAGTCTCAACTGTGTTCTTTGTATGTTTGAATTTAAATCTTTCATTATATCAAGACGGACAGTATCGCAGGTCATGTTGTTATTGCTCATCAGTTTAATACTGTTATTATGCACAGCTGCTCAGTGGTAGAGCGGCCGTCCTTCGACCGGCGGGTGGGCCGGTTCTATCCCCGCTCGAAACATCCCAAAACATCATAACATCCCGCTCTCCCCCACATACTGTCGTTGTGTCCTTGGGCAAGAACCTACATTGCCTCCAGTGAAGTTCTGTAACACTGGTAATAGCCCAATGTATGTAAAGCACTTTGAGTGCCTACAGTAGGTGGAAAAGCACTATATAAAATAAAGATTATTATTATTATTAAAGTAACACACAAGGCTGGGTTATTATCTGTAAATGAAGCTGAAGAACTGAGACTTGTGCCTTCACAGAAAAACACAGTGAACAAGAACATCCAGTTCACCGTGAAGACAACCGCCTGGCTTTCTTAGACTGTGCAGTAGAAGTTTACAGGAAGCCTACACAGATCAATATTTGTGTTTGATTCACCCTCTGCAGCACAAGCTGGAGTCATCAGGACTCTTCAGCACAGAGCACAACCTCAGAAGGTCAACGGAAAGAAGAACAACACATCCGTAAAGCCCTGAGAGACTGTGGACACCCCAAATGGACTTTCAACAAAACCAAGAGGACACAGACACCAAACAGACAGGAACCAGGGACAAAAGGGAAGGGTGTAGTTATCCCTTATGTGTCTGGTTTATCTGAAAAACTTAAAAGGATTTTCTACAAACACAACATTCCAGTCCACTTTAAACCAGGAACAGAAAAACTGGTCCATCCTAAAGACAAGACCCCCACAAACAGAGGAATGTAGTTTATACAGTTCAGTGAAGAGTGCAGTGACAGTTCTGTTGGAGAAACTAAACAGCTTCACAAGAGGATGTATCACAGAAGAGACAATCCTGGACCTGAGTCTGGACCTGAGTCTGGACCTGAGTCTGGACCCGAGTCTGGACCCGAGTCTGGACCTGAGTCTGAGTCCACCTCCACCTCAGAGAGAAAGGACATTCCTTCCGAAACCTAAACCACAACAGTTTGACTCTAGAACAACAACACCTGAAGGAGCAGTGTCACTAATGACTCTCCTGAGCCTTTAACGACTCTCACATCAGAGTCACACTGTCCTTTCAGAGATAACGACTGAGACCAGAACAGTCTGGTCCAATCAGGTTTAGTTTCAGGTAAAGGCCCCTCCCTCTAGAGATAAACCCAGCTCTCTTACCTGTTGAACTCAGAATTGATAAAGTCTCACCTTGAAAGTGAGCCCAGATGCTTTTGCTTATAACCTGTTCTTCCTCATTTGAAGTAATACTGCCTTTAGTCTAAAACCACGAGACTGGTCCTGTTCAGGTTTGTGCTCAGAGGCTGACAGTTGTATTTGTGTCCTTGCAGGGCTCAGGGATCATGAGTAACGGAGGGTTTGGCTTCAGCCCCTTCACTCAGGGCCCAGCCACGCACCAGAAGTGAGTCTAACACATTTGTATAAAGCTGTCCTGTAGGAGTAGGGCTAACTAAGTGCTGTGTGCAGCTGTGGCAGTGGGCAGACCTTCCTGACCGGAGTCTGGGGCAACACCTACCAGACGACCTGGCAGAACCCTGGGCAGCAGGACCCAGGTGAGACCAGATCCATCTAAAACCTGTTTGGATCTGTCTAGAACCTGTCCTTAATCCTTCCTGGTCCTGTTTTCTGGTGTGTGCAGGTCAGCAGAGCCAGCCTCAGAGCCTGATGACGGACTACAGTAAGGCCTGGGAGGACTACTACAAGAAACAGAGTGAGGACAACACTGAAAACAGTTAGCCTTTTCAATATATAATAGACTAGTATCAGTAGTTTAGAGCCATTTTCATCTTTGTTTGAATGTTGTAAGCTTGACATGTTTCTGGATTTTGAAGAAAAGGTTAAAGCAAAGACATCTGGACTAGGGTTTCACGGTAAAAAACAAGTCCAGGTGTCTTTGCATTAACCTTTCCTTCAAGATGTCCTGGATGAGAGGACCTTCACAGACATATTTCTGGATTTTGTAATTGTAATGTTTTTCCTTTAAAACAGCATTTGAATAATTATAAAATCCAGGATCAGTGTATGTTCTGTTAAAACCAGAGGAAGGTCTTGTGGAAATCATTTGTAAATGTTGTTTTTTACGCAAGTCTGTGGTTTAATTCCAGGCCAATCGTCTCAGCAGAGTTCGGTGCCAGATTACTCCGCAGCGTTAGCCGAATATTACAGACAGCAGCCGTACCTGTGGAACCCCGCCCAGATCCAGGTAAAGACCTCCTAAATCCAACTAACCCCGCCCAGATCCAGGTAAAGACCTCCTAAATCCAACTAACCCCGCCCAGATCCAGGTAAAGACCTCCTAAATCCAACTAACCCCGCCCAGATCCAGGTAAAGACCTCCTAAATCCAACTAACCCCGCCCAGATCCAGGTAAAGACCTCCTAAATCCAACTAAATCTTCCCAGATCCAGGTAAAGACCTCCTAAATCCAATTAACCCCGCCCAGATCCAGGTAAAGACCTCCTAAATCCAACTAACCCCGCCCAGATCCAGGTAAAGACCTCCTAAATCCAACTAACCCCGCCCAGATCCAGGTAAAGACCTCCTAAATCCAACTAACCCCGCCCAGATCCAGGTAAAGACCTCCTAAATCCAACTAACCCCGCCCAGATCCAGGTAAAGACCTCCTAAATCCAACTAAATCTGCCCAGATCCAGGTAAAGACCTCCTAAATCCAACTAAATCTGCCCAGATCCAGGTAAAGACCTCCTAAATCCAACTAAATCTGCCCAGATCCAGGTAAAGACCTCCTAAATCCAACTAAATCTGCCCAGATCCAGGTAAAGACCTCCTAAATCCAACTAACCCCGCCCAGATCCAGGTAAAGACCTCCTAAATCCAACTAAATCTGCCCAGATCCAGGTAAAGACCTCCTAAATCCAACTAACCCCGCCCAGATCCAGGTAAAGACCTCCTAAATCCAACTAACCCCGCCCAGATCCAGGTAAAGACCTCCTAAATCCAACTAACCCCGCCCAGATCTATGTAAAGACCTCCTAAATCCAACTAACCCCGTCCAGATCCAGGTAAAGACCTCCTAAATCCAACTAAATCTGCCCAGATCCAGGTAAATCCCACCTTGGACCTGGGCAGTGGGGGTCCCACGCGTGACTAAAATGTTTCCAGATGCCTGTTGCTAGATGCAGGTTTAGGTTTAGCTCCAGGTAATTTCAGGTTTAGTTTGAGCTCACTGAGTTTTCTGTCTCCAGAAAGTGGTTTGGTTTTGAGCAAGTTTTATCTTCATGGCCACTGCCTGCTCTGGAGCAGGTCTAGTTTTGTTTTAGAGCTAAACCAAAGTGGACAGATCAGATGTGAGCAAAGTCACATGGATCTGAAGCTGCATCAACTTCCAACCCTTTGTTCGTTTGGTTCAGAGATTATAGACTTTATTAAACTCTAACTAAACAAAGCAGAGGACATCAGTTACACTTTAAAAGCTTTTTCTCTATTAAAATGTTATTTTCAGCCACAAATGTTTTTGATTTTGAGTAATATTTTCTGCGTTATATGTTTTAATGTCAAAATAAAAATTTACACTTGCTGTGAAACATTCTGAAATATGTCGAGGCCATGAGTTTTTAAGCTGGTCCATCTTCAGAGTGAGACAATTACAATTACTGTCTTTAAATCAGCCTTTTTCTTCCGTTTTTGGCTTTGACCTGTTGCTTCAAGTTTCTCAGCAGAAATAGCCCCGCCCCCTTTCCCCTCCTGGTTGAATACTATTGGCTGTTCGCTGCACAGACACGCCCACTAATCATTGGTTTACGGTTAAACCTGAGTTGTTTGAGTAAGTTGAACCAGTGTCTGAAACAGATGAACCCAAAGGTCCTCAGTTTGGATTTGTTTGGTTTTATCAGAACTTACTCTGCATTAACTCTGAGTTTGTTCGACCGGCTTCAGCCACAGCCCTCTGGACCAGACCGGACTACCTTAAGGCGTAAAGTCTAAATCGATTTGAATAGAAAATGAAACCCAACATTAAGGCTAATACCTGGGACTACACCGAGTCCAAACCGACTAAACCCGGTCTCAACCAGTACTTAACCAGTACTTAACCCCTCTTTTCCAGATGTTCTTTTTCTAAACGCTCTTAACCCTGTATTTCCTTCAGGATCACTAGAGGCCCCTGGACGGCGCAGGCCTTGGACGGTCGTCTACGGCACCGACCCGGAGTTCCCTAACCACGCTCTGCCGCTTCCTCCTTCCTTTTGTAGAGAGAATTACGGATTAACTTCAAAACACAAAAAAATCACAAACTCTTTTTCTTTTCTGTTTTTTAACCTAAAGCGATATTTTGTCAGACGGCAGATGTTTTTTGGACTAGCCTACGGTCTCTCCACAGCGTAGACCTTGTTTTTTCTGTTTTTGTTTTTTATCAAACTTGAAAGATGTATCAGTGTGGCTTTGAACAAAACAAATCGAATATATATAATCTATATTTTGTCTAGTTTCCGAAAGAAAACAGTAAAAAAGAGGCTTAGCAGTCTTGAGTCACAAATCAGATGATATTATTTTTTGTTTATGATAATGTTTAAAAAAGCATGATTTGTGTGTTTGACATTTTTTATTTTAGAGATATTTTAATAGATGGGATTGTAATGTAAACCGTCAGGAGTCTTTTTGTACTAAATCTCGCTGGGTTTGTTCTCGGTTTTAATTTTACTGTCGAGTCGTCATCTTGGAGGTGCAATGATCTGTTTTTGTTTTTTTGGTTTGATATAGTTCTTATTCCTGTATCTCTAGTGATTTTTAGTTTTTATGATAAATAAATGACGATTTATATTGCATTGTCTAAAAAAAAAAAAAAAAAAAAAAGAAAAAAAAAAGCCAGATCTCTCTGTGGTCAAACCGGATTATCTTTTTTTTCCCGCCAAGATTTTACTCAGAAAAACGGCGGGAAATGTATAACTATTTTCTTACACAGTGAAACTTTATATTATTGTTGTAACAAGGTTTTCTACTTTGTCAAGTTGTTTGTAGAAGTTAACGATGAAGTTGTCATTCTGTACGACGTGTTTTAGCAAAGCTAGCGCGTTAGCTGAGTTAGCTAAATGTGGCGCTTGCTAGTTAAGAGTGTTATTTCAGAAACTGTGCTGTCAGATAAATGTTGTGTCTGAAGCGGAATAAACGGTGCCTGTTGAGCGTGTGTAGACATGACTGAGTGAAAATGTGTGTTTGACGTCGGCCGTAAGTGTTAGCAAAGCCTCGTCAGCGTTAAATGCAAGCTAAACATCTGGTATTTGTCGCTTAAATTTGTGAGTTTCGAAGGAATAAAGCAATAACATGAGTGCAATCTCCACAGTGGACCCTGGACACTTAATTCTAACTCAACGCCGCCCTCAGACACCAACTCTTTAGGATTTGTTGGTCGCGATGGAAAACTAAAAAAACATCTTTCTGATTTATTTATTTACATTTTGATTTCTGTTTATGTCAAAATGATAAAAATGCCCCTAAATCTAAAAATAAAAACTGCAAACTCCCTGAACTTTCAACATATGTTTTTGTAACAAGAATAACCCGAACTCAAACCGGACTAAACGCCTAAATAAAGCTAAACTAAATCAAAAGCCGTCTGTTTGAAATGAACTGAAAAGAGGGTCGACAGAATTTCAGAAACATTCTCAAACATTTCAGAAAAATCTTTTAATTTATTGGGTCATTTTAAAACCAAATTTCCATTTATGCAAGTCATTGTTTATATTTCTTACCTTGTCTTGTCTTTTGGTGCAAAACCCGAGCTAAAACACAAAATTTGCAACAAACATATTTTTGACAAATTCTATCAAATTAACATGTTTAGCTACTTGTCAAGTCCCTAAACAAAACACACAGTTTAGTGTAATGAATGGTCAGTTAGTTGTTGGCATCTCTCTTTTCATTCATAATTAAAATCCCTGCTAACTTTTTGGGCTAATACCGTGTTTTGCTAACGTTTGAGGCTTGTTTTGTTCACTTTGTGCTGACGTGTCTTTAGTATCTGTTAAATTCTGGGGTATTTTACATGTTAGCGTTGTACCTACGAGCTAACTGCTGCTGAAAGTGTGTGTGTTAGCTCGTTAGCTTCTGAGAATGACTTTTTTTTTTCAAACTGTTGCTAAAATGAATCGTTGTAAAATACGTGTGCATTGTTTGTTGTATTTCTGCAACTTTGTGTCCGTACAAAGGTATTTTCTTCGTTTTTGAACCGTGAATTTGCTCATTTTTACTTGTTTAATTTGAAAACCAGCCTTAGCCGCTGACTGTTGTTCGCTGACCACAGAGAGGTTTGCCTTTTGCTTTGAGGGATTTTGTTTTTTTGTTTTTCTTCTCGTATGTGTGAGGATTTGATAATGGTAATAATAATAATAAGAGGTTCTCTATATTTAAATCCAGTTATATTCATTTTTGTCCGTGAGATAATATGGTTTGTGTAAAATTTTCCACTCTGGCGGGTGCTCTCTAGTTAAAAAACAAATTGTACCTTGTTATCTTGTTTTAGAATGTTTAATTCAAATGTTGTCTCTAACCGATTGATTTGCAAAAAGCTGAAAATGTGTTAATCTCTCAAGACTGCTAGGCTAACTGTCGATCTATTTCCTGTCTGTCCTTCTGTCTCCAAGAAACCAGAGCTGCAACGCTAACGGGATTTCACGTTTGGTTTTGATTTTAACGTATTGTCAAACAGTGTTGGAAAAGCTACAACAATGTTTTAGAGCCACAGAAAATCAGAAATGAGAATAAAGATGGAAAATTCAAGAGTAAAATTGTAGTTTTTGGAGATTAAGATCATAATTTGGAGGAAGAAAGTCCAAAAAAAGCCTATAACAATAAGCCTCTAACAATTTCAATAAAGCTGGACTGTTCTACTTTTTGTGTTACAATATAATTTAATTCTTTAAAATAGGTCTAAATTCTTGTAATATCCCCATTAAAAGTAGATTTATTTTGTCCGTATATAATTAGATATTTATCTTTTGATTTTCCTTTATTTTATTTTTTTAAAGTATCGTCAAAAAGCTGCAATGTTTTAGTGCCACATTGGAAACAGAAAAAAGGAAAAGAAAGTAACCTATAAACTGTTTGAGATTTGAAATTCAAGTGCTTCATCTTAGTCTTTAAAGTCAAATGGTTAAATACTGTCTTTTGTATTTACTTTACTTCAAAGGTTTTCTCCCAAAAGCAGGAGTTTGAAAAGTAAAAAATTTGTACATTTTCTAGGTCTATGCAAAAAAATTACAAGTGTCTAAAAGTAACCTAAAATTTTATCCCAAACTCTTTAAATAAACGTTTGACGCTTATATTTTGTATTTACTGATAAGTTGAAAACATAAAAAAATGGGTTCAATTTTGCTTCTTCCTTGAATAAATGTATTTTATTGTAACAAGGTTTTGTTTTACATTTTCCTAAATTTCTTAAACTATACTAGGAATTATTCTTGACATTAAATTATTGCATATATTTTTCAAAATGATTTAGAAAAGTGTCTAACATTTGCAGATCTCTTCTGAACAGACTTTAAATTCTGCCATTAAATTCTTTTTCAAAATAATCCAGTAGATGTTTTACAAACTATACGTTAGCTTTAGCATGTGCCGTTTGCGTGTGAGTGTACTAGCTTGAGAAACAGTCTAATATTTCTTATTAATTTAACCATTTCTACAATAATATTCAGTGGAATTCAATCTTTTTACAAACTCTGCTTTAGCCCGTCCCGTTAGCTCGTCCCGTTAGCTCGTCCCGTTAGCCCGTCCCGTTAGCCCGTCCCGTTAGCTCGTCCCGTTAGCCCGTCCCGTTAGCGTTGCGGCATAGTTCAAGGAGAGCTGTAGTTGTTCGGGGTTTGTCCTCGTTTGAAATAATGATTTAAATAAAGTCTGGGGCGGTTTTGGTCCGGCTCTGGCTCAGATCTTCCTTTTTTAAGCCCTTTTTTTTTGGTTGAAAGGAGAGCGACATGATGCTTTGACTTTTGGTTGTTGCTTTTCTAACTAAGATCTAAGATTTTTCTATTAGAGTCAGTGACAGATGGAGTTGTGTTGGAGCCGAGGCACGATGGACGATTAACACCAGGGCTAATAAACAGCTCGTTCTTTCTGACTCTGTCTCCGTCTTTTTAACTGTAAACTCTGCAGGTCTGCTGCTGTTCTCAGAAAAAACAGGAGTATATTTAGAAAACTTAAGGTTTTGGGGGGTTGGGCAGGTTCTTAAAGTCCAGTGGCTTTAATGAAAAACTGGTTAAGAATGACACTAACAGGAATTGGGTTAAAGAAGAAAAAGTGTTTGGGTCAATTAGACTAAAATAACAGCGTGAAACTAATGACCGAAGAACAACTCAAAAGAAACACCATAACGTAGACCATTTTACAAAGTCTTGATACGGTCTCGTGGAAAAATGGCAATATAATACAATATTTGATTCAAAAAGAAGTGTAAGTTCATTGATTTTAAATGTAAGCAGCACTGTGTAACTTCTCCAGCAGAGGGCGTAGATCCTCACTGCAACTGTCAGCGGCGCAATATTTGTTACAGAAGAGACTATCCCTGTTCCCAGTATCCCAGAAAGAGCCTCTCTGCAACGGTCTGTTTAGTGTCTTGAGTCCAAGCAGGACTTTTTATTGTTTCATGCGTCGTGTGATGGAGCCTCGCTCATCTCGAAGTTTCTGTCTGTATATATTTTATTTTATTTTATTTTCGTTATCGGTGCTCCTTTTAAGAGATTGTTTTTTTTTTTTTTTTGAGGTAAAAAAAACAATAAGAGCACTCATTTAGAAGCTGCATATCTCAAAGATTATTAACCTGCTTTTCTTCAAATCCTCTGCTCAAACATTAAACTGAGTAAAAGTGATTTTTGGGCAAAAAAACTTAAGTCTAACAGAAAACTTTCCAGTTATAACAAAGATGCGTTATGAACACTTGACTACAACATTTGAAATGTGATTTAAACTCCACCGTAGACAGGCCTTTAGTCTCCCTCCAGTTCGACCCGAGTCTGAGATTACAGTAGAGCCCCGGCGTGCACGAGGGATGTGCACGAGGGATGTGCACGAGGGACGTGCACGAGGGACGTGCACGGGATCTGCGGTTACAGTACACGGAGGAGAGTGCACACTGTGATTACAGTTAATGGCCATCTGTTTGTCAGGAACATGAATAAATAATACAGAACATGACTCCAGCGGCGCTCGGCTCAGAATTATTATAAATTATAGATTTACTGCAACAACTGTCGAGATTAACGCCGTGTTCATCAGGAGAGGCTCCGGGGACACGTGCACACTCAGGAGTTTCATCTGAGCTCACTCTTTACTGCAACAAGTGTCACGAGAACGTTCATGTGCTCGTTGTCGGCTCATGATCGGCTCATAATCGGCTCGCTAACGACTCGCTAACGACTCGCTATCGGCTCACTATCGGCTCACTATCGGCTCGTTATTGGCTTGTTATCGGCTCGTTGGCGGCTCGCTATTGGCTCGCTAACGACTCGCTAACGACTCACTATCGGCTCGTTATCGGCTCACTATCGGCTCGTTATTGGCTCGTTATCGACTCACTATCGGCTCGCTATCGGCTCGTTATCGGGTCGTTATTGGCTCGTTATAGTGAGCGCGTGGTTAGCGAGCCGATAGCGCGTGGTTAGCGAGCCAATAGCGAGCCGCCAACGAGCCGATAACGAGCCAATAACGTGCCGATAGCGAGCCGATAGTGAGCCGATAACGAGCCGATAACGAGGCAATAACGACCCGATAACGAACCGATAACGAGCCGATAGCGAGCCGATAGTGAGCCGATAACGAGCCGATAGTGAGTCGATAACGAGCCGATGTTTAATGTGTCCTTCATGTTGCTCTGTTCAACCACAGAACGACTTCGTTCACGTCTAGATCTTAACGTGTGGAAGTGTCTGGTGCTTTTGTGACAACGAGCCGATAACGAGCCGCCAACGAACCGATAACGAGCCGATAACGAGCCGCCAACGAGCCGATAACGAGCCGCCAACGAGCCGATAACGAGCCAATAACGAGCCGATAACGAGCCGATAACGAGCCGATAACGAGCCGATAACGAGCCGATAGTGAGCCGTTAGCGAGCCGACAACGAGCCGATAACGAGCCGTTAGCGAGCCGCAAACGAGCCAATAACGAGCCGATAACGAGCCAATAACGAGCCGCCAACGAGCCGATAATGAGCCGATAACGAGCCAATAACGAGCCAATAACGAGCCGATAACGAGCCAATAACGAGCCGATAACGAGCCGATAGCGAGCCGATAACGAGCCGATAGTGAGTCATTAGCGAGCCGATAGCGAGCCGCCAACGAGTCGATAACGAGCCAATAACGAGCCGATAGTGAGTCGTTAGCGAGCCGCAAACGAGCCAATAACGAGCCGATAACGAGCCAATAACGAGCCGCCAACGAGCCGATAATGAGCCGATAACGAGCCAATAACGAGCCGATAACGAGCCGATAACGAGCCGATAGTGAGCCGATAGTGAGCCGATAACGAGCCGATGTTTAATGTGTCCTTCATGTTGCTCTGTTCAACCGAAGTCGTTCTGTGGTTGAACAGAGCAACATGAAGGACACATTAAACATTAGCTTCTGGATTAAACCGGAGTAAATCTGACGGAACCTGCTCGTCGTGAGAGAACGTTCCGGTCTGTTTCCAGTTGAGCTCATCCAGGTCGGCTAAAGGTCAGAGGTTAGGGTTGAGGTGAGGAGGTCTAAAGGTGAGTCTTGGAGCAGCTGGAGGAGGTGTCCGGGGAGGGGGAAGTCTCTGTGGCCCGGGCCCTGATCAAAAGAAGGTCAAAGGTCAGTAAAGTAGGTTAATTAGAAAATGGCAGGAAGGAGTGCTACTTGGAAGTAAACCTAAAAGTGAAAAAATATATTTATTGTGAAAAACAAAGCTGAGGAACTCAAAAAGATGAAAAGATAAAAAGCCTTCATTAAGACATTAATTTAAGTTAATTTCCTTCAAATCACGCCAAACGTGCCCAAAGTGGGCGGGCCAACATCACCTGTGACCTCCAACACGTCTAACCTACAGCTATGGTAGCCCTGCAGGGACAAACCCAGAGCAGTGAGGTCTGCTGGAGCTGAGTGCTCCTCCAGATGGTCTGTTCCACCGTTTTATCAGAGCCACGCCCAGACCAGTCAAAGCTGCCACCTCATTGGTCGAATCTCCACCACACTTGGAGCAGCACAAGATGGATTTCTGGGAGTTTGTAAAATCTGAAATCAAAAACAAATGTCGAGTGATATTTGGAGCCGATTGTTCACACACTCCTGATGGTCCTTGGTCCCGTCTGTTTGAGTGTGTATTAAAGCAGTGTAATAGTGTAATAGTGTAATAGTGTGTAATAGGGTGATATTAATGGAGTCATGTCCCTGAAGACCCTCCAGGACCAGAGTGGGCTCATAAACTACAGGAAGTCTCTGTAAGTACTCTTCTGATTAAAGATTCAACTGATGGAGCTGGACCTCATCCAAATGTCTGACCACATCCTCCTCATCCTCGTCTTCATCATCGTTCTGTCCCGGCCTCAGACCCTGCTCAGTGCTCCGTCTGTGGGACTGTGAGAAGAAACCTGAAGAGTTTTTTAACAGCTCTAAATCAGATCAGAGCATATTTAGGCCAGAGTTAGTTTCTTCTTTCATTTGGTGTTGGTTTAACTCTGACGTGTGTCTAAAGATACAGCTGTTCATATTTCAACAAGTGGCTCTCAGTCATTTTCTGAAATAAATGAAGGGACCTGATTCAATGCAACTGAAAAAGCCCTAAACCCTGAGACCGGCCGGGTTCAGTCCAGAGCTGGATGAATAATCTATGAGCCATTGTTTTGTAAATGCTTTTCTATTGAGTCTTAATGGAGCAGTAACGAGTCTTTGATGGACTCCCTCCTCAGAATGAAGCCCGGGACCAGGCCTGAGACCTGGACTGAACTAAAGAGAGGCCCCCGGCAGCTGCGCTTTGTGCGTGTGATCCGCTAAAAGCCTGTTAGCGCGGATTATTAGCGTCTGCGCGGCGCATGAATACTAATGAGAGCAGCGCCGTTTGGGCTCGCTCCCGTCACGCGTGCCAGTCACCTGCCGCCGCCGTGCACGAGCTCCAAAGCGCGTTAAAGCGTGACACACGACTCCGACAGAAAAAAGAAAGAAAAAGAAACTCCGCGGAGCTCCGCGGGAAACAGCGGGAGACGGCGCTCAAAGCAGCCGCGTCAGGAGCGCTCTGAGGCGGACACCGCAGCGGCCAGGCCCCGGTGTCTCCGAGCTGCAGCTTTAGACCTAAACCGGGTCTAAACCGGGACTAAACCGGGTCTAAACCGGGTCTAAACCGGGTCTAAACCGGGTCTAAACTGGGACTAAACCGGGTCTAAACCGGGTCTAAACCGGGTCTAAACCGGGTCTAAACCGTGTCTAAACCGGGTCTAAACCGGGTATAAACCGGGCCTAAACCGGGTCTAAACCAGGACTAAACGGGTCGGTGTCAGGTTTACTCTCAGAACCTTGAGAATAGTGTTGACCTCAGGTCCATAAACTCAAAGACGGTTGCGGTGTTGGAGGTGTTGGTGCTGGTGTTGGAGGTGTTGGTGCTGGTGTTGGAGGTGTTGGAGGTGCTGGTGTTGGAGGTGCTGGTGTTGGAGGTGTTGGAGGTGTTGGAGGTGTTGGTGCTGGTGTTGGAGGTGTTGGTGGTGTTGGTGCTGGTGTTGGAGGTGCTGGTGTTGGAGGTGTTAGAGGTGCTGGAGGTGCTGGTGTTGGAGGTGCTGGAGGTGCTGGAGGTGCTGGTGTTGGAGGTGTTGGTGTTGGTGCTGGTGTTGGAGGTGCTGGTGTTGGAGGTGCTGGTGTTGGAGGTGTTGGAGGTGCTGGAGGTGCTGGTGTTGGAGGTGCTGGAGGTGCTGGAGGTGCTGGTGTTGGAGGTGTTGGTGTTGGTGCTGGTGTTGGAGGTGCTGGAGGTGTTGGAGGTGTTGGTGCTGGTGTTGGAGGTGCTGGTGTTGGAGGTGTTGGAGGTGTTGGAGGTGCTGGTGTTGGAGGTGCTGGAGGTGCTGGAGGTGCTGGTGTTGGAGGTGTTGGTGTTGGTGCTGGTGTTGGAGGTGTTGGTGTTGGTGCTGGTGTTGGAGGTGTTGGAGGTGCTGGAGGTGTTGGAGGTGCTGGTGTTGGAGGTGTTGGAGGTGTTGGTGCTGGTGTTGGTGCTGGTGTTGGAGGTGTTGGTGCTGGTGTTGGAGGTGTTGGTGTTGGTGCTGGTGTTGGAGGTGTTGGAGGTGTTGGAGGTGCTGGTGTTGGAGGTGCTGGTGTTGGAGGTGCTGGTGTTGGAGGTGTTGGTGCTGGTGTTGGAGGTGTTGGTGTTGGAGGTGTTGGAGGTGTTGGTGCTGGTGCTGGTGTTGGAGGTGTTGGAGGTGTTGGAGGTGTTGGTGCTGGTGCTGGTGTTGGTGTTGGAGGTGTTGGAGGTGTTGGTGCTGGTGTTGGTGCTGGTGTTGGTGTTGGAGGTGTTGGAGGTGCTGGTGTTGGAGGTGTTGGTGCTGGTGTTGGAGGTGTTGGTGTTGGAGGTGTTGGAGGTGTTGGTGCTGGTGTTGGAGGTGTTGGAGGTGCTGGAGGTGCTGGAGGTGTTGGAGGTCCTCTGACAGTGTGTGTCCCTAAGACAGGGACATTGTCTGAGGCGTTTCTTCTGTAAATATAGATTTCGTGTTACTGCAGCTTCAGGGAGAAAATGGAAAAACATTAAATGTGTTTGAAATGATCTTAAATGAGGCTCTGCTTTGTGTAAGAATCAAAGAAATGGAAAATACAGTTTCATTAAAAGCCCAGAGACCCGCCCCCGGAGCAGGTCTCCATCAAACATTATTATAGGCTTTAATACACCCACACGCACGTGCACGAGGCTCACACGCGCGCACACACACTCCTCCCTCGTGCCACAGGAGGAAGAGGAGGAGGAAGAGGAGGAGGAGGTCTTTATAAGGAGCACTTTCCCCGCGGCTCAGTTCGGCAAATGACTTTTATCTGAAAAACAGATTCCACTGAACAGAGGCTTTTCGAACTTTTACCTGAGGCTCGTGCGGTGTTAAGGCCTCTTCAGAGACACCTGTTCCGAGGAAGTCACCTGTCAGCCCGCCGTACCTCCACAAACCCAGCCTCAGGAGGAACCCTATTCCCCGCTGGCAGCCTCTTCTTCCAGGAAGAGCACCTTCCCCCGGCAGGTCCTGCTCCTCGCGCCCAGAAGCTGCGTCACTCCGGGTCAGTGTCAAAGTTTAACCGTGTTACATCCTTCCGAACAGTCTGACTCACTGACCCCCGGGAGGTGCACCTGACTCCGGAGAAATTCCATCAGCTCAGGCCCCGGTGTCGCCAAAAGCTCATCCCGGTCTGGGCCCGGCTCTCTCCTCCTTATCCTCCGTGTGAGCCCCGGGACTAAAGCAACTTTTACCTCCGCGGTGTTTCCACCTCTCCCCCGGGAGAATCAAACACCGCTCCCCGTAAAGGTCGACCTCTTCTCGGCTGTCCCCTCTTTGTCCCTGGGGCCTCCACACTCTCCCGGTTGTCCTCAGACTCTTCCCCCGGCCGGTTGCCCTCTTCCTCCCGGGGCCTCCTCTCTGCTGTGGCCGCTATGGGCTCGGTTCTGCCGGGGTCCAGTCTGGGGCTAAAGGCGGGGTTCAAGCCTCAGCCGCCGGTGCCCCTGTCCCTCGCTGACATCATTACGTCGGACGTCCTGCACAGCTTCCTGTACGGCCGCTGGAGGCACGTGCTGGGCGAACACACGCAGCACGAAGAGCGCACGGCCCCCAGCGCGAGCCCCAAGACGGCGTTCACGGCGGAAGTGCTGGCGCAATCCTTCTCCGGAGGTCAGTTTGGGGCAGGTGGGGTCAGGGGTCACGGGGTTTATTCCAGACGCACTTTTAAACGTTTTATTGTGGGTTTAGATTATTTTTATGAAAATCTTTCAGTTGAAGCCGACAGGTGTTTTCTTTTTAAAACCATCAAACTGTAATAAAACGAATTAATTAATGTTGTTATTAATCATTTTTATTCTTTTGATTAAAACCTTGCCAGACGCGGGTTTTGAAACTGAAGGGAGTGTGTTTTTTGTTCAGGATCGAGCGGAGGCCTTTTCAGTGGCGCGTGTTTCTTTAACGTTTCTTTAAAGATTTTATGATCATAGTTTCTATTATTAACACAGAGTCTCTAAAACCTTTTCACGCGTTCGTCTCAGATTTTTACAATAATTCAAACACAATTTATTCCTTAAGACTCTTTTCCAAAAGCGCTGAGAAACAGGCAGAAGAATAACTATAATAAAAACATTTGTAATAATCTCTAAAAACACGGTCATTATTACGAAAATATAACATAAAGCTTTATTTAAAGATTTATTTATTTATCGTTTTATTATTTCAGAAATATGCTTTTTAATGAAGCGTTTATAAAAAAAAAAAAAAAAAATCTAACCATGTCTCTTTAATTTTAGATCCTGAATATAGGTCTGTGTTTTTCATTTTAACTCGATTTTCATAAAAAAAAATAATTATATATATGGAACAAAGTATTGTTCTTCTACAGTTTTAACGAAATCACAAACCCATCATTTTAAATCTATTAACATTATATTATTTACATTTTTTACATTAAAATAACATTGATATTAACACTATATTATTAACACTATTATATTATTTACATTAAAATATTAACAGTGTTATTTACACTATTATATTTACATTATTATATTATTTACATTAAAATATTAACAGTGTTATTTACACTATTATATTTACATTATATTATTTACATTAAAATATTAACAGTGTTATTAACACTATTATATTATTTACATTAAAATATTAACATTGTTATTAACACTATTATATTTACATTACAAAGCTTTATTAATGAGTTATTTATTAACGCTCTTATTTCTGCTCAAGTCACATGACCCTCTGCAGCAGCTTTTAACTGTGGCTCTTTTGAGAAACGGATAAATACAGGCTGTAAGTAAACGTCAGAGAGCCTTTGACATAAAGATATATTAAAATAATAATAATAATAAAAGTGTCGTCAGGCCGAGGATAAAACAGAAAATCCTTTGATCGAAAAAAGAAAGTTCTGGAGCAACACAAACACATTTATGCTGCTCACATTGTTTTTTCCAATAAAATATTAATATTAAAAATAATAATAAGGGGTTTATCCACAGTCTCACACTCCGACCTCCGACCTCTGACCTGCAAACACTTGCAGGAGACAAGGCCCAAGGGCACAATGATACGACCCGAGGAGAGCGGGAATCAAACCGACACCCTTCCAGTTCCTCTCAATCTTTTAATTTAAACCGGCCGTGACCTTTGACCCTTTGACCCTGAGCCTGAAGTGTTGTTTTACAGATTTAGTCTCAGAACTTCTTGAGTTTTTACTCCCATGATGCCGAGCGACAGACCCTCGGAGGCTTTAATGAGCACCAGTGTTTTTCTTTCACGCTTCCGTCGTCGAGCGTGAAACCAGACGCGACGTAAAAGAGTCCCAGAGACAAAAGCAGCACCTTCACACACGGATTAGACCGGCCCCAGGGCCCCGGGGCCCCAGGGCCCAGGGATTAAAGCAGACGCACAGAAGACTCAGAGGTTTGGAGGAGCAGACGGGAGCAAAGACGCAGGCGGAAAAAAAAAAAACTGTATTTATGAAAGAAAAAACAGGTTTTAGTTTAGATTTCCTCATTATTTGTTTTTGTAATCCATTTCCACACAAATATTTTTGCTCCAGGGGTTAAAGGTTCCAGTGGTTGTCGGTTCAATTCCCGCTCTGTGTGTGTGTAAGGGAACACTGGACTCTGTAAAGCTTTATTAAATAAAATAATGAATAATAAAGTGCTTTTGGGGCGTGTCAGCTTGAACAGAAGAGATAAAGTAGTTAATACATTTCTAAAATAAAACTTTAATATAGTTTGGTTTGTATTTTCTCAGAAGTGCAGAAGTTGTCCAGTCTGGTTCTTCCCAGTGAAGTCATCATCGCTCAGAGCTCTGTCCCAGGTATCATCCACACACCTGGACATTATTGTTTTATAGTTTATGATCCAAGTGATGATGTGACATAAACACATGAAATAACGAGGGTTCGTTTCAGGCGAGGGTCTAGGCATCTTCTCTAAAACCTGGATCAAAGCCGGGACAGAGATGGGGCCGTTTACGGGACGCCTGGTGTCCCCTGAACACATCGACCTGTTCAAGAACAACAACCTGATGTGGGAGGTACGGCTGCACCTGAACGCACCACCACAGGCCATTTAGCTGTGTCACTATAAAAGTACTAAACAGCATTAGAAACATTAATAACAGAAGAATAACAACAAACATACTTCAAATCAAAACAATAATATTTTATTATTAATTATCTTTAAAGAGTTCAGGCTCCTTCAGGGACTGTGCTCGGGTGTGTGGCGCCCCCTGGTGGAGGCGCCTGATTACTGCATATCTGACTTATCTAAAACCTGTTCAAATCCAATTCAAACTAGTTCAAGTTTGTCTAATTCCTGCCCGTGTTGCCTTCAGGTGTTTAATGAGGATGGCTCAGTGCGGTACTTCATCGATGCCTCTCAGGAGGACCAGAGGAGCTGGATGACCTACATTAAATGTGCTCGAAACGAACAGGAGCAGAACCTGGAGGTGGTCCAACTCGGCAGCAGCATCTTCTACAAGGCCGTGGAGGTCAGTGAACGCACCACTGTTAGAACACAGGGCCGTGGAGGTCAGTGAACGCACCACAGTTACAACACAGGGCCGTGGAGGTCAGTGAACGCACCACAGTTACAACACAGGGCCGTGGAGGTCAGTGAACGCACCACAGTAAGAACACAGGGCCGTGGAGGTCAGGGAACGCACCACAGTTACAACACAGAGCCGTGGAGGTCAGTGAACGCACCACAGTTAGAACACAGGGCCGTGGAGGTCAGTGAACGCACCACTGTTAGAACACAGGGCCGTGGAGGTCAGTGAACGCACCACAGTTAAAACACAGGGCCGTGGAGGTCAGTGAACGCACCACAGTTACAACACAGGGCCGTGGAGGTCAGTGAACGCACCACAGTAAGAACACAGGGCCGTGGATGTCAGTGAACGCACCACTGTAAGAACACAGGGCCGTGGAGGTCAGTGAACGCACCACTGTAAGAACACAGGGCCGTGGAGGTCAGTGAACGCACCACTGTAAGAACACAGGGCCGTGGAGGTCAGTGAACGCACCACTGTTAGAACACAGGGCCGTGGAGGTCAGTGAACGCACCACAGTTAAAACACAGGGCCGTGGAGGTCAGTGAACGCACCACTGTTAGAACACAGGGCCGTGGAGGTCAGTGAACGCACCACAGTTAAAACACAGGGCCGTGGAGGTCAGTGAACGCACCACTGTTAGAACACAGGGCCGTGGAGGTCAGTGAACGCACCACTGTTAGAACACAGGGCCGTGGAGGTCAGTGAACGCACCACTGTTAGAACACAGGGGCGTTTTTGGTTCTGACCAGGATTAATCTGAACAAAACAGACATGTGCCCAACCAGACTGTCCTTAAACAGGGTTTCCTCAGAGCTGCTCCAGGGGTTTAGACTCATCAATTATTTCATTAAAATGACAAATCCAACCCAAACGGATCTGAAACATCTATATGAATATGTCTTAGCGCCCCCTGCTGGAAAGACATGGAACTGCAAGGGTCTGCTTTCTCTCTGTTCCTTAAACCCGGTCTTGTCCGTCCCTCAGACCATCCCCCCCGACCAGGAGCTGCTGGTCTGGTACGGAAACTCTCACAACACCTTCCTGGGAATCCCCGGCATCCCAGGAGGAGACGAGGACCACAGCAAGAAGAGCAAGACTGGTTAGTCCTGGTCTAGTCCTGTTTAGACCTGGTTTAGACCTGGTTCAGTCCTGGTTTAGTCCTGGTTTAGACCTGGTTTAGACCTGGTTCAGTCCTGGTTTAGACCTGGTTTAGACCTGGTTCAGACCTGGTTCAGTCCTGGTTTAGTCCTGGTTCAGACCTGGTTCAGTCCTGGTTTAGTCCTGGTTTAGTCCTGGTTTAGTCCTGGTTCAGACGTGGTTTAGTCCTGGTCTAGTCCTGGTCTAGTCCTGGTCTAGTCCTGTTTAGTCCTGGTTTAGTCCTGGTTTAGTCCTGGTTCAGACGTGGTTCAGACCTGGTTTAGACCTGGTTTAGTCCTGGTCTAGTCCTGGTCTAGTCCTGTTTAGACCTGGTTTAGACCTGGTTCAGACCTGGTTTAGTCCTGGTCTAGTCCTGGTCTAGTCCTGTTTAGTCCTGGTCTAGTCCTGTTTAGACCTGGTTTAGACCTGGTTCAGTCCTGGTTTAGTCCTGGTCTAGTCCTGTTTAGACCTGGTTTAGACCTGGTTCAGACCTGGTTTAGACCTGGTTTAGTCCTGGTCTAGTCCTGTTAAGACCTGGTTTAGTCCTGGTTTAGACCTGGTTCAGTCCTGGTTTAGTCCTGGTTTAGACCTGGTTTAGACCTGGTTCAGTCCTGGTTTAGTCCTGGTCTAGTCCTGTTTAGACCTGGTTTAGACCTGGTTCAGACCTGGTTTAGACCTGGTTTAGTCCTGGTCTAGTCCTGTTAAGACCTGGTTTAGTCCTGGTTTAGACCTGGTTCAGTCCTGGTTCAGTCCTGGTTTAGTCCTGGTTTAGACCTGGTTTAGACCTGGTTTAGACCTGGTTTAGACCTGGTTTAGACCTGGTTTAGTCCTGGTTTAGTCCTGGTTCAGACCTGGTTTAGACCTGGTTCAGTCCTGATTAATGCCAGAGAACAGTGTTACTCTGATTCAGTCCAAGACTAATGTCTGTTCTGTCCTATGACCCTTGTCCTCTGAACTCTGACCTCTGTGCCTCCTCAGATGAGTTCCACTGTGACCCCTCAGCCCCCGGCTCTGGTCCTGTGCCTGTCCCGGCCCTGAGTGTGGGTCGTATGCGGTGTGTGATCTGTCACCGGGGGTTTAACTCTCGCTCGAACCTTCGCTCCCACATGAGGATCCACACTCTGGACAAACCCTTCGTGTGCCGCTTCTGTAACCGCCGCTTCAGCCAGTCCTCCACGCTGCGTAACCACGTCCGGCTGCACACCGGGGAGCGCCCCTACAAGTGCATCGTCTGCCAGTCCGCCTACTCCCAGCTGGCGGGGCTCCGGGCCCACCAGAAGAGTGCCCGCCACCGCCCCAGCTCCCAGGGCACGGAGGGGGCGGGGCTCCACGTGGGACACAGCTCACCTCCCCCTCATCCTGCTTCTCTGGTCCATCATATCCCCACCATGGTCCTGTAGGGTCTGAGGGTTAGACCTGGTTTAGACCTGGTTTAGACCTGGTTTAGTCCTGGTTTAGTCCTGGTATAGACCTGGTTTAGTCCTGGTTTAGACCTGGTTTAGACCTGGTTTAGTCCTGGTTTAGTCCTGGTTTAGACCTGGTTTAGACCTGGTTTAGACCTGGTTTAGACCTGGTTTAGTCCTGGTTTAGACCTGGTTTAGACCTGGTTTAGACCTGGTTTAGTCCTGGTTTAGACCTGGTTTAGTCCTGGTTTAGACCTGGTTTAGACCTGGTTTAGTCCTGGTTTAGACCTGGTTTAGACCTGGTTTAGACCTGGTTTAGTCCTGGTTTAGACCTGGTTTAGACCTGGTTTAGACCTGGTTTAGACCTGGTTTAGTCCTGGTATAGACCTGGTTTAGTCCTGGTTTAGTCCTGGTTTAGACCTGGTTTAGACCTGGTTTAGTCCTGGTTTAGTCCTGGTTTAGACCTGGTTTAGACCTGGTTTAGACCTGGTTTAGTCCTGGTTTAGACCTGGTTTAGACCTGGTTTAGACCTGGTTTAGACCTGGTTTAGTCCTGGTTTAGTCCTGGTTTAGTCCTGGTTTAGACCTGGTTTAGACCTTGGTTTTGACCTTGGTTTAGACCTTGGTTTTGACCTTGGTTTTGTCCTGGTTTAGTCCTGGTTTAGACCTGGTTTAGTCCTGTTATAGACCTTGGTTTTGTCCTGGTTTAGACCTGGTTTAGACCTGGTTTAGTCCTGGTTTAGTCCTGGTTTAGACCTGGTTTAGACCTGGTTTAGACCTGGTTTAGACCTGGTTTAGTCCTTGGTTTAGACCTTGGTTTAGTCCTGGTTTAGTCCTGGTTTAGTCCTGGTTTAGTTCTGGTTTAGACCTGGTTTAGACCTGGTTTAGTCCTGGTTTAGTCCTGGTTTAGTTCTGGTTTAGACCTGGTTTAGACCTGGTTTAGTCCTGGTTTAGTCCTGGTTTAGACCTGGTTTAGTCCTGGTTTAGTCCTTACTTATTCTTCATTCATTTCTTTGTATTTGTATTAATTGAAAAAAGAAGGTACATTGTATATTTGTCCAGCAGGGGGCAGTGTGGGGCTGATCAGTTTATAGAACAGTGCCCCTCCTGGTCTGACAGAGGACTGCTCCTGAGATCAACAGACAGATTTGTAGTTTATTAGTGTTGAATGGAAAATGACTTTTACTGAGATAATTAAAGAGCTACAGACTTATTCTGACTAGGGCTGAACAAAATGTAAAAAACAGTGTTCTTCTCTCTCTCAGTATAAAAGTTTAAACTAACAAAACAAGAGATTAAACAGGATTAAAGACAGACATTTATTGTATTATAATAATTCTGACGGATTAGTTCAAAGAGTTTGAACCAGATTAGGTTTTTTTGTTTTATTTTCTTGTTAAAGAAAACCCAAAACCTTTCCCTTTTTCCGAGGCCTGCAGCTTTAGGCCCAGATCTGAACATACATGTGACACTCCTGTTGCATGATGGGATTGTAGTTCTTCAAATCATCTTTGAAATGAAAATATTAAAGTGTGATGCATGAAGAAACTAAAAACTAAAAAACTACAGACTAAAAAGTTCCAGAGAGCATTAGGTTAGACCTGGTTTAGTCCTGGTTTAGACCCGGTTTGACCCGGGCTAGACTTGGTTCAGAATCAGTTCAGACCCAGTTTAGACCTGGTTTAGACCCAGTTCAGACCCGGTTTAGTCCTAAAACATATTTTACTGTTTTTCTGGTGATTTTGGCCCAAATTTTGGTCCAAGTCAGTTTTTGAAGAAATCTTTGTAAATGTTTAGAATTTGCTTCAAAATCTGTAAAATTTTTAATCTTAATAGAGTTAAGACATGGGCATCTGGAAATCGTTCAGAAGTAGAATGTTTTATCATGAAGTTGACTGAAACTGAACTGTGTAAATATGAAAATGTGAATGAGATAAATATAATACTTTTCTGTTAAATGTTGTAAATGTGTGAGTATAATAAAATATCCACTGCCCTCTGACTCGTTTCTTACATCGTTTTATCTTTGTTTTGACTTTTATTTTTAATAGATCATTTTTTACCTTGTCTTGGAAGTGTCTGCAGATTTAAAAATGGAAACGACATAAATTGTTAATTTTAAAAAAGGTATTATTTATTGTTTCAAAGCTTAAAACTTTTCTTTTTGAGTTACGATGTCTTTTTTAAGTTGGGGTTTGTTATGCAGTTTTCGTCAAAGCACTGGGACCGTTAGAAGACGTCTGTGTGAAGCTAATCTATTTTCAAGAATCTCCTGCAAAGTCCTTCTGTTAAAAAAGAGGCCTGTGCAGAAGAGGTCACAGTTTTCCAAAGAACACATCGACTTAGCCCAAAGAGAAATGGAGGAACATTTTGTGACTGATGAGAGTAAAACTGTTCTTTTTGGTCCAAGAGCCACAGACAGTTTGTGAGACGAGCCACGGTGAAGACGGTGAAGACGCTCAATGGGTAGAGCAGTCGTCTTTCAACCGGAAGGTAGGCGGTTCGATTCCCACTCTCCCCACAGTTCATACTGTCGTTGTGTCCTTGGGCAAGACACTTAACCCACCTTGCCTCCAGTGGCTGTAACTCTGGTGATTACCGTAGAACACTAAGTCACTTTGGATAAAAGCGTCAGCTAAATGAATAAATGTAAATGTAGTCCAATGTACTGCTATTATTTTGTACAATACTGTAAGAGTTTGTGGAAAAGCATTTGAACTGGAGTGAGAGCATAATGTACAATTAATATGACACATTCTCTGTGTGTTGGCTTTATGGCACAATCAGGATCCATTCAAAAAGTCAAAGATACGCGAGTGTGAGGTCTCTGTAGGTCCAGTGTATGGTTCCTTCTGTTCAACCTGTGGCCTGTGAGTAAAGGGCACAGTGGGATTATTTAAGAATGTCTAAAGAAGTGCCAAACCTACAGGATGGTGCTTTGAGATGTACTTTCAATTATAAGATGGCACTGCTATTCTTTATGAACTCTTTCCCAGGGGCAGTGTCATGGTTCAGATGATGACACGTGGCTCAAAATCAGAACATCAACATCAAGTTCACCGTGAAGACAACCGCCTGGCTTTCTTAGACTGTGCAGTAGAAGTTTACAGGAAGCCTACACAGATCAATATTTGTGTTTGACTCCAGCCTCTGCAGCACAAGCTGGAGTCATCAGGACTCTTCAGCACAGAGCACAACCTCAGAAGGTCAACGGAAAGAAGAACAACACATCCGTAAAGCCCTGAGAGACTGTGGACACCCCAAATGGACTTTCAACAAAACCAAGAGGACACAGACACCAAACAGACAGGAACCAGGGACAAAAGGGAAGGGTGTAGTTATCCCTTATGTGTCTGGTTTATCTGAAAAACTTAAAAGGATTTTCTACAAACACAACATTCCAGTCCACTTTAAACCAGGAACAGAAAAACTGGTCCATCCTAAAGACAAGACCCCCACAAACAGAGGAATGTAGTTTATACAGTTCAGTGAAGAGTGCAGTGACAGTTCTGTTGGAGAAACAACAGCTTCACAAGAGGATGTATCAGCTCAGAAGAGACAATCCTGGACCTGAGTCTGGACCTGAGTCTGGACCTGAGTCTGGACCTGAGTCTGGACCTGAGTCTGGACCTGAGTCTGGACCTGAGTCTGAGTCCACCTCCACCTCAGAGAGAAAGGACATTCCTTCCGAAACCTAAACCACAACAGTTTGACTCTAGAACAACAACACCTGATGGAGCAGTGTCACTAATGACTCTCCTGAGCCTTTAACGACTCTCACATCAGAGTCACACTGTCCTTTCAGAGATAACGACTATGGATGAGCGAGTACAGCATTATCTGTATCTGTATCTGTACTTGGATTGGGCATGACCTATCCCGGAAGTGGGCGGGATTTACACCGGAAGGGGTTGGGTTGACTCGCAATGGGCAGGGCTTTAACTGGTATGTTATTTTTTATCATGCAATTAATATGAGTTGATCAGAAATTGTTATTTATTACTGATTAGAAAACTATTTACATGACAGCATCAGCATTGAGCTTCAGATCAATGGTTTTGATCACAATAACAAACGAACTATATACAGTTCCAACTATGTATGAACAAATTTTGCAACAATGAATACAACACATGCGTTTGCAATTATGAAGAAAAATGTAATTAACAAGAGTTTTTATCTAAACATAACTTTCTTTTTTTAACTTTAATTTTTTTTATTATCAGTGTGAATTTTTCTTTTTATTATTTCCTGTGTGTGTGTGTGTGTGTGTGTGTGTGTGTGTGTGTGTGTGTGTGTGTATGTGTGTATGTGTGTATGTGTGTGTGTGTGTGTGTGTGTGTGTGTGTGTGTGTGTATGTGTGTATGTGTGTGTGTGTGTGTGTATGTGTGTGTGTGTATGTGTGTGTGTGTGTGTGTGTGTGTGTGTGTGTGTAGCTAATTAATTTGTAATAATATAGTTTTATACCACCAATTCCTTTATTTTTTATGAAATACAGCAAGAAAGTGTCAGACACTCAGCATTCAAAGCAACAGTTACTGGTAACAAGTTACTATCTCAAGTCAGTTAGTTATATTTAATTAACCATTTAGCGCTTTGGGTGCCCGAGAAGGGTGCAGGAAAGCGCTATATAAATGCATGCCATATAACCCAGTTCAGTTCAGCAACACTCAATTTCAAAAATGATTAGCAAAAGCTACAAACAAATTATTGAAACACCGTAAAGAAAAATACCTGTCTCTAAGACTAGGTAGCCGAATTAAAGGCAGTAACTTATCAATCATAATAAAGTTCACATCAAATCAATCTGTTACTTTTAAAGTGCTTAAATAAATTAAAATAACCAGAAACGCTTATTTCTTCAATGAGGTTCCACTCGCGGTTCACTACGCCGCCAATTAACCTCAATAAAACAAACCAATTTGCTACTATTACCCAAAAGGGTACTAAGGTAGAAGTAAAATAAAACTCACCGCTGAGTCAAATGTCAAGTATAAGAATTCACATTACTTTATGAAGTGTTTGTCCGCTTAGCAGACTGCAGCTACAGCAGGAACCAGATGCTGGAAATTTCCCTGCGCCTGCGCCGGAACTTATTTTGTCCAGCGGAAAGCATCCGCGAATGAGAAGGAACTATTTTTCATGTGACATGGGTTTCACGAGCACAGATATTGACTCGTTTTACTCGTATAATACTCGTACTAGGCAAAAGTGCATTATCCGTCTCGTCTGAAACGAGTATCCGGCTCAACTCTAGCTCTAACCTTACCTTTTCTCGTGTCCAGGTGCTAAGAGTCCTCTTCTTCTTCTTCTTCTGGTGCTTAATGGCAGTTGGCAAACCATTTAACGGTGCATTACCGCGACTAACTGGACTGGAGTGTGGAACGAGAGATTAAGCAGGGAAACATACAGGCACGTGCAGACATAGACATCAAAGGGGGCTTGAGCACCTGCCCTTTTTATTCCTGGAGAGAAAGTGCCCTTTTTTCTGGGGTGCTTTTTATTTTATTTTATTTTTTTTTAAATAATATATATTCCAGTTTGCGCACAGCTTCCCTGTCAGACAAATATATTTATTGAAGAATAGTATATCTAATAATCAGGTCAGGAGTTCTGAAGCGCTCATTGACCTTCCCCACTTGCGCGCAGCGGCGCACATCGGCACACATCAGATACACAGACACACACCTGCAGGCAGCAGCAGCCCCTCCCAGCAGTGTTTTTTTGTCTTGTGCTGAGGTGAGTGGAGCTGGTGATGAACAAAAGATTAAAATACCAGTACCTCGAATAATGCTCGAATTTACTGCTGATTAGCCAGTAAAAACCTAGCAAAACCTGTGTTTTGCTAGCATGCATGCCTCATGAGCTACTAGACTAGAGCTGTGTAAGGGATAATCGCTATACATTATCCTCCTGCTTATTACATGGCTACCTACCAAATAAATAAATAATTTGACACAAAATATTAAAAGGGAGTTTATTGATTTAAACCCGATTGTATTGCTTCCGCTAAAGAAAATAGTACGCTCCGTCTCTACGGTTAGAATCCTGTAAGTCCATAGCAACGCTCTGTTTTTCATGGCAACGATCTGTTATACTCCGCACATTCTACATTGGAGATCAACCAAGCCATGTAATAAAATAAGTTAATAAAATAAGAACGTCCCCAGTTAGTTAATGACTTACATCAAGAGTCTTTTTTACTGAAATTTAGAAATCTAAATTGATGAATCTAGAAGAAATCTACAGATGCAAACAGATAGAGGATAGGCTACACTCTAAAAAATGTAGTAAAACTGCATCTGTACATTAATAAATAAAACTTTAAAAATAAATAAATAAAGTGCCCTTTATTTCACTTGAGCCCCTGCCCCTCAAAATGTCTGTGCACGTCCCTGGAAACATATATATATATATATATATATTACTTATTATACTCAGATTCTTTTAATTAATTCAGTTTCTTTAAGAAACCTAATTATATAAAATATATCTGCTGTTTTCCCCAAAAGACCTGATGATGAGACGTCATAACTTCCGTAGTGACTGAATAAGGTGCTCCTTATTAATATTCTATTTCCTACACTGAAGAAGAACATGTTCCACTGTTTCTGGTTGATTACAATAAGTACATTTCCCAGTTGGGTGCTTACCTATTTTATACAATGAAAGGTTTAGACCTGTATGACCTATTCTCAGACGAGTTATTAAACTTTCTTCCCTCCGTTTCCATCCCACCATCCTCCCAGCACCAACCTGTCTCTGTACATTATATAAATGCCTTCCAGTTTCACTGTTATCCCAATACCCTTTCCAAACGGACTGTGCATACGTCCTGATAATTGACTTAGCTTCTTCTTTATTTACTAAGAGTCCTCGGGGAAACAAGAGTTCATTTAAAGGTTCCAGCCTGGACCAAGTCAAGGGAAGGTGTAGGGGCAACAGGGTTAGGTGTTTAAGGGTGTGATTGGTGTTACATTACATGGGTGTATTGTTTAAGGTTGTAAATATATATTTGGGTTTGTGTATAGTGTAGGGTTATGGTTTAGGTGGATGGAGGATTTTAACCTGGTTTTTAAGAAAGCTAAGGTTAATGGGTTACTCCATGTGGGTTTATTGGTAGGATCCAAATAGGGGTTCTTCTTTCTCTGATTGGGGGGCTGCTGGAGAAACCATGGAGCTGTAGCTGTGATTGTATACTGCTGCATTTCTTATTTCCTCTGTCTAATGTTTATCTTCTCACTTCTCCCACCGCTAACGGCCAGCTTCAATCTTATAATCAGTATTACCCGATCATTTCTTACTGTGTTTTCTGTGGGTGGTTTTCTCCAGGCTCCTGAGACCTCTGCTGACAGAGAGACAAAAGGGACAATATACGAAAACAACATTAGACAATCTGAGAGTAACTTATCAGAGAATGATTCATTTAAGTCTGTCTGGCTCCTCGACATTACATTTATTCATTTAGCTTTTATCCAAAGCAACTTACATCCCCAGTTACATTTTTACAGTTGTCGCTTTCTTTTAAAGCGTCTTACATCACGGTTCAATTCCCCAGTGTCACAGCTGACACTAGGACCTGCCTTCTGCTGCATGAAACAGAAGAACCTGTGTTTTTCAGATTATTGCATCGTATATTTATTGGGTTGGGTTTGTAAATGGTAAAGGAAGAGCATTGGCCCAATATATAAACTATCAACATAAAAAAACAAACTTCATCTTATTCAATGACAAAAAACAACCTCAATATTTTATACAAATAGACGGAACTGATATTCAAAGGTTAAAGGAAACCAAAGAGTTAAGAGTTAAAATTGATGAAACATAAGTGAAAAATCTCACATAAATTACACATGACCCTATTACAGAAACACTTTTTACAGAACTGTGCACTTCCCTGATTGTGTCATTTATAATTATACTGTGCAGAAACTTACTTACTGCCTATATTTATTTTACAAAAAGGACTCTAAAGGTTATCAGTAAATGTCGGTATAACGATATCCACGTTTCCTCTGGAGCACAGCGGGTCTGGTGCGTTTCCACCAAAAACCTCCAAAGAAAACTCTGTTAACTCTGTTGTCAGCTGATTGGACGAGGAAGAAAATAGAGTCAGTGTGGACCCCACCGAGGGACCGAGGAAGACCCCTGCTTAATAACCCTTTCATCATTTACAAAGCACTAATCCAATATTAATCATCACGTTTACCTTGTAACATGTTTGAGTCACACATTGATGTTTCAGTGTTAACTACACATCTATTAATGCTTAACTGTTTTATTGTAACTTATTGTAAAGTGTTACCGAGGGTTAAATCGAATAAAGAGAAGACATATTTATAAAACCTACCATCCCTCCTGGCGCTGACACGCTTCAAAAAGACAAACAAAATCATTAGAGCCTGCATCTTGTTTTTTAGATCCAAACTGAGCTCTAGTCTTTCTGTTCTGCCAAATATTCAGATCTTCCAATAACACACCTAACATCTCTCACACCAGAACGAGAGCGCCCCCTGGAGGTCAGAGCAGGGAACACACGAGCAGTTTTAAGAGTTTTATTTTCAGGATGAAGTAGTTTTAATGTCTTTTTTCAAAGTTTTAACAAATTAACAAAACAAATCATAAAAAACATAATCTGATAAAACCAAGCACTTGACTCACCCTTCCGTCCAGTTTCAGCACTGACCGTGAACCTGAGGACTTGGCCCAACACGTTGAGATGAGGTGAAGATGAAGTCGTTTTAAATGATTATAAAGTTCTGCCTTCCACGATTCCTCAACAGAACCTAAATCTTTTCCATTTTATTTTAAGACTGACGTTATCAGAGCACGTTGTGCTGTGATGCTTTACAAAGCAGTAGAGGCGAGGGTTTTTTCTCTGGCCATGTCCCTCTAGGTCACTCTAAAAATCATACACTTTCTTAAACTCTGCTCAATAAATGTGTTTACCCAGCTTGACTTTAGGATTGTGCATATTTTTTGGAAATATGAGGAAAGATTAGATTTTTTATAAAAAGGTCAGAATTGAGTTGCATAACCTGGTTTCTTCATCTTTGGAGCCAATTATTTAGTCGCTGTGAAAGGAAGGGTTAGAACCCAGTCGATGTTTGGTTAGACATTTCAAAAGAGACGAGTGTTCCATGTTCGGCAGGAATACTGGACGTTTCTCAGTTCCAATGGAAATGTTCCTGAAATTTGTGGAGGAACGTCCTGGTTATCGACTTTAATATTGTTATTGGTTTTATTTGTTGAATTAAAATGCTGTTTTGTAAATCGTCGAATGGGAGGGGTCAGAGGGCACCGAGGAGACGGGGTTCAGGCTTTTCTTTAAAAGTTAGGCGAGTTGGACAGGCTCTGCACTGCACAATATTTGATACAGCTGGTAACATTTCAAAATGAACGCTGATAGTGTCAGTATTTTCCCAAAAGTTGAGACTAGCGCCCTCCTCTGGCTTAAGTCAGAAACATCACTTTCCATTTGTTCAGGAGTTTAGACAAACCTTTAAACAGGCAGCAGTTTAAATAAGAACCATCAGAGAAAGGTACACGAGTTCTAGAGCCATCATCCAAAACAAATTCTTGAAATAAAGTCTCAGACTGATTTCAAAGCAAGTCTTTGATAAAGTTTTTGATCATTACTAAAAGACACAGGACATGAACTACAGCCACTGCAGTTTCTGAAAAGCAGAGCGTTCAGATTAATGTTTGGGGTTTAGTTTTTCTGGAGGTCAGTCTAAAGCTGCTTTAGGTTGTGTCTTTTACATTTTCAAACATGTTCATGTTTTATTATAAATTTGAGCGAGAGATTTCTTGTAGCTTTTATGCGACAGACGTTCCAGAGACCCGTCGCATCAGTTTCATAAGGCTTTACTCAGAAACAGTTCTAATGCACGTTGTTTTGGGAGAATGGAGTTAATACTTTCAGACGCTAGAGTCATTGTCCTAATCAAGTTTAAATTACAATAATATTGGATCAAGTGCGAGGCATTTTCTACTTTAGAGTAAATTCTCCAAGTTTATGTGGTTAATCTTTGAAAAGATTAGGTCACATCTTTTACTTTCAGTCAAAGATTAAAGTAAAACAAGCGGCCATTTGTTGAGCTTTGGAAATGGGACTTTTTAAAATAATGTCCAGTCGTCTTTTCAAGGCAATGTTTCTTTTATTTTTGACTCGAACAGAACCGTCTGAAACAGAATGAACTGCAAATGCATCATGATCAAACAGAATATAAAAAGGGGTGGGGCTTGGGGACAGGGTGGCCAATAGGAATGCTGGAGTGGGTGACAGATAGGGCTGGGGAGGGAGGGGGGGGGGGGGGAGCAAGTGCTGGTGGAGCCTCTTCAGAGCTGACCACAGTTGGCGATGACGAGCTTAGCGCTGGTCTTCCCGTTCGATGAACCGTACTCCTCCATCTGCATCACCACATCCATCCCACTCACCACCGAGCCGAACACCACGTGCTTCCCGTCCAGCCTGAGACAGAACAGAGACAGAACTGAGTCAGAACCTGTCCCTCTGCTCTCACACGAGGTGCTGCTGAGGGTCTCCGATTACCTACAATTTCAAACGTGAGCAGAGCTAAACGGAGCCAAGTCTTTACTGGACTGGTTCATGTCGATCACAGAACTTCGAAACCAGATGACTAGGCTCATGATGTTCAGGAACACAGCGTTTATACAACATTACTCTTGGTGTTAATGCCCTCCTCAGATAGACTTGTTTAATCTGCTGCAGTTACCAGAATAATATTGAAACGTGTGTCTTGTGACACGAGGCTCTGAAGGTCAAAGGCCACAGGCTTTACCCTTTACTGACCTGTGCCAAAACTATTCTGTAGTGATTAAACATTCTGATTTACTGTATAAAACTACACGTCTTGAGTTGCGTACTAAGAAAACTAAAGTAGTCTTTGGAGCGTCCTGCTCCTAAACTCAGCGAGTGCTGTCTGAACTATGCCGAGCCTCACCAGGGGGTCTTGGCGGTGCAGATGAAGAACTGTGAGCCGTTGGTGTTGGGCCCAGCGTTGGCCATGGACAGGATTCCTGGTCCGGTGTGTTTCAGGGTGAAGTTCTCATCGGCAAACTTGTTCCCGTAGATGGACCTTCCGCCGGTTCCGTTGTGGTTTGTGAAGTCTCCTCCCTGAGAGGGGACCAGAACACAGGTGAAGGAGGGATGCACAGATCTGACACTTCAGAGGCTACGCTGTGAAAAGAAAAAGTCCAAGAAAAGGCTGGACCTGGAAGTTTTAACTGATGGACACTCATTCACCTGCAGAGCTCAGTCCAACGGTCACAGCGCCATTAAACCCTCTCGGGTTTAATGGAAAAAAAGCTGCTATAGTTAAACCCGACTCATCTGAAGAGTTTAAAGCTGATAAATCCGATTTATTCAACATAGCACTTTATCCTCAGGTGTTTTACTGTGATCACTGCCCCCTTCAGGAGGACTCGGGTGTTTACAGCTGCAGGAAAAGGGACAGGGATTTGTTCAAAGGAAAATGGCAGTTTAGAAGGGGTTGTGGTTTTAGAGAAAACCTGTAGATGAGGGACATTAAAACAAATCACAAAAAGCCACAAAGAATTATACACAATCCACTTTGCCTCAGACTCGCCTCACTTTAGTTTTGGTGTATGGGTCTCCTGGAGGGTTAAAGGTCACTGATATCTGGGTCCATACCTGGCACATGAATTGTTTGATGACGCGGTGGAAGCAGCTGCCCTTGTATCCGGAGCCCGGCTCCTTGGTGCACAGTGCACGGAAGTTCTCAGCCGTCTTAGGAACCACATCGGCCCGCAGCTGGAACACACACACACACGAACAGGATTATTCATCGGAACAGAAGACAACCCTTCCATCAGAAGTCAATATATAGAAACCTACTAATCACATGGTTATTAAACCAGCTGCAGCACATCGTTTTGATGAGTTTCAGTGGGACCTGAACTGGTTTTGGTGGGACTCAGGTCAGAGTTGTGTGACCAGAGCAGGTTCAGGAGGTCAAACAGTTTTCTGGTCATTAATAGTTTTGTTGGTTTAAGTGAGAATGTACACCTCAGAGAATCATCTCCAGGACCATCATCTTAGCGTAAACGTTACAGCTGGACTGAACTAAAATGCTGCAGAGCTGAGTCCAAGTCCAATTAAAGACGTCAAGATGAAACGGAAATCCTTTCAGAGTCATCAATTAGTGAGAGGTTTACCGGACTTAATCCTGTGTCTCTGCTCGATCGGGTTTAAAGACACTCGCCTTTGATCTAGGACTCCGGAACACACCTTTATTCAGTTTATCCAAGTGTTTCTAAAAGGGCTCTGCTCACTTTGAAGACTAGCCCCAACGCTGATCTGAGACAACCCTGAAACTGTTAAAAGACCCGTTAAGGCAACACTTTTACAGCAGACAGAAAACTGCGTAATTGTAGCACTTATTTAAATTCGATTTAAGTCTGTGTTAATAAATGCAAGCTGTTAACTGCCAATGTTCAGCTCTAAAGAGACGTCTATAGCTCTATAAGATTTGAGGTTTATTTCTTAAGAACTTGAAGCTGAACGTTTATTTAGATAAAATGAACCTTCATCGTAACCTGACTGGATAAATATTTAAAACTACAGCTGCTTTCTCAATAGTTTGTCCATGAAACATTTAATACAGAGTGGCCTTTGTTCATAGTACTTTAGACACAAGGTGAACAAACAGGTCTTTATTAACTTAAACCAATAAAAATCTGCAGCTCTTTCACCAACAGATTTTAACCCACTACAGATGCCTCAGATGGACAAAACTCAGTCTGAAACCATCTATAGGCAGAGACCTAAATGTGAGATTCCTTAGATGTTACTGATAGACGCCTGCATTTACAGTTGGACTAAATGAACAGTGACGGACACTACACTTATTGTCCCTGGTTCAACAGATGAGATGCTGGGGTAATACATTACACTATGCGCCAAAACCAGCCTAGTTTAACTGCTTCAGGACACACGTTAATATTCTTTACACCTGAAAGGTCAGCAGCCCAACTAGGAAAGTATGCGTTTGTGCTGCAGTTCAGATGCTTAGAAACAGGCCCACGTTCCTTCCCGAGACACCTGCTCCGTGTACTTGCACACTTGACACCGACGCAGGGAACGCCCTCAGAACAGCAGCACAAAATGGCTGGACCCGTCCGCGCCACGCGCCCCACGAGGTTTAATCCACAACACGACCACCACAAGCAGCAGAACCACAAGGAAACCGAGTTTAAACAGCTTGTTTTTATTTGTAAGACAAGCCAACAGATTTTAAACACGAAAGCATAGCACCTTTAGCATTAGCGTGGGTCACGTGTTTACCCTGGACCAATGACGTACCGTAGTCGTTACTGCAGTGAACAGCAAGAGGAAATTTATTTTAAAAACACAAGTGGAACATTAATATTATAAACTATACCGGGGTAAAACGGGGTGATTAACGCCATATTCATTTTAGCGTCTATTTAAACTGTCGGGCTTTGGAGTCATAGTTTATGATCTTCCTCTGGTGTTGTCTCTAATGGCGGCCGGGCGGTTTATGCCTACATCCGCATGTTTTACGGACCCCCCCCCTCTTCCTAAACGCGGAACAACGTTCCAAAACTGGCGCCGGTGGCCTCTAAAGGACCTCCGGAGTCCGCGACTGCGCTGAGAAATTGGTTTAGTTCGGATTTAAACGAGGATCTGCGGTTTCAAAGTGAGCGGTGGGTTTCCCGGGCTTTGTAGAGAACAAAGGCCCGCGGGTTAAAGCCGCAGCTGACCGTTAGCAGCGCGTGAGCAAGAAGTCAGGAAATTAAAGAGATTTATCGGTTTTAAAAGTTAAAATAGGGCTGAAAGGAGACTCTAAACAAGGGAAGAAGGCAAAACTAAACCCGGAAATGCACCAGGAATAAGGTCGCACTAAATAAGGGCTGGACCAGATCTAAATACAGCAGTGAAGTAGAAACCGGTCTAAACCAAATGACTAGGGCTTAACCAGAATTAAAACTGGAGCAGAGCTTGAACAAGACTAAACTAGGGCGAAACTGTCAAAACTGGCATCAAAACCAGCCAAAGCCAAATAAATAATTAAATACCGCACTAAAAACCAGAACCAACCACGGACTAGAACAGGACTTAACCATAACATAACTAAAATAATTCTACAAATGACAGCAACTCATGAATAAAACCAGGTTGAAACAAGAGAAAGGAATGGGCCTTAAAGGAATGACAAATCCTGCTTTAAAGGCGATGATGTAATCGCATGTTATTTGTCGCGTGGAGCAGCGGTGAGCACGTGCACGTCTGTCCACTGCGCCTGTGCCACACAACTATAACCGGCCCCTCTACAGCCGCTCCAGAGAACCAGCGGCCCGGCTACGTTTAGGCGGATGTCCCGGTTATGAGCTTTTACTGGAAACACGGAGGAAGGGCGCTGCGTTTGGATTAAAAGGCCGGCCTTACCTCCATCTCGATGCGGCCGATAGGTTGGCCGTCTGCGGTGATGTCGAAAAACACCTTTGGGTTTGACATGTCTGCTGCTTTTTCCTGAAAAGAGTATGAAAAGGAGTGGCGTTTCCCCTGCGACGGAAGAAATGACACTGCAGACCACAACGAACCGAAAAAGATGGAGTAATGTGAATAAATTTTATATAAGGAGCCGGTGGGTGGATTTGAGATTAGGGAAGCCAATCAGAACGCGGGGACGGTTTTATTGACGGGTGTTTGTGCGAATCAGAAACGAGGACCGTCCCCTTTGTGGTAAAACCGCGCTGTGACTGGACGGAAGGAGAAGACAGTCGGTTTGATTTTGACGCAGGAGTGAAACTGAGGCTAAAACTCAAAGAGAAACACGTCTAACACCGCCTTGTTTAGAGGTAACGGTGATGAAACCCGCGCGAAGGCAGACCGCGCCACAGGTGATTGACAGCAACGCGGGCCAATGGCGGAAGCACAGGTTACGCTGTGGGAGGGGTTTTTAAAGGAGGAGGGTGAAGAAAGAAGCTGCAGTGAAGGCGCGCCCACAGACCTTCCTCTGTGCACGGTCACGAGGCCAGGGCGCGGTCCGTCGTCCGTGTTCTGCAGAAAAGTGAAAAAGAAGTTTGAAGGAGGAGTGGGGTCCGAGGAGAGGGTGGAGTTTCAAAGAGTATTGGAATCAGAGGCGCTGAGTCTGCAGCTGTGGAAAGTTACTGCCAGTGGCGTGCTTAGCAAATTTGGGGCCCTTGTCAAACCTTTGAGAAGAGGCCCTTCCTCATGTCTGCCTGAATGTAACGGTAGGCCTTTAGGGTGACTGTAGGCCATGTCATACAGTAATACTTTAAACTAGAAAAGAAGATAAACGTGTTTTTGTTTTTCACTCAGATCAACTTCAGAATCAAGTTTTTTTTTTTTTTTCTTTTTACAGATATCACAACAGGCCGGGAAAAAGACCATTAGTGCTGCGGCTTAAAGTCACAAATTATTTATCAGCAAAAAGTTAAATAAAAAGGTAAGTAGCTAGCACATACAGGCCAATTTAACTCATTTATTTTACTAAGTGAGCAAAATAAAATGTTAATTTGGTCATTTAAAAAAAATAATTGGATCATGTATTGACAATTTTAAAGTAAAAGACAATGAATTAAAAGCCTGATTAGTTTAGAATAGGTTAGACAGGTGAACAGTCTTAATTAAGCTGTGATGTTTGGAGGCTTATTTCCACCTGAAGATAAACCGTGGTCTGTACATCTGAGTATGTTACAAACACTAGTGAGCTGATTAAAGCAGGCTTTGAAACAGAACAAATACTTCCTGTCTTTTGTACACTGAAGTAAAACAATGTCTTTATTCAGACTTTAAATGCGTGTGTTCTGCTGTAATAATCACCACTTGTTCGCACATGTATGATACGGCTCATTATTGGAATCTGCCAGTTGTGCCGCAGACTGTCACTCTTATTTTATTTTTCTGTCCTGGACACATTCCTGCACGGCCTGTCCGTCCTGGGAGTGGATCCCTCCTTCTGTGGTTCTCCCTGAGGTTTCTCTTTTTTCCCGGCTGGGTTTTTTTTTAGTTTTTCCTCCCCCTGATGGAGGGTCTAAGGACAGGGGATGTTGTCTAGTGCAGTCTGTTAAGCCCTTTGAGGAGGCTCTTGTGATATTGGGCTGTACAAAAATAAATGTCTTGTCCATTTGTTAGGTGTTTTTAAACTATAAATTTTGTTTCAACAAATATAACATGTGCAATAGTTATAGGGGGGGCTGCAAACTCCAGAGGGTGGAGTTCAACCTTTCGAGGCAGAGGTGCTACTTTCTTTTTATAAATTGTAGTGAATATGGTCGTATTAATAATTAATATGAATATTAATTATGAAAATTAATAATTAATATTTTGCTTATCAAAATATTAATTTCTTTCGGGGCACCACTCTAGTTTTGAACAGATCCAGAGAAACTGTTTAGCCTAGTCTCATTAATCTAAAGGTAGTAAATTCTTCTCGTTTTCGAAAGTTCTCAATTAAACAATGAAACATTAAATGTCTTTATGGGTTTTATTAAAGATTATAAAGTTAAACAGTGAATAATGACAGGGGAAATGACACAAAGGAATAGTTATTGACACATAAATGGGTAAATCAAAGAACGATAAACTTGCTTTCAGAGGATTTTGTGAAACAAAAGGAATTATTGATTATTGATTCTATTATTAACTGAGGGGATTTTACGGAGCGTTTAGGGGTTTGATGACAGTTTCTGAGGCCAAGGCTGTTGTTTTAGACAGTTTAGACGCCAAACTTGTGTAACGTTTTGACTCACCCTGGGGTAGTATTCGGTCTCAGGTCTTAGCGACTAGGACTCCAGAGGGGTTCTGCAGAACCCTGTCGCATCCGGTGACTTTTGTCGCCTCCAGGATGGCCTGCTGTTTCCACTCTCCAGAGGGGCCGTAGGCCGGAGATTCAAAAAGCCTCTCGTTACTGTCACAACTAGCCAAGCCTTTTAGCATCAGCGTCGTACACGAGTAGAATTGAGTCTTTCAAAGTTGTTGTGAAGTCCACTGGAGAAGGTTTAGCGGCTGTGTTGCTGGCTTAAACTTGCTCGAGAAAGCTAGATTTTAGTCAAGCTAACTCTTTAGCAGGCAGGAAATCTTCAAAAATAAGCGAGGCAACTTCCTTTTGTTCGCAGGCTGGCAGGAAGTAAGCTACTTTGAGCAGCGGTGTGAAGGAAAAACTTTAGCGTGGCAAGCTAAACTTGCAGGCTTTAAAGTACAAATAAAATTTACTGCTACACGAGGTCCGGAGCTTGTGAGAGTTTGGGCCTACGGCCCTGAACGGACAAGAGGTCCAGTGCGAAGTAAAGACGAGACGAAGAGTAGAGAGAGAAGCAGAGTGTTTTTGGCTGTGCGCCAGTTTTAACACCTCTGGACGGGGTGTGTCTTAAGGAGACGGACATTGCTTTGGGGGGTGGTTTAACTAAAGTCTTAAACATTCCTTTTGTTTCACCCTATTTTCCTTGGTTTTCGTAAAACACACAAAAACATTCGTACTTGCAGGATTATGCAAAGAAACATTTGTCAGACTTATTATAAAAACATATATTCATTACATTTTATTAACATAAAACGTAACTCTGTAGGAATGGAAGGAATTAGTTGACTTGTAAAACTCTGCATCCTGGAAACAAACAGTATAATTGTTAGTACATTCACAATCTAAGTAATAAAATAACAAAATGTCCTTTAATGAAATAACACCAAATGTCCTTCTTGAATGCAGAGTCATTTGTCCAGTTAAACCAAAAGGGGGTAGTGTTTGACCATGCCCGAATGACTATGATCAAAGACATTTTCAACTGTCAATCAGGATTAGAATAAAGTGTTCTCGAGAAAGCTGGATGGACACCTTATCTACAGGATTTACGGCTTTTGGACATGGCGCCTATAGCGTCTGGATCTCTCCGTGAGTACTTTTGACCTGATTGGTCTTTGGTGCTGGTTGGACCTAGGTCCCGGCTTTTTATGAAAACAAACAAAATCGTTAATTATAAGTCCTGAAGACTGGTTCAGTCTTATCCAAGCAAGAAACATCTGTGAATAGTTAAAAAGGACACGTTGGTGTCCTTTTATCTGAAAGAAAACGGGTTAGCATGTCTTCTTCTCAAGATTTACATCCACGGCCTGTCTCTGGAGGCCGATGGTGAAACAGTTTTTAATCTTGAAGACCCTTAGTGAAACAGTTTGGAGGTCTGTAAGTGATTAAACAAATGTTATAATCCGTGTGGCGTTCTGGAGGCTGATCTGCTACAGTCCCCTTTCGACACGGCTGGTTCCACAAGTTTCCGTGTCGACATCCTTGCAGACCAGGAGTAAGCCACACGTTAAACACATAGTTTGGCGTCATAACAGGTGTAATGATGCGTGATCAAAGGAAATGTATACAAGTGTAAAGGGGCTTTACTTGGTTTGTATTATATCCTTTGCTAATGGAGATAGGTTAAGTTTATCACTTCAAGGAAGGACTTATTGGGAACAAAGAAATGAGAGAGCTGTCTCAATTTAGTTTGTTTAAAGTTTAGGGAGTTGTTTATAATAAAACAAAATACATTAGGAGGATCATCACTTGGAGGGACTTTGCATGCATTTAGGGACAAGGACAAACGTAGTGATTATATAAAGGGACATAATGGTTATGCGTGATCCTTCAAAGAATTCTTCTCATTGCTAGGCTGTCCACCGAGGAGCTGATGTCTATGAGCGTGTCATTTATCAGCAAGGCGACCATTTGAGTGTGTGTATGGTCTACAGTTTGGTTTGGTTGGTTTTTAGAGTCTCACTGTGAGTGTTTACCACTGACAGTGTCTTTCGGCGTTTTTAACCGTTTGGAGTTGCTGCTGTTACTCCGAGACTTGTCTATTACAGTGGAAATGTTAGCGGTATTCGCCATGAGCACCGAGGTTACGCAAGGTACACACAGCGGCGGTTGCAACGAGAATTGATTCATTGACAGAGAAAACTAGAGTTATCAGTTACAGTTATTGAATTACTCACAGTTACCACTGAAAGGTGAAAAGAGTTAGGAAATCAGAGTTAGAGAGAGGTTAGTTGTTAGTGGTTACTGCGAGCTAAGGGATCTGTTTGAGACTACTTGGGAGCGTGAATGTCCCCTGTAGATCCCATGGGGTTTTGTGCAACTTTATCTGGTTGCGGTGTATCCACTTGAGAGTGGGTTCCTTTCTCCCTTTGGTGATCTTTATCTGATACACCACCGGGAATAGTTTGTTGACACTGGTGTACGGTCTCGCCAACGCGAGAGGAATTTCGCGTCAGTCGGTTGGTACCACCTCTTGTTTGTCCAGTGAGTTGGCTGAACCTGTAGTACCACACTTTGTCTCCCACCTGTAGTTTGTCCCTAGATGACTTTTGGTCATAATAGGCCTTACGTCCTTCTGCACTTTTGCCTAGTTTTTCCTGGGCAAAGGCGAAGGTGGTTCTCAGGTGTGCCTGGAGATCAGCCATGTACTGGTGTGTGGTATAGGCCGTGGATGTTAGCCTCTCCTGGCTGGTACAGTAAGTGTAGGGAAGCGTCATCTGCCTACCGGTCATGAGCTCAAACGGGAGACTCCGGTCGCCGTGTGTGGCGTGGCTCTGATAGCCATGAGGACCAAGGGCATTTTGACGTCCCAGTCTCGGTGATTGGATGCGACATATTTCTTTAGGATGTCGATCACCGTTCGGTTTGCTCTTTCTACTTGGCCTGAGGACTGGGGGTAGTGGCTGACATGGAAGTTCGCTTTCACTCCCATGGTTTGCCACAGTTGTCCCATCACCTCGGCGGTGAAGTGAGTACCACGGTCAGAATCGACCTTAAAAGGTAAGCGAATCTGGAGAACACGTGGTTCATGAGTAGAAAGGCTGTTGTCTGTGCCGTGTCGTTTGGGGCTGGAAGTCCTTCCACCTCTTTAGTGGCACAGGTGACCATTAGGATGTATTTGTTGCCCCTTGTTGATTTAGTCAGGGTCCCATCCAATCGATTTGGAGGTCATACCATGGAAAAGAAATGCCCCTTCTTTGTAAGGGTGCGATGGAGTGGTCTTGTTGGTTGAAATTGGCAGCATACTAGGCAGCCTTTGATGTATTCTGCCACGTCCATTTGCATATGTGGCCAGTATGCCACTTGTTGGAGTGCCTGGTGTGTTGCGCGAACACCTCTGTGGCCTGCTACAGGAGCGTCATGTGCGTATGCGTTAGCATGACCCCCTTAGGCTCTGAGGCACTACGACGCAGGTGAAGTGAGGGTGTCAGAGACGTGAACAAGCAAGCCATGACGCAGGTGGAGTTGAGCGCGCACCGCCCATAGCTTTTTAAGATATGCGTCAGCCGAAAAGTCAGTGTCTGATGGGGTTAGACACCGGGTCTGAAAGGTAAAGCATAAGTTTGTGGATTGCCGAGTCCGCTGCTTGAAGGGCAACGAGGCCGGAACCAGTGAAAGAAAGAGAGGAAGTTGATGGGTCTGCAGGGGTCAGAGCCGAGGCACCGGTGCGGTTGCCTTAGATCGGGTAACCAGACAGACAGAATGGGTGGGTTGGGTGGGAAGGGGTCGATTATGCAGCGGTTCTGGCTGGAAATGCCAGAGCGTGCCGTCAAGAGCCCCTTGTTTTGCCATGAGGTCTGCCTGATCGTTCAGGTCTTTGTCTGTATCGAGGAGAGCAGGGAGCCTGTCTGTACAACCATTACCTCCGCATCAGCCAGATCGACCCTGCAGATAGTGTCGGTATCGACCACAAGTGAGGGTATATGGCGATTGCTCTGGAAGGTTTCTGTAGACAACTCCGGTCTCCTGTTGTTCAGTCGCGAGTGAGTGTGGCATACGTCCTATGACTGGGATTCTGAGTTCACAGTCATGGAACCTAGTGTCAATCAGCCAGCCGAGAGGGGTGGCCTTTGGGACGAAGATGGTATTGGCAGTAGGATTCTGCACTAACACGTGTGTTGATCGAGTCGAGCTCGACCAGGGTGTTGCCTGGACAGACAAGCCTAACTCAACGAACAGAGGAGACGGTTGGAAGAACGCTTGTGAAGAGTTAACTTGTTGTCCTGGAAACGCTTTCAGACGTATGTCCATGATGTTCGCGGTATCGTGAGATGGCAGTCGTTACTTACCTGACACACGCCGGGATCGCTTGACCCGATCTCAAGTTTCCTTTGGTCAGTGAAAGTGATTCTTTCGACTCCAGTCAGGGACCAGAGAACGTTGTTAATGGTGTCGACTTGTGCGTCGAGTCTGACTAGCATGTCAGCCCCAATGTACACTGAATGTGAGAGATTAGGGATGACAGCAAAGCGTGTGGGTCAGTTCTCTTTTGTTCCATCGCGATGGCAGAGCATAGACCGATGGCGGTTAACGCATGAGTCGGTGTGGGGTTAGCAGGGAACCTAGTGCGCTTCTTTATGAAGGTCAGGCACGGGTTTATCTGCGTTAGAGTGTTAAACAGCTCCTGGCTGATGGCAGATTTGTCAGCCCATAAGGCCATCACGACATTGTCGACTGGAGTTGCTTCCAGTGAGATGCCATTGACGATTTGGGGTGTCATCGCTAAAGGGTCCTTCAGCGTGCACAGGAAGTTGTCACGCAATGTAAAGGGGTTTGGTTCGCACCGAGGTTGCATGGTCGTTGTACCAGCGGTGTCGGTGGCTACCCTGTCGATTGGTGATTCCCTGTCAATCGCATTGCACTGAGATTCATTCAGTAAGATTGGAAGTGGTTCTCGCACTTGGGCCCAAATCTTCAGCTGCTTGAAGTCGATCAGTGGTTCGGCGATTGAGGATGTCTTTTCCAATCAGAAGTGGGACGTTGTCAAGGTGGGACACGTACACTGGGTGTATCAGTGTCATTGGTCCGATGGTCAGTTGGACTAAGGCTATCTCGTTGATAATCGTCCGATCATCAGAGTAAGGCCTTATTTCTAGAAAGCACGGGTGGGACTTCAAGTCCCTATGGGATCTTCTCGCTATAGCCTGGAGTGATCTGAACAGGTTGCCTGAAATTAGGCTGATGTCAGCGGCTGTGTCGAGAAGTGCTTCGTGCGTCAAGTGGTCTTCTAACAAGACAGAGAGATACAGCTTTCGAGCTACTCCTTTTCAGTTAGGTGACCCAGAAATTGGTGAAAGGGTGTTTCACATTCGATAGTCGTGGCGTGGTCATGGCACAGCCCGACGCTTGGGTTCACTTGGACGGCGTTAGGCGGACTGAGGTATTTGTGATCTGAATCACTTCCCTCCGTGTTGTCCATGCTAGGGTCCTGGACAATGTCATTGAGTGGCTCTGGATTGTCAGAGCCTAGGTACAGGTCTGGGAGATGTTCATTCCCTTCAGTAGACTCTGTATTTTCGCTTTGCGTGTTAAGTCGGCTTGGATTGGTTGAGACTGTTTCTGAATCGGGGCCTTAGAGGCCTCCACCGTATACAGCTCAGCCTTGTCCTTGGACTTTTCGCGCATTTGTTTGAGTATGCGTTCTATGGCCCGAGCCTCCTCTGTAGTCAGACTCCTTTCGCTAGTGGGGTTTCCCACGCGATCAGTCTGAGTTTCAGGGCTCGGTCCTCGCATGATTTTCGCTGCTCGACAGGTGAGCTACCTGATGATCGTTGGTCTTGGGACCGGCGATAATGGTTCCTCCTGTCGTCGCGGTTTTGATAGGACCCCCTTGGTTACGGTTTGGATTGGTTCGAAATTTATTTTCGAACCGAGGTTTCATTGAGGGCCCTGGTCTTTGAACTTACGTTCAGGCCAGGTCGGGTGTTGCCCGGCTCTCTTTTGTGTGGTCGAGGTCCCTCTTTCCTGTCTGGAAAGCAGGAGGCTCCTGGGCAACTTAGATTGGAGGTCGGCGCTCCTTCGACGCTAGACTCCGATCTACGGTGACGAGTGTCTGGCTTTTGACGCGTTTAGTCTGCCTCAGCATCTGTTTAGTAAATGCCCGCATTGCCAGCTCGCGGTTGGCGGCTGGTCTGCGTTTGTGGGCATGCAGAAACGCCAAGATGATGGCTGGTAGTTGGATGGAGGTTTTGCACAAAGAGGGCTTTGAAGTTTTTATCCTCCTCCATGTTTGGTTCATTGAGTGGACCGAAATAAGCTTATGCGTGGCCGATGATAATATAGCTGTGGGGACTCTGGCCGTGCCTGTTTGATCATTAGGGCGGCAGTCAGACCCACATTTACCGTAACGTCTGAGAATTCCACCATGAGAGACTGACTAAGGAGATCAAAGTCAGCTTGGACCTCAGGAGGTTGGCGTTCGATGAAGCTACTAACATCTCTGCTTGATGTTAGTTTTATCAGAAAGATTTTGTCGCGGCAGTAACATTGGGTATTCTTTGTAGGTAGAATTCAATGTGTCGAAGATAAGCACTCACGCCATGAGACGCTCCTTGATGGGGCTCAAAGCGAGTGATATGACGCGCAATTTTGTCAAAGTCTCTGTTAGTGGGACCGTAGTCCAGATGTCTCTGTTTCAAAGCTGGTTGCGGACAAAGTCCGGTTGCCTACCTGTTGGTAGTGCGGTAATCCGAATGCCTACCTGTGGAAGCTCGCGGAAAGACGGCCGGGCTCTCGGCCCGGTTGGTCCTCTTTCCGTTGCGTCCAGGCGCGGTAGTGGTCGCAAAATTGGATTAGTTAGTGAAGTGGCTCCCTTCTGGGAGTTTTCCTTTGGCCTAACAGGTTTGTATGCCGGGGTAACCAGCACTTGGTTTGGAGTGCTTTTAAACTCCATATTCTTACCTGGTTGTGTCCGGGCGTCCTCTGTCAGGCGCGGTTGAAGTTGTTCAATAAGCTGGCGGTCTAAGTCACCTTGTTGAGTGAGGGCCTCTACCCGTGCACTCAGGGACTCTCTCCGCCCAGCTTCCTGTGACAGCATATTTGCGGACAGCTGTGCACTTTTGCCTGCTTTGATGAGTTCCTCTCGCATAGCGTCGTACTCATCACGTTGGTCATTGAGCTGAAGCTCTGCTATGTCACGAGCAGACCTTGTTTCGCTCAGCTCGTTCTTTAGGTCACTGAGGGTCCCCTCAGTTATCTGGAGTTTAGTGTGTAACTCCTCAAAGTCAGGGTCTGCCTTTTGGAGTGTTTGGGCAAGAGTTTGTAACTCTTGGTTTTGTTTTTCAGAATTCTCCAGGACTCCTTTGGTCAGCTGGAGTTCCTGATTCAACGTCTTGATATCGCGTTGGAAGCGGGCGAGGTCCTGTTTCTGGACCTGGATTTTCTCGTGGCTGCGTGCCAGGAGATCCTTGGCTTGTTTCTGCTGCGCATAACAATAGCCATTTGACCTAACAGCTTAGTTAGATCCTTGTCTTTTGGCTTAGAGGTTAGCGCAATGCTAATCAAGGAGCTAAGAACTGAATCTAGCTCGTTGGGAGGTGTGGTCTGAATCTCGTCAACATATTGGGGTAGCACCTGTTCTGTTAAATCATTTAGAGCTGAGTCTAAGTGATCCAGAAGCTTGATGGGACTACCAGAACCTGTAGACTGTGAGTCAGACTTGTTGAGAATTGGGGTTTCTCTGAGAAAGTGAGTTATTGTTAGATTACGTTTTAACTGCAAGGAGAGAGTTACTACTTGTGGAGTGTTACGAAGAAGGCGCGTAAAACTCAAGCAGACTGTAAAAGGATTTTTGAAAATCTGAATAAAAGTGTAAATAAAAATAAAAAAAATTAATGAAGGAATAAAAATTAAAGTTAACATTTTATTTTATTTAAAATAAAATAAAATTCTAATTAAATTAAAATAAAAGGGTATTAAGTCAAATAAGTCAGATTGAAAGTAATAAAAGAAGGAATTGTTGAAGTGAAAGTTAGTATAAAGTCTATTTGTGAGTGAAATGACCTTATGTGAGTATTAACAGTGACTATTTAGCAATAGCCTAGTGGTGTGAAGCGTTAATGAGGGTTGACAGTGCTGGGATGCTGCTTTGCTAATTTGTAAAATTAACAGTGCAGAATCAGTGGGTTTAATCTAACAATTCATGCAGGTAATCAGCTTTTAAATTACAGCTATGACAAAATTCGTGCAGGGTTAAGTCTGTTAGACGTAACAGCAGTGTCGTCATAGTGTTAGTAAGCTGTTAGCGTTAGCATTCCAATTTGACAAATCCTGGGTAGATAGGAAAATCACAAAAGCAGTCTTAAATTGTTAATCAAGACAAATTAATCAATCAAATTAAATGCAGGGTTAGCATCAAAGATTTTCCAAAAGCAGATGCAATGTTCATTAAAATGTCACAATTGTTAGTTAACTCCTATTGTGCATTCAAGGTTGTTAAACACAGGCAGTTATTTTCAAAAGCAGTATTGCATTGCAGATTTGTGTATTTAACAAGACAAATGTATTAACAGAAGTGAAACAGCTTGATAGCCGTTCAGCAGTTGTTAATAAAGCAGAGTAATTCACTTTTTATTTTAAGTCAATCAGGCATTTCAGTGTCAATGAAAGCTTAAATTACTCAGGTGTCAAGTTCTTAAACTTGAATTAGTCACTATTGAGGAAAAGGTGTAATTCCGTTGAGTGACCACCAGAGAGAGACGTAGAGCTCCTCTCAGATTTCGCACTCCTCTTCCACTAGGGGCAGTAGAAACTTGTGTCTGTGGTTTTACTACTTCCTTCCGCTAGAGGGCGATAGAGACTCTCGTGAGTCAGTGGTTTTACCACTCCTTTCCGCTAGGGGGCGATAGAGACTCTCGTGAGTCTCCGGCTTCCGGAGTGAAGTCTCCGGCACGCCCCTTTGATGGTGCCGGGGCAAAGTTTGTTTTTAGCTCCAGTCAGAGACTGACTTGGGACGCGTCTACAACTTGTTAAACCCGCGGTTTAAACACAGCAGCGCTTTATACAAGACCACGTTTTAAACACAAGCACATTTACCACAGCAGGATCAAACCACGTTTTTAGACAAAACGCACGGCAGCCCACGTGGCTTTTAGGGGGAGGGTTTTCACAGTTAGCTAGGCTGTGAAGGCCTCCAGCAAAATACACCCAGGCTCATAAGCCTTAGGCAAGACAAGTTTTCTTATAAATTCCGGTGTAACGCGGCAATTTTTTTTTTTTCCAGCTTGTGAGAGACAATTTTAACTTAACTCTGGCGTAGCACAGCAATTAGCTTTTTGTCTCGGGCCCATATAAGTTACACACTTTGGCTCGTGTGTTTAACATGCATGCAATTTGCAGAGTCTCTAAGCTTTGTAACAGACTCTAAGCAACTTTTAACAAGTACTTGATTAATGCTCTGGCCATAAATGTACGTACAATACTAATTGTAATTCAAAACAATATCAGTCCAGCTGGTACGATTTGAATTAGCACTTAAACAAACAAAAGCACAACTCTCACACACACACACGCACGCGGTTAAACGCATTGCTAAGCAAGAGCACAACAGATGCACAGCTTTCAATGGACAGCAATTTTGTAAAGACTTTGGATATTGAGTGATTCTAATGTTTAATCAAGAAAATTCTTCCGAGGCTCACGCGGGGCGTCAAAAAAAAAATAGTGTACTGTATACTGTAGTGAATATGGTCGTATTAATAATTAATATGAATATTAATTATGAAAATTAATAATTAATATTTTGCTTATCAAAATATTAATTTCTTTCGGGGCACCACTCTAGTTTTGAACAGATCCAGAGAAACTGTTTAGCCTAGTCTCATTAATCTAAAGGTAGTAAATTCTTCTCGTTTTCGAAAGTTCTCAATTAAACAATGAAACATTAAATGTCTTTATGGGTTTTATTAAAGATTATAAAGTTAAACAGTGAATAATGACAGGGGAAATGACACAAAGGAATAGTTATTGACACATAAATGGGTAAATCAAAGAACGATAAACTTGCTTTCAGAGGATTTTGTGAAACAAAAGGAATTATTGATTATTGATTCTATTATTAACTGAGGGGATTTTACGGAGCGTTTAGGGGTTTGATGACAGTTTCTGAGGCCAAGGCTGTTGTTTTAGACAGTTTAGACGCCAAACTTGTGTAACGTTTTGACTCACCCTGGGGTAGTATTCGGTCTCAGGTCTTAGCGACTAGGACTCCAGAGGGGTTCTGCAGAACCCTGTCGCATCCGGTGACTTTTGTCGCCTCCAGGATGGCCTGCTGTTTCCACTCTCCAGAGGGGCCGCCGTAGGCCAGGAGATTCAAAAAGCCTCTCGTTACTGTCACAACTAGCCAAGCCTTTTAGCATCAGCGTCGTACACCGAGTAGAATTGAGTCTTTCAAAGTTGTTGTGAAGTCCACTGGAGAAGGTTTAGCGGCTGTGTTGCTGGCTTAAACTTGCTCGAGAAAGCTAGATTTTAGTCAAGCTAACTCTTTAGCAGGCAGGAAATCTTCAAAAATAAAAGCGAGGCAACTTCCTTTTGTTCGCAGGCTGGCAGGAAGTAAGCTACTTTGAGCAGCGGTGTGAAGGAAAAACTTTAGCGTGGCAAGCTAAACTTGCAGGCTTTAAAGTACAAATAAAATTTACTCGTTACACGAGGTCCGGAGCTTGTGAGAGTTTCGAGGGCCTACGGCCCTGAACGGACAAGAGGTCCAGTGCGAAGTAAAGACGAGACGAAGAGTAGAGAGAGAAGCAGAGTGTTTTTGGCTGTGCGCCAGTTTTAACACCTCTGGACGGGGTGTGTCTTAAGGAGACGGACATTGCTTTGGGGGGTGGTTTAACTAAAGTCTTAAACATTCCTTTTGTTTCACCCTATTTTCCTTGGTTTTCGTAAAACACACAAAAACATTCGTACTTGCAGGATTATGCAAAGAAACATTTGTCAGACTTATTATAAAAACATATATTCATTACATTTTATTAACATAAAACGTAACTCTGTAGGAATGGAAGGAATTAGTTGACTTGTAAAACTCTGCATCCTGGAAACAAACAGTATAATTGTTAGTACATTCACAATCTAAGTAATAAAATAACAAAATGTCCTTTAATGAAATAACACCAAATGTCCTTCTTGAATGCAGAGTCATTTGTCCAGTTAAACCAAAAGGGGGTAGTGTTTGACCATGCCCGAATGACTATGATCAAAGACATTTTCAACTGTCAATCAGGATTAGAATAAAGTGTTCTCGAGAAAGCTGGATGGACACCTTATCTACAGGATTTACGGCTTTTGGACATGGCGCCTATAGCGTCTGGATCTCTCCATGAGTCTTTGACCTGATTGGTCTTTGGTGCTGGTTGGACCTAGGTCCCGGCTTTTTATGAAAACAAACAAAATCGTTAATTATAAGTCCTGAAGACTGGTTCAGTCTTATCCAAGCAAGAAACATCTGTGAATAGTTAAAAAGGACACGTTGGTGTCCTTTTATCTGAAAGAAAACGGGGTTAGCATGTCTTCTTCTCAAGATTTACATCCACGGCCTGTCTCTGGAGGCCGATGGTGAAACAGTTTTTAATCTTGAAGACCCTTAGTGAAACAGTTTGGAGGTCTGTAAGTGATTAAACAAATGTTATAATCCGTGTGGCGTTCTGGAGGCTGATCTGCTACAAAATGAATAGAAGACGTGTGTAAACTGCCCAGAGTCTTTCCAGTGTGTTTATTAAATTACAAAGGTCATTCTTATAGTTCATATTAATAATAGCCTTTTGACAGAAACATACAGAGACCTGTTACAGTTCTCCTTGACAGTTTTTGTTTTAAACCGAAGAAAAACTTTGCTCGATAAAAGGGCAGACACAGAGCTTCACTGGAGGTTTCTGCTTCAGGAGAAAAACTCTTAAATCCCTCGGGACAGAATTAAAATCACAAGTCTTTTTGCGTTAAAAAAATAAACAGAGGCAGTTCGACTCATTAAAGCCCTGTTTAAGTTATTTCCACATTAAAATTTTGAATAAAGGAGAATCACATCCAGACTTTCTCCAAACATGTGTGGGTCAGGTTTAAAACTCGACTAAACCAGGACTTTACATGAACAGCTCAGTCTGGATCCGAGTCTTTAGTGGCTTTCTAACTGCAGTGTGCTAAAGGAAGCACAGGGGGCAGCGTGGCTTTAGAGTCTGTCCTGAGAGAAAAGCTTTCCAGAGTTATTCTCCTGGACTCTTTGACAGGTTCTGTATCGCTTCAGGACTGAGCTAACATGAAGCTGTTAGTTCGGACTCGGCACAAGGGTACGCCTGGTGGACGGTGAGGATCTCTGGAAGGGTGAGTGTTTAAACATCAGTGGAACAGAGCAGCTGACTGAGGTCTGGTAACAAGACTAAACCAGCGTGTATCAGTTCTACAAACCAACGAAGCAGCTGTTTGTGATTTCTGCTGGAGTTAATCCTAACCTTCAGCCATCTACTCACGTAACAGGCATTCATTCATCTGTAATTTCTGTTTAAAGCCTGACACTGGACAGATTCCATCTCTGATAAACTGATTAAACTGTCCTGTTTCAGATTTCTGTTTTGTTTCTAGTGACTCAAACGGTTTATTTTACAGAAGCCAAAAGTATAAAATTAATGTCAGAAACTTTTTCAATAAGACAGATTATGTCAGTGCTCTTTGAACCTGGAACGGTCAAAGAGCACTGTGGCTTTTGGTTTGGTAAACTTTTCTGGATATTGTCTTGAAGCACAGAAAAAAGATTAGTCAACTAAAATACATTATTGTTTGAATAATTATGTTAATTAACTGGTACTGACAGTACGGCTGATACACTGGTGTAAAGGACTGTACAAACTGATCACTGCTGGTGGAGAAGCACTCCTTAAAAGGTTTAGTACTCAGACACATTTACACTGGGTTTGTTCATGAACAGCATGTCCCTGCAGGGCTACCATAGCTCTTCACCTGCTCTGCAAAAGAGAGTGAGGCATGAAACTGCAGTTTGCACTTTCACCACCAGATGTCCCCAAACACTCCACAACACATCTCCTTCCATACAGTTTGTATGGAAGGAGCAGGTTTTAGATGGATTTGAGCAGGTTTTAGATGGATTTGAGCAGGTTTTAGATGGATTTGAGCAGGTTTTAGATGGATTTGAGCAGGTTTTAGATGGATCTTTTTAATGATGAAATTAAGGGTAAAACAGTAAATAAAAGATTTGAGGGAAAAGGCTCTTGTGCTTTTATGTTTTACAGAAAATACTCAATAGATTAATGATGCGTCATCTTAAAAACGTAACTATTTTCTCAAGCTTTAAAAACACGTTTCTATTTTGGCAGTGACTATAACCATTTTAATAAACCTTTTAGTTAATTATGAATGGTACAAACTGCTCTTTTCAGTTACTTTGTTTTTCTCGTTGAATCCTTTTTAAACCGTTGAGAGGAAGCAGGAATCACAAACTGGTAAAAATCCATATTTTTGGGGAGGAACGAGGCTCTAAACACAGTCTGAGATAAAAATACTAAATAAAAAGACCACAGTTCATTACACTTTAAAGACCCAAGATTTAAAACAGTTCTTTTCCTTCAGAAAGAGACAGTTTGTATTTTACAGCGCCGCCTCTGATTGGTTAGATCCGGTTGGATGTTTCAGGCGGAGGCGGCTCATTGGTCAGTTGTTTTCGAACAGGGACAGCAGGTCGTCGTTGTTGTTGCTGGGCAGATCTGGAGGCCCCAGGTACGACAGCAGCTCGTCAGGGTTCGTCAGCTCCGGCAGCAGCTGGAGGAAAAATGAAACAGAAAGAAGTTCAGAAAGAGAAATGAACAAAGAAGTGGTAATAATTAACAAATAAATCAAGACTTTTCCTTTTAAGGAGAAGGCTTGGGTTAGTGGAAGAGTTTCTTGTAGGATCTGAGCAGGTCTGTGTTGGATCTGAGCAGGTCTGTGTTGGATCTGAGCAGGTCTGTGTTGGATCTGAGCAGGTCTGTGTTGGATCTGAACAGGTCTGTGTTGGATCTGAACAGGTCTGTGTTGGATCTGAACAGGTCTTTGTAGGATCTGAACAGGTCTGTGTTGGATCTGAACAGGTCTGTGTTGGATCTGAGCAGGTCTGTGTTGGATCTGAGCAGGTCTGTGTTGGATCTGAGCAGGTCTGTGTTGGATCTGAGCAGGTCTGTGTTGGATCTGAACAGGTCTTTGTAGGATCTGAACAGGTCTGTGTTGGATCTGAGCAGGTCTGTGTTGGATCTGAACAGGTCTGTGTTGGATCTGAGCAGGTCTGTGTTGGATCTGAGCAGGTCTGTGTTGGATCTGAGCAGGTCTGTGTTGGATCTGAACAGGTCTGTGTTGGATCTGAGCAGGTCTTTGTAGGATCTGAACAGGTCTGTGTTGGATCTGAACAGGTCTGTGTTGGATCTGAGCAGGTCTGTGTTGGATCTGAACAGGTCTGTGTTGGATCTGAGCAGGTCTGTGTTGGATCTGAGCAGGTCTTTGTAGGATCTGAACAGGTCTGTGTTGGATCTGAACAGGTCTGTGTTGGATCTGAACAGGTTTAAGTTAAACTTGACTCACGTCCAGGGAAGGTTCTGGAACATCTGAGGGGAGGGAGAAGGGGCCATCGCCATGGAGACGGGGGTTTTGTCCACTGCGCTGCATTATGGCCCCGCCCCCCAGCTGAGAACTGTTACTATGGAGACCAGGCTGCTGCTGCTGAGGGTGAGGTGCTCCATGGGAAGTTGAGTCCAGCCGACCTGACATCTGAGACATCCAGCAGAGGGGAACAAAACCTGGTTTAGACCTGGCACAGACCTGTCATAGACCTGGTTTAGTCCAGTTCTTACCTGAGTTCCCAGAGGGTGAGGAGACAGTTCAGACTGGTAGGACAAAGGAGGAGGTCCCGGAGTCCCAGGACCAGAGCTGAAGTCTGAGTAGCCTCCAGACTGGGGACCCGAACCAGGACCAGAACCAGGATAGGACGGAGCTGAGGAACGAACGAGAGTGTGATGCATTAATATATTTAAGATAGATCAGAACAGGTCTCAGAAGGATCAGAACAGGTCTCAGAAGGATCAGAACAGGTCTCAGAAGGATCAGAACAGGCCTCAGAAGGATCAGAATTGAAGGATCAGAACAGGTCTCAGAAGGATCAAAACAGGTCTCAGAAGGATCAAAACAGGTCTCAGAAGGATCAAAACAGGTCTCAGAAGGATCAGAACAGGTCTCAGAAGGATCAGAACAGGTCTCAGAAGGATCAGAACAGGTCTCAGAAGGATCAGAACAGGTCTCAGAAGGATCAGAACAGGTCTCAGAAGGATCAAAACAGGTCTCAGAAGGATCAGAACAGGTCTCAGAAGGATCAGAACAGGTCTCAGAAGGATCAGAACAGGTCTCAGAAGGATCAGAACAGGTCTCAGCATGATCAGAACAGGTCTCAGAAGGATCAAAACAGGTCTCAGAAGGATCAGAACAGGCCTCAGAAGGATCAGAATTGAAGGATCAGAACAGGTCTCAGCATGATCAGAACTGAAGGATCAGAACAGGTCTCAGCAGGATCAGAACAGGTCTCAGAAGGATCAGAACAGGTCTCAGAAGGATCAGAACAGGTCTCAGAAGGATCAGAACAGGTCTCAGAAGGATCAGAACAGGTCTCAGAAGGATCAGAACAGGCCTCAGAAGGATCAGAACAGGTCTCAGCAGGATCAGAACAGGTCTCAGCAGGATCAGAACAGGTCTCAGAAGGATCAGAACAGGTCTGAGCAGGATCAGAACTCAAGGATCAGAACAGGTCTCAGAAGGTCTTACCTGGTTGGTTGTAGTCTGGCGTGCTGCTGCTGCGTCCTGGAGTCAGACATGGGAAATGCATTGGTGATGATGCGGAGGGTGCGGGACCTAATGTTGAGGAGGGGGTGGGGCACAGAGAGGAGGGGGTGGGGCCTAACGATGCAATCATCTCCATGACACTGGGCAGCACCATGTGACTGGGGCTGAGTGTCCGGCAGCGCTTCAGCTGAGGCCCGTCACACTCCTCCTTCACGTGGATGTCCGGCTTCACTGGGACCGGCCTCCAGCTGCAGACCGGGTCGATGGAGATCTCCTCGTACTCAGAGCTGAGGAAAACAGAACGGACCAGTTCAAAAAACAAATCCAATGTGCCCCTTTATTATTGGACACTGCGGTGCACTTTCATTGAAAGTGCAAAAGACAATTTCTTTAAATAAAAATCTATTATCTGTGATTAACCAATCAGAGCTGCCACATCATGGGTCAAACCACCAATACTTGGAGCAGCTGGAGTTTGTCACAGGGTCAAGGAGCAGCCTGAGCGTCCTAACTGGGGAGTGAAGGAGGCTTCTAGCTTCTCTGAATAGCTCCGTACACAGTTGTGAGGAGACATCTTATGAAGCCATGCGAGTGATTTTTAAGCAGCAATTATCCAGAAAATGACTAGTTTGTATTTCTCTGCAGCGACACCAGCAACAGCCAGCTCCAGATCAACTTGTTTAATGACATGCACCGAATGTGCACACATCTGTGTAATTAACACGAATGACACAAACGGCTCCAACAGGTCCCGACAACACTCACTTCTGAACGTAGATGAGGATGGCCAACATGTACTGGTCCACCTCCAGACCCTCCAGCAGCGCCGTTTTACTGAGAGCAGAGAACACAGGGGTTAGAGGTCATCAGTGACTCTGAGGAAAGGCCTGGTGTTGTTCTAACTCTGAGTGTTAAGTCCTTACTTGCAGACAGGACACCTCCAGGTCCCTCGCTCACAGTTCAGCTGCAGGTACGACTCCAGGTCAAAGCACTGCACAAACACATTCACAGAGAAAACATGGATTAATCTTGGTCCTGGTCTAGACCCGGTTTAGTCCTGGTCCGTCCGGTTTTGGATCAGACCTGTATGTGTCGACAATCGTGTCCTCTGGCCGGCAGCTGGATGCGTCTGAAGGTGATGGGACACTTGAGTGAGACTCTGATGGCCGTCTGCTCCACTCCGTCCTCTCCGTTCAGTCCTGGGGTCCCAGCCACAGAGCCGCTGCTGAAGTTACGCTTTACTGCAGCAGAAAAGGACAACCCCGGGTCAGGAGCACAGACAGACTACTACTGTCTGAGGTGAAAGGTCAGCCCTCTGCAGTTTGTTCTTACTCTTAGTAACGCAGTGTTCAGCAGGAAGCAGCCTCTTCTTCATCAAACCCTGAAGAACAGAGCGAACCGACGGCCGATGGACCAGCTGCAGCACGAACAGGTGCGACTGGGACAGAGAGAGCGATGCTTAGACACATGATGGTTTACTTCTAATTTAAAAGAGAATGGCACAGATCTGAGAGAGTGCAGCTGGTTCTTCTGAAGAGTCAGACTGAGGCACTAAGTGTGAAACAAACAGGTCCAAGAGTAAAACTAATAATCTCCTGCAAATAGGAGCTGCAACTAAAATCTATACTGTCATTTTCCATCTGCTCGACAAAAGAAAGGCCTGATGCAAACAGATCTGAGGTGAACAGAGGGTCTTACGCAGCAGCAGGCGGTAACGGTGATCTGGATGGTGTTGCGTCCCGGCTGACACACCTGCTTCAGGTACAGAGGCTTATGGGACGTCTTGTTGTCGCCGCGTTCGATGGTGAGTGGCGTGGCGTTCACACTCACCTGGAACAAACGGCACACACCAGTTAAACACAGGTGTAAGAAAACGTTTGGGGTAAAACGGAGAATAGAGCGGACCTGGACGGAGGCGGGCCAGTTGGTGTTCATCTGTCGGTCCTCGTGGTGGTAACACTTGAACTGCAGCTCCAGGTCGGGCCTGAGGACAACAAACACAGATATCCTTCAGTTAGAGCAGAAACAGATGAGTTTATTTTTGTTTAAACTGAGTAGACACAGACCTCAGTGAGTTGTGTTCAGTGGCGCCTGCTGCTGGGCTACAATCATAATACAGATTTAATACCTCACACGGATATTTAATACTTTAATGCTGCAGGAAAGAACAAGTGAGTTTAAATCAGTGCGTTTCTGTCAGGAGAGTCTGGGTTCAGCGCCACGGAAACAAAAAGATAAAAAGTTTAAACTAAACAAACACAACTACATTTTTCAAAATGATGAAAATAAAATCCCAAATTTAAGATCTGTTTTTTGATTCTTTCAGGTAAATTTGTAACCCAACGTGGAAAAGAAGCTAAGCATAATTGATATTTTGGAACCAAGTTACTGCAAATGTTTCATCATAAACTGTTTAAGATTGTTTAAAATAATGTTTATTACAGGAGAGAATACCACTGAAAAATCATTACTAAATACATTTAAAAAGATAATAAAATATTTTAGTCCTGTTCTGATCGAGAGGAGCTCCTTTAAACAAATCTTCCCTGAAGGTTTTCTAAAACAAATATATATATATATAAACACTAATATTTTTATTTTTACAGTATGATCACATTTTCTCTTGTAAACCTTTCAAACCGTATGCACGACTGAGTTTTTCATAAATAAATATACATTTTTATGTCAGATTCTGTGGTCAAAAGAAGCTGAAATAAAACTCAAATACTGATGTGTTTAAAGTGAATCAAAGAGTTAAATAGACCTTTTTAGTTTGAATGGATTTGCGTTTGAGCAGGATTAGTGAGGGCTCCTTCAGAACAGAAACACTGGTAACACAGGAAAGGTCAGTAATGATTCAAACAGTAAACACCAGCTCTGTCGGGCTTTTCTTACCTTTTTGTAAAAACATTATCAACAGCAGGGCTTGACATTTACACCTGACGAGCCTCTAAACGCAGGAGGACTCTGGGTTTGTGGGGTTTTAGTGTCCAGATTGTCCTGATTAACAGTGTGCTTTCAAATGAGCTCTAAACCCTCCTCGTCAGAGTCACTCATGATCTGTGCTTTACACGTGACATTTCCAGATATTCTTTTAGCGTTAAACAACCTTGTGGCCGGTCAAAGTGAGTGGAGGCGAGTGAAAACGAGCCCCAGTGGCCGGTGAGGAGAGGAAAGCTGACGTCCATCCCTGACCCACGCTGTGGCAGGTGGTCAGTATTTACCTCATGATGAGTGTCTTGTAGACCGACTCTCGCAGCTGGAAGACGTGGTTACTGACGGCCAGGTTGTGCTCTAATCTGAACGGCTCCAGAACCACGCCGTCTCGGACCGGAAAGGTCAGCCGGAGGTCGTCGCTGGGGTTCCCTGTGAACAGAAGAAAATCTGAATCAAGTGTCTCTGCACCCTTTCAAACTATTATAGAATTAAGTCAAAATGTGAGGTCGATTATAGCGGTATCCTTCTGCAGTAAACAGTGTTCCTGCTTTATTCCCATCTTTCTAAACTTCAAATCCAGAGGCTGCAGCAGTCTCTGTCCTGCTCCGGGTTAATGCAGAGAGAAACTAGAGTGGCTTTCATAAGACCACACTCTGTCTGAAACTAGAAACACACACTAGCTTTGGATCTGAGCAGGTTTAAGTTGGTCCATAATGTTCCTTTGGTCTTCCATGAAAGTAAACTCTCTTTTTTTTTTTTAAATACTGCTTCCTCAGAAGAGTCATGTTGTGTTACTGTCATCAGTCTTGTAGCTGTTTTATACAGGTTTTGTCATCCTACTGCATGAGGCCACCTGTAGTCTGACTTCTGAAGGACAGCGTCCCAGGTGCAAGTGTTGGACTACAGAGGGTACAACCTGTATAAATCAGCTCACAACACACGTGACTCCAAGGAAGACTGCAGGAAGTCTAGCAATGAAATCTGTCGAAGTAAAAAACAAAAACACTGGTCTAAGACCAATGTTAATCATGAACAGGTTTCAGCTGGATTTGAACAGGTTTCAGCTGGATTTGAACAGGTTTCGGTCAGATTTGAACAGGTTTCGGTCAGATTTGAACAGGTTTCGGTCAGATTTGAACAGGTTTCGGTCAGATTTGAACAGGTTTCAGCTGGATTTGAACAGGTTTCAGCTGGATTTGAACAGGTTTCAGCTGGATTTGAACAGGTTTCAGCTGGATTTGAACAGGTTTCAGCTGGATTTGAACAGGTTTCAGCTGGATTTGAACAGGTTTCAGCTGGATTTGAACAGGTTTCAGCTGGATTTGAACAGGTTTCAGCTGGATTTGAACAGGTTTCAGCTGGATTTGAACAGGTTTCGGTCAGATTTGAACAGGTTTCGGTCAGATTTGAACAGGTTTCGGTCAGATTTGAACAGGTTTCAGCCGGATTTGAACAGGTTTCAGCCGGATTTGAACAGGTTTCGGTCAGATTTGAACAGGTTTCGGTCAGATTTGAACAGGTTTCGGTCGGATTTGAACAGGTTTCAGCCGGATTTGAACAGGTTTCAGCCGGATTTGAACAGGTTTCAGCTGGATTTGAACAGGTTTCGGTCAGATTTGAACAGGTTTCAGCTGGATTTGAACAGGTTTCAGCTGGATTTGAACAGGTTTCAGCTGGATTTGAACAGGTTTCAGCTGGATTTGAACAGGTTTCAGCTGGATTTGAACAGGTTTCAGCTGGATTTGAACAGGTTTCAGCTGGATTTGAACAGGTTTCGGTCAGATTTGAACAGGTTTCGGTCAGATTTGAACAGGTTTCGGTCAGATTTGAACAGGTTTCGGTCAGATTTGAACAGGTTTCGGTCAGATTTGAACAGGTTTCGGTCAGATTTGAACAGGTTTCGGTCAGATTTGAACAGGTCTCAGCTGGATTTGAACAGGTCTCAGCTGGATTTGAACAGGTCTCAGCTGGATTTGAACAGGTCTCAGCTGGATTTGAACAGGTCTCAGCTGGATTTGAACAGGTCTCAGCTGGATTTGAACAGGTCTCAGCTGGATTTGAACAGGTCTCAGCTGGATTTGAACAGGTTTCGGTCAGATTTGAACAGGTTTCGGTCAGATTTGAACAGGTCTCAGCTGGATTTGAACAGGTCTCAGCTGGATTTGAACAGGTCTCAGCTGGATTTGAACAGGTCTCAGCTGGATTTGAACAGGTCTCAGCTGGATTTGAACAGGTCTCAGCTGGATTTGAACAGGTCTCAGCTGGATTTGAACAGGTCTCAGCTGGATTTGAACAGGTCTCAGCTGGATTTGAACAGGTCTCAGCTGGATTTGAACAGGTCTCAGCTGGATTTGAACAGGTCTCAGCTGGATTTGAACAGGTTTCGGTCAGATTTGAACAGGTTTCGGTCAGATTTGAACAGGTTTTAGATGGATTTGAACAGGTCTCAGCTGGATTTGAACAGGTCTCAGCTGGATTTGAACAGGTCTCAGCTGGATTTGAACAGGTCTCAGCTGGATTTGAACAGGTTTCGGTCAGATTTGAACAGGTTTCGGTCAGATTTGAACAGGTTTCAGCTGGATTTGAACAGGTTTCGGTCAGATTTGAACAGGTTTCAGCTGGATTTGAACAGGTTTCAGCTGGATTTGAACAGGTTTCAGCTGGATTTGAACAGGTTTCGGTCAGATTTGAACAGGTTTCAGCTGGATTTGAACAGGTTTCGGTCAGATTTGAACAGGTTTTGGTCAGATTTGAACAGGTTTCAGCTGGATTTGAACAGGTTTCGGTCAGATTTGAACAGGTTTCGGTCAGATTTGAACAGGTTTCAGCTGGATTTGAACAGGTTTCGGTCAGATTTGAACAGGTTTCAGCTGGATTTGAACAGGTTTCGGTCAGATTTGAACAGGTTTCAGCTGGATTTGAACAGGTTTCGGTCAGATTTGAACAGGTTTCAGCTGGATTTGAACAGGTTTCGGTATTTGAACAGGTTTTGGTCAGATTTGAACAGGTTTCAGCTGGATTTGAACAGGTTTCGGTCAGATTTGAACAGGTTTTGGTCAGATTTGAACAGGTTTCAGCTGGATTTGAACAGGTTTCGGTCAGATTTGAACAGGTTTCAGCTGGATTTGAACAGGTTTCAGCTGGATTTGAACAGGTTTCAGCTGGATTTGAACAGGTTTCGGTCAGATTTGAACAGGTTTCAGCTGGATTTGAACAGGTTTCGGTCAGATTTGAACAGGTTTTGGTCAGATTTGAACAGGTTTCAGCTGGATTTGAACAGGTTTCGGTCAGATTTGAACAGGTTTTGGTCAGATTTGAACAGGTTTCAGCTGGATTTGAACAGGTTTCGGTCAGATTTGAACAGGTTTTGGTCAGATTTGAACAGGTTTCAGCTGGATTTGAACAGGTTTCGGTCAGATTTGAACAGGTTTTGGTCAGATTTGAACAGGTTTCAGCTGGATTTGAACAGGTTTCGGTCAGATTTGAACAGGTTACCGGAGCTGGGAGCAGCAGCAGGAGGCAGAGCCATGTTGGGTTTGACGTCCGGAGGCAGGAAAGAGGGGGGCGTGGCTTTGACGTCGCTGTTGCCGGGCGACATGAAAGGCGGGGCCATGGGGCTGCCGCCAGGGGAAGAATAGGGCGGGGCCATGGAGCTGTTGCCGGGGGTGATGGGTGGAGTGGGGTTTCCAGGAAGTGGAGAGCTGGGGTAACCAGGCAACCCTCGCCCCGGCTGCACACACAGACACAGAGAGAGAGAGAGAGAGAGTCAGGGACAGACTCAACACTGTCCCGTCGTCAGAAGGATGTGGACAAACTCTGAACACAAGGAAACAAGAAAAAAACTAAAAAATAGTCATGAAAATGGGGGACTCTGCTAAATGTGGGACAAGTGACTAGATGAAAGCGAAAACAACATATTCATGAGCAGAAGGCAGTTATAGAGTGTTCAGTCTGGTCTCACCCCTGAAGGCTGGTTAAAGGAGTTGTAGACAGCTCCAGCGCCCCCTGCTGTCAGAGACGTCAGAGCTGCTCCCTGTCCGTTAAACTGCTCCTGCTGCAGACACTTAAGGTTAGTATGTGCCTTATTTAAGAGCCTAAATATTACCAGTTATCGGGGGATACACACACGAGACGTGTGGAGATGGAGTACCTTGTAGAACTGCTGCTGTGCGTTAGGTCCAGACGGAGAATACTGAGGCAGACCCATCTTATGGCCCTGATACGAGGGGGAGGAGCCTGAGCGCTGTGGGGCAGGGCCTGGACCACCTCCACCTGTAGGAAAGGACAGGTAAACAGACTATTCTCTGGGTCAATGTTGCAACAAGGTGCCATTTGTTTTTAATTAAAAGGTGCTCCGATCGATCGGCCGATTATGGCCAAAACAAATAACGCAAAAGACATTTACTTTTTGTGTCCACATAAATACATTTACATTTATTCATTTAGCAACGCTTTTATCCAAAGCGACTTACATTGAGCTTCTAATCACCAGTGTTACAGACACTGGAGGCAAGGTGGGTTAAGTGTCTTGCCCAAGGACACAACGACAGTATGAACTGTGGGGAGAGTGGGAATCGAACCGCCTACCTTCCAGTTAAAGGACGACCGCTCTACCACTGAGCCACTGTGCCACACAAACCTCGGCATATGTCGGACAGTCAGAAACAAAAAGAAATGCAAGTACTGAAAGCGGACTTGTTATAGCAGCACAGACTCAGCTCCACTGCAGACTCTCTGTCTGTGAGCGCCAACTGCTCCATGCTGGAGAGGCGCACGTTTAACGCCTCGCGACTAAACAATGGGCGCCAATGTGAGTGTTCACACAGACCCGAAAAACGCCACGCGTAAAAGCGTCAGTTTTTAAAAAACGCCTCGGTTTGTTTGACGCGTAGCGTGAAAAACTATACGACCAATGAGATTAGTGCTTTTGCTCACGTGTCTGGAGCTCCTGAAGTTACAGTAAAACACAACTTTGGGGCGCACAAACACAAAACGGTCTTGCTGAGCACACATACTTAACGGCGAAGAAGATATACGCCAAGTAGCGTCTTCACTGCCGGGAAGAAATAAGACGAAGAAGATGCAAGACAAGATGAATGTAGAGCTGCTGGTCTCGTTGGAGTCGGAAACAAAGAACTTATGACAAACGCAACATCGATTACAAAAATGACCTGCCCTCTTCTTCTGAGTGAAAAGTGAGTGTCAGAAGCGTAAAGTTGCGCAGCGCCACCTTGTGTACCGGGGTATTTCTGTTTTATATTAAGCCCCATCTAATGTCAGGGAATGAAGCTGCATGTTCACTCGGCTCATCGTCAGCGACAATCGCTTTGGTGTGAACACAAAAAACGTGTTGAAAAACGATGGCGAATAACACGCGAATATTCGTTCCGGTGTGTACGGGCCTTAATACCGCAGAAACCTTAATTTAATACATTAAACTTTGGGATCAGCCTTAAAAATCCTTATTGACACACTCCTAGTTTTAATGGATTCACTTTCCTCTAGTCGTAGTGTGTAAGGGTTTTATTACTCAAGACTCCGCTGAGTAATCGACACCACACAGAGAAACATTTGAACCAAAGACCCTGCTAGACCAGCCTCAAGTTGGAACAAACCTGTGTGGTAGGACATGTTGGGGCCAGAGTACGGCCCAGGTCCAGCGTGTCCTGGGCCTGATCCAGGCATAGAACCACCTCCAGGACCAGACCCGACCGGAACGCCGTACTGCTGCGACATTCCCGGGAACGACTGAAAAGCACAAATTGTTTATTATTTCCCTCTTTGTTTAAATAGAGTCTGAACCAGGTCTAACACGTACCTCGGAGCTGTAGGGACGCTTGAGACCTTGCTGCGACCGAAGGTGTCCCTGTTGGGGACCGGGGCCGTAGTTTGGATGCTGGGGCAGCCTCGGGGGGCCTCCTCCAGGTCCATACATGGGACCCATTGACGGGAGGCCTCTGTTTGGACCAGGGCCCATTGTTGGACCTCGGGGACCGGACATGAACTGGTTACTGTAGCCTGGACCCCCCATCTGAGGAACAGAGAAGAGACTCCAACTAAAACCTGTTTAAACCTTAAATCCAGTCAGAGTAGTCCCTCATCTGTAGTTCACTTCCTGTGTATTTGTAGTCCCTTACCTGCCCGTAGTTCATTTCCTGGTTCTGTTTCTCGTGGATGGCAGCGGCAACAGTGGCCGTGGCGGTGGCCGTTGCCGTGGCAGCAGCAGCAGCAACAGCAGCGGCAGCAGCGGCCTGAGTGAAGTCTGAGCCTCGAGATCCTCCGGGGTTCGACGGGTAACTGGCCCCGACCAGAGAAAACAAGGAGTTATTCTCCCTCCAAACCCTCCTCCCACGTACACCCCCATACACTCCTCACCCACCTCCCCCCATATCCTCCTGGTCCTCCGGCGTAGCCCCCCGTCGCTCGGCCGTACATGCCCTGGTTCATGTAGCCTTTGGGCTCGCCGTAGCCCTGCTGGCCCATGTATCCTCCAGGCCCCGCTCCCATCCCAGAGCCGGGGCCCTGCATCATGGGCCCCCCTCCAGGGTTGGCCCCGGGCCCCATCACTCCTCCTCCTAGGCCCTGAGAGAGGAGAAAAAGACCAGATGTGAGACTAGAGCGAGACCAGGGTTAGACCTCTGTTCAGTAGTTTTGATGATTGGCTGATCGATCAGTGCACCCTGAAAGTCCTCCTCCAGCTAAGAGTCCCACAGACCGGGTAAGAGCTGTACATGACACACCTCTGGACTTGCTGACATGTACCTGGCTGGCAGAGGGGTTGGTGACTCCCCACACGGTGGTGACCACAGACAGAGAGCCTGCCGGAGGCTGGTTCGGAGGCTGCTGCCAACTGGAGTCGTATGAATACGAGCCATCGCTAAAGGACAGTGGACTCAACGTTAACAGTTTAATCTTGTGAGTGTTTATCTCGATATACAGTATAATCCAGGTTTAAAAAGGTATCCAGGTATGAATCAACTCAGATAATCCAGGTGAGTTACCTGTGAGCATTGTTAAGCCCCGCCTTCATCTGGTTCAGAGGATTCATGTTGAGGCTCGGTCCAGTGACACTTCACTGAAACAGAAAAAAAACAGATGAATAACATGGAGCATCACACTTTTCAAAGACCCGCTTCAAACCAAAACCTGTTCAAATCCAACTAAAACCTTTCTACGGTGATCCTGAATGAAAGCAGACCCATGTAAAAGTGTTACGAGTGAGTTCCTGCTGCTGTAAACACCTCACAGTCGGGCCCCTCCCGCTCTAGGCATCAGAGCGGTGATACTCGGTCTGATAAATCCCGGTTCTTCCTCCTCAGAGCGGTGTTTGTGTTTGAGCTGACTCTGACGCGAAGGGTGCGACAGTGACAGCTCCACGTGCAGCTCTCTGAAGGACACAGTCAGGTTTATGATTGGACTTCGGCCTGAACCTCAGACAAACGGGTTCCACGGGTGTCAGAGCGTTATTCAAACTGAGGCAGAGAGACATTCTGATCTGAACTATAATGATCTGAACCAATAGCTGCACGTAGAGAACAGGAGCAGATATGTCAGCTCTTTGTTAGGTTGTATTACAAGACCCAGGATTTTAAAAGTTTATCATTACACGAAAAGCCTGTGTCAATAAAGTTAAACAAAATAAGAGTTCAGTTATTCAATCCTTTATTCCCAAAAAGATATGTCAGTATTTCAGCAGGATCCAACTAAAACCTGTTCAAATCCATCTAAAAAGCTTTTAAACTTTTAAAAGCTTTTTAAAACCTTTTTAGATTGTATATTTGTGACTGGCCCATTGTTTATTTATAAAAGAGATGATTTATGTACATTAGTTATTATAATTTTATGTCCTAAGGCTTTACTGACAGAATAAACCAGCAGCACAAAGGTAAGTGTGTGTCAGGTGTTTTATAAGTGGCAATAACAAACACGTGCGTCTGTCCGGACAATCAAAACTCAAGCAGCACATTCCTTTCCTCATCTCCTGTCAACACCGAGGTCATGTGACTCATCTCACCGAGGTCATGTGACTCATCTCACCGAGGTCATGTGACTCATCTCAGAGCTTCAGGGTTAAACAGTTAAACATAAACCATGAGCTTTTCCTTCAATAAAAGTGTTTTCTGCTGTGTTTGAACAGACACCAGCTTCTGTCTTTACAGCTCAATGAGTTCTGGGGTCTCCTATTATTTAAACTCACTGTATTGTGCATGACCTGTTTAAGTCCAACTAAAACCTGTTCAAATCCAACTAAAACCTGTACTGTGCATCATTATGTCTGTAATGCTAGATTCTGCTTCTACAGTATATTATATCTAGTTATTTTATTTAAAGTGCTTCATTACCTAAAAATACGCTTATTATTTGTTGTATTTCAGAGTTCAAGGCTGTTTCCCAACGTTACACACTCAAACAGAAGTGATTGGTTAAATGGTGTAAAGCTGTGATTAATTGATTATCAACATACTCCTCTGTGCACGCTTCACACGCACGACCCTTTAATGGTTCTCGTAATAAATAAAATTAAGAAAAACACATTAGCAGATCGGTTTTCTGAATCTGTCTCGATGTGAGCCATGGACAAACCCAGGGAGACATTTTGAGATTCCTCAGAGGCTGCTAAAGCTAACGGCTAACACCTTCACTGCATTCTTTGCTGAACCCAAGCTAGCGCCGTACATGCTAAAAAGCCAACAAGATTAAAACACAAAAATAAACGCTAAAACATTAAAAATATCAAAAACACGAGGGTCGATGGTTTCGACAAACATTCCGAGCCTGGTTGTGCGTTTTCCACCAAATAAATTTCACGTTGTTTGAATAAAAATAATTTAAAGCTCGTTAAGGAGGTAGCATGTTAGCATGCTAGCCACAAGGGCTGTGACAATGGAATGCTACAGTTAGCAGCAGGCTAGCGCTTCCATGTAACGTGTATTTTAATCGATTCAGAGCGACTAAAGAAATACCAGAACAGGGAAATACAAGAAATTGGGGTAAATGTCCAGTCTTGGTTGTGTTGCTAACGGAACTTGTAAAAACGTGGTGGAAATGTTGGTTCTCTGCAACGAACCTACCTCCTGTTCTTCCCCAATGTTCGAGCCCTGCGCCGGGGCTACGCAGTGCGAGCTTCTCCGGGCCTCCCACACATCCAGAACCAAGTCTTTCACAGATCCAGAACAATCCACAAACCCCCACGACCCAGATTCGAGATACGATCCGTATAATTCCCGGTTTGTTCCAACACTGCGGCCACAAAGCCACCTACACAGCTCTAGTCAGTCCCCGGTGCCGCGGTTCTGCTGTAGCCGGCCTAAGTGCCTGCTCTGTGGGACTCACGCGGCGGCACCATCCCCTGGGTCTGTCGGAACCTGGTCCCGCGGACAGTGGTCAGAGACGAGGTAGGAGCCAGGAGAGGTTTGACATCAAACTGGGTCCAACGTGTTTCTCCAAAAAAACGGAGGAAGAGCCTCTGCAGGAAGGAAGGAGAAGTGCAACCGAGGGACGAGGAGGGAAGGAAGGAGGAAAGGAAGGTAGGAGTGTTTTTTTTTTCAATTCAAGTCTCTGTTAAAGGCCATGTTCAGTTTTACACAGGTAACTTCAAGCTGTACCCCATAAAAGACTGAAAGAGACCCATTCTGTAGCAAAACAAATCACCTAAAGAAAAATGGTGTGCACTCTACCAATAAATAAAATATTAGACACGCTTTATTTGGCACATGCAGTTTACACAGAACAATGCACAGTGAAATGTATTTTGTACTTTTACTTAATATTTGTGTATTTTGCTGCCCTGGCACACCTGTGGGCTCCAGGTCGCCTGCATCAGGTCCCGCTGCCTGTCTGGTTCCTCTTTGGTTTTAGTTCAGTTATGTTAAGTTAGTCATCCTGCACAATACCCACACACCCGATAAAGGCATTGACACATTCATATTGTAACATACTTTCTTTAAAGTCAATTCAGGCTGATCTGGTTTAACTAACTAAAGAAATTTTTTACACCTCATTTCTTGCTTGAGCCAGGGTTGCAACAGTTACATAAACATATTTTACTAATTTTTCTAAACCCTAGGGCAAAGGTCAGGAGCTGCTGAAAGTAAAAAGAAAAAAAGAAGGTGACACAAATACAGCCCAAACACAGAAAAAGACAGGGTTAGAAAGAATCCTTATTCACTGGAATATTCTCAGGAAACGCATTGATTCTGATTTTTTGCATTAATGTGGACACAGCCGAAGTGACGTTTTCAGGTCTATATCTAACGTCATGATATTTTAGTTTCCGTTTTAGTGGCTCACGAGCCCAATAACAACAGCATTACTCTTCTCAGGGTCTAAGTCTAATACCAGGCTGTATAATTATAATACAGACAAAAGATATCGTAAACATTTTTACATCCTACGCACGGCAGAAAGAGTAAGAGCAATCAGTGTCACGGATTATCCAACCATTGTGCCATTACTCTCTGGCAAAGCTGCCTTTTATACTTTCTGAGATATTTAGATTTACTGCTGAATTTTGTAATATTCTTCATGTTGTTTGTTTAAATCTAATCTGAAGTCCAATAAAAATATTGTCACTGCTTCAGCATATTATTCATTTTTTCGCACTAAGTGTGTTTTTACAGTGTCTTTTTCAAATTAGTTCATCTTTCATCTTAAATTATAACTTTTTACAAGTTTATTCATTCTCTTTCAAATCAACTTGAAATTTCTTCTTTCAACTATTTTTTAATTTCTTGTCATTCTATTTTATTTAGCTGGTTTCAAAAAGAATATATTTTTTATAATCTCCGAAAATTTTATTTTACAAAACAATAATTTGTCACAAAAATTACATATTTGTTGGAAAATAAGGATACAATTTAAATAATAGCAACATATAAACATAAATAAGATAATTAAAAAAATCCCATTTAAAAACATTCATTTGTACAAATACTATTAGTCATTTATTACCAGGACTAAACCAGGACTAAACCAGGACTAAACCAGGACTAAAGCAGGACTAAACCAGGACTAAACCAGGACTAAACCAGGACTAAAGCAGGACTAAACCAGGACTAAACCAGGTCTAAACCAGGTCTAAACCAGGACTAAACCAGGACTAAACCAGGTCTAAACCAGGACTAAACCAGGACTAAACCAGGTCTAAACCAGGACTAAAGCAGGACTAAACCAGGACTAAACCAGGACTAAACCAGGACTAAACCAGGTCTAAACCAGGACTAAAGCAGGACTAAACCAGGACTAAACCAGGACTAAAGCAGGACTAAAGCAGGACTAAAGCAGGACTAAACCAGGTCTAAACCAGGTCTAAACCAGGACTAAACCAGGTCTAAACCAGGACTAAACCAGGACTAAACCAGGACTAAACCAGGTATAAACCAGGTCTAAACCAGGACTAAACCAGGACTAAACCAGGTCTAAACCAGGACTAAACCAGGACTAAACCAGGTATAAACCAGGTCTAAACCAGGACTAAACCAGGACTAAACCAGGACTAAACCAGGTCTAAACCAGGTCTAAACCAGGACTAAACCAGGACTAAACCAGGTCTAAACCAGGACTAAACCAGGACTAAACCAGGTCTAAACCAGGTCTAAACCAGGACTAAACCAGGACTAAAGCAGGACTAAACCAGGACTAAACCAGGTCTAAACCAGGACTAAACCAGGACTAAACCAGGACTAAACCAGGTCTAAACCAGGACTAAACCAGGACTAAACCAGGACTAAACCAGGTCTAAACCAGGACTAAACCAGGACTAAACCAGGTCTAAACCAGGACTAAACCAGGACTAAAGCAGGACTAAACCAGGACTAAACCAGGTCTAAACCAGGTCTAAACCAGGACTAAACCAGGACTAAACCAGGACTAAACCAGGTCTAAACCAGGACTAAACCAGGACTAAACCAGGACTAAACCAGGTCTAAACCAGGTCTAAACCAGGACTAAACCAGGACTAAACCAGGACTAAAGCAGGACTAAACCAGGACTAAACCAGGTCTAAACCAGGACTAAACCAGGTCTAAAGCAGGACTAAACCAGGACTAAACCAGGTATAAACCAGGTCTAAACCAGGACTAAACCAGGACTAAAGCAGGACTAAACCAGGTCTAAACCAGGTCTAAACCAGGACTAAACCAGGAATAAACCAGGACTAAACCAGGTCTAAACCAGGACTAAACCAGGACTAAACCAGGACTAAACCAGAACTAAACCAGGTCTAAACCAGGTCTAAACCAGGTCTAAACCAGGACTAAACCAGGTCTAAACCAGGACTAAACCAGGTCTAAACCAGGTCTAAACCAGGACTAAACCAGGACTAAACCAGGTCTAAACCAGGACTAAACCAGGACTAAACCAGGACTAAACCAGGTCTAAACCAGGTCTAAACCAGGACTAAACCAGGACTAAACCAGGTCTAAACCAGGACTAAACCAGGACTAAAGCAGGACTAAACCAGGACTAAACCAGGTCTAAACCAGGTCTAAACCAGGACTAAAGCAGGACTAAACCAGGACTAAACCAGAACTAAACCAGGTCTAAACCAGGTCTAAACCAGGACTAAACCAGGTCTAAACCAGGACTAAACCAGGTCTAAACCAGGACTAAACCAGGTCTAAACCAGGACTAAACCAGGACTAAACCAGGACTAAACCAGGTCTAAACCAGGACTAAAGCAGGACTAAACCAGGTCTAAACCAGGACTAAACCAGGACTAAACCAGGTCTAAACCAGGTCTAAACCAGGTCTAAACCAGGACTAAACCAGGACTAAACAAGGACTAAACCAGGTTTAAACCAGGTCTAAACCAAGACTAAACCAGGTCTAAACCAGGTCTAAACCAGGACTAAACCAGGTCTAAACCAGGTCTAAATCAGGACTAAACCAGGTCTAAACCAGGACTAAACAAGGTCTAAACCAGGACTAAACTAGGACTAAACCAGGACTAAACCAGGACTAAACCAGGTCTAAACCAGGACTAAACCAGGACTAAACCAGGACTAAACCAGGTCTAAACCAGGTCTAAACTAGGAGTAAACCAGGACTAAACCAGGTCTAAACCAGGACTAAACCAGGACTAAACCAGGTCTAAACCAGGACTAAACCAGGACTAAACCAGGTCTAAACCAGGTCTAAATCAGGACTAAACCAGGTCTAAACCAGGACTAAACAAGGTCTAAACCAGGTCTAAACCAGGACTAAACTAGGACTAAACCAGGACTAAACCAGGACTAAACCAGGACTAAACCAGGTCTAAACCAGGTCTAAACCAGGACTAAACCAGGACTAAACCAGGACTAAACCAGGACTAAACTAGGAGTAAACCAGGACTAAACCAGGTCTAAACCAGGTCTAAACTAGGACTAAACCAGGACTAAACCAGGTCTAAACCAGGTCTAAACCAGGACTAAACCAGGACTAAACCAGGTCTAAACCAGGTCTAAACTAGGAGTAAACCAGGACTAAACCAGGTCTAAACCAGGACTAAACCAGGACTAAACCAGGTCTAAACCAGGTCTAAACCAGGACTAAACCAGGTCTAAACCAGGTCTAAATCAGGACTAAACCAGGTCTAAACCAGGACTAAACAAGGTCTAAACAAGGTCTAAACCAGGACTAAACTAGGACTAAACCAGGACTAAACCAGGACTAAACCAGGTCTAAACCAGGTCTAAACTATGAGTAAACCAGGACTAAACCAGGTCTAAACCAGGTCTAAACCAGGACTAAACCAGGACTAAACCAGGTCTAAACCAGGACTAAACCAGGTCTAAACCAGGTCTAAACCAGGACTAAACCAGGTCTAAACCCGGACTAAACAAGGTCTAAACCAGGTCTAAACCAGGACTAAACCAGGACTAAACCAGGACTAAACCAGGACTAAACCAGGACTAAACCAGGACTAAACCAGGACTAAACCAGGTCTAAACCAGGACTAAAGCAGGACTAAACCAGGACTAAACCAGGACTAAACCAGGACTAAACCAGGTCTAAACCAGGACTAAAGCAGGACTAAACCAGGACTAAACCAGGACTAAAGCAGGACTAAAGCAGGACTAAACCAGGACTAAACCAGGTCTAAACCAGGTCTAAACCAGGACTAAACCAGGTCTAAACCAGGACTAAACCAGGACTAAACCAGGACTAAACCAGGTATAAACCAGGACTAAACCAGGACTAAACCAGGTATAAACCAGGTCTAAACCAGGACTAAACCAGGACTAAACCAGGACTAAACCAGGTCTAAACCAGGTCTAAACCAGGACTAAACCAGGTCTAAACCAGGACTAAACCAGGACTAAACCAGGTCTAAACCAGGTCTAAACCAGGACTAAACCAGGACTAAAGCAGGACTAAACCAGGACTAAACCAGGTCTAAACCAGGACTAAACCAGGACTAAACCAGGACTAAACCAGGTCTAAACCAGGACTAAACCAGGACTAAACCAGGACTAAACCAGGTCTAAACCAGGACTAAACCAGGACTAAACCAGGTCTAAACCAGGACTAAACCAGGACTAAAGCAGGACTAAACCAGGACTAAACCAGGTCTAAACCAGGTCTAAACCAGGACTAAACCAGGACTAAACCAGGACTAAACCAGGTCTAAACCAGGACTAAACCAGGACTAAACCAGGACTAAACCAGGTCTAAACCAGGTCTAAACCAGGACTAAACCAGGACTAAACCAGGACTAAAGCAGGACTAAACCAGGACTAAACCAGGTCTAAACCAGGACTAAACCAGGTCTAAACCAGGACTAAACCAGGTCTAAAGCAGGACTAAACCAGGACTAAACCAGGTATAAACCAGGTCTAAACCAGGACTAAAGCAGGACTAAACCAGGTCTAAACCAGGTCTAAACCAGGACTAAACCAGGAATAAACCAGGACTAAACCAGGTCTAAACCAGGACTAAACCAGGACTAAACCAGGACTAAACCAGGACTAAACCAGGTCTAAACCAGGTCTAAACCAGGTCTAAACCAGGACTAAACCAGGTCTAAACCAGGACTAAACCAGGTCTAAACCAGGTCTAAACCAGGACTAAACCAGGACTAAACCAGGTCTAAACCAGGACTAAACCAGGACTAAACCAGGACTAAACCAGGTCTAAACCAGGTCTAAACCAGGACTAAACCAGGACTAAACCAGGTCTAAACCAGGACTAAACCAGGACTAAAGCAGGACTAAACCAGGACTAAACCAGGTCTAAACCAGGTCTAAACCAGGACTAAAGCAGGACTAAACCAGGACTAAACCAGAACTAAACCAGGTCTAAACCAGGTCTAAACCAGGACTAAACCAGGTCTAAACCAGGACTAAACCAGGTCTAAACCAGGACTAAACCAGGTCTAAACCAGGACTAAACCAGGACTAAACCAGGACTAAACCAGGTCTAAACCAGGACTAAAGCAGGACTAAACCAGGTCTAAACCAGGACTAAACCAGGACTAAACCAGGTCTAAACCAGGTCTAAACCAGGTCTAAACCAGGACTAAACCAGGACTAAACAAGGACTAAACCAGGTTTAAACCAGGTCTAAACCAAGACTAAACCAGGTCTAAACCAGGTCTAAACCAGGACTAAACCAGGTCTAAACCAGGTCTAAATCAGGACTAAACCAGGTCTAAACCAGGACTAAACAAGGTCTAAACCAGGACTAAACTAGGACTAAACCAGGACTAAACCAGGACTAAACCAGGTCTAAACCAGGACTAAACCAGGACTAAACCAGGACTAAACCAGGTCTAAACCAGGTCTAAACTAGGAGTAAACCAGGACTAAACCAGGTCTAAACCAGGACTAAACCAGGACTAAACCAGGTCTAAACCAGGACTAAACCAGGACTAAACCAGGTCTAAACCAGGTCTAAATCAGGACTAAACCAGGTCTAAACCAGGACTAAACAAGGTCTAAACCAGGTCTAAACCAGGACTAAACTAGGACTAAACCAGGACTAAACCAGGACTAAACCAGGACTAAACCAGGTCTAAACCAGGTCTAAACAAGGACTAAACCAGGACTAAACCAGGACTAAACCATGTCTAAACTGGGACTAAACCAGGACTAAACCAGGTCTAAACCAGGTCTAAACTAGGACTAAACCAGGACAAAACCAGGACTAAACCAGGGATAAATCAGGACATAAACCAGGACTAAACCAGGTCTAAACCAGGTCTAAACTGGGACTAAACAAGGTCTAAACCAGGTCTAAACCAGGACTAAACCAGGACAAAACCAGGACTAAACCAGGGATAAATCAGGACTAAACCAGGACTAAACCAGGTTTAAACTAGGACTAAACCAGGACTAAACCAGGTCTAAACTAGGACTAAACCAGGACTATGTCTCTCAGCAGGTGTTTTCTGCCGTGTGCCGTTTTTTCCCAGAATGCCGTGTTTTTCTTTGTCCTCTCTGTTTTGGCACGCACATGCCCTGACCCTTCCCCTTTGGTAGCCCCGCCCCTGGCCCTGTTGAAGCCCTGCCCCTCCGGTGCACAGGTGAGCCCGCAGCGCAGTCACACCTGCCCAGGTTCGGCGGCGCTGCTTAGATCCTCTCTGCAGACAGAGCTCTCCCTCTGATGGGATCCTCTGACAGCGCTTCACCGTCAGGTACCGCACACAGCACAGGCCCTCACCGCAGTCTGAGGAGCGGACGCACGGGGACATCTCCGGGGCTGGGACACAGGAGGACACGAGGGGACAGGTGAGTACATGTCAGAAGCAAAGGGAGGGCTAGGTTACATTGTAACTGTTGTTCTCTGAGTCACATATTTGTACAGGCCCCACCTGACAGGTGGATAATTATGTCAGCATGGTAATTATTTTCAGACGTCCATTAGACCCAAGTCGACAGGACAGCCAGACGCTAACCATTAAAATGCTAATGAGCCTGAAACTAGGGATTCTAAACCGGTCCCTTTGACGTGGGACCAAACGTCTTCACCTTAAAAAACTCTAAACCTACGTCCAGATGGCTTATTTAAAATCTTTGCCCGGGATAACTGAGCCGTCGAGCCCAGGGTCACGTGATGGGCTGAGCAGGGCCAGCTCGTCCTGCCTCTGCTGTGCCACCCACAGTGCCCTACAGAGGACCAGAAGGCTTACTTGAAGCCACTGAGGGGTAAAAGGCATGTGAACAGGTGCTGCAGGTGACCTTCTGGACGGCTAAAGCTGTTGGCTGAGGGCAAATGTCGAGTGAGACCTCAAAGACCAGTTGAAGCAAGGTATTGACCAAACATGGTCCACAACATGGTGCACCCACGTGTCACTCCTCTACATCCCTCTGTAGCAGCTCTTTAAAGCAGGCTGTGTGTCCAGGAGGGGTCTGGACCCACCTTTGGTCCTGTTGAAGTCTGTGTCCCTGACTCTGTCCACGTCTCTGAGTGAGTCCAGCTCTTGGTCCCGTCTGGACCCTCTCCTCTGAGCTCTGTTACTGCACGACCCTTTCTGAAAGACAAAATACCACTGTTTACTAAACCAGGACTAAACCAGGACTAAACCAGGACTAAACCAGGACTAAACCAGGACTAAAGCAGGACTAAAGCAGGACTAAAGCAGGACTAAAGCAGGACTAAACCAGGACTAAAGCAGGACTAAACCAGGACTAAACCAGGACTAAAGCAGGACTAAACCAGGACTAAACCAGGACTAAACCAGGACTAAACCAGGACTAAAGCAGGACTAAAGCAGGACTAAACCAGGACTAAACCAGGACTAAACCAGGACTAAAGCAGGACTAAACCAGGACTAAACCAGGACTAAAGCAGGACTAAACCAGGACTAAACCAGGACTAAACTAGGACTAAACCAGGACTAAACCAGGTCTAAACCAGGTCTAAACCAGGACTAAACCAGGACTAAACCAGGACTAAACCAGGTCTAAACCAGGTCTAAACCAGGACTAAACCAGGACTAAACCAGGACTAAACCAGGTCTAAACCAGGACTAAACTAGGTCTAAACCAGGACTAAACCAGGACTAAACCAGGACTAAACCAGGTCTAAACCAGGTCTAAACCAGGACTAAACTAGGTCTAAACCAGGACTAAACCAGGACTAAAGCAGGACTAAACCAGGACTAAACCAGGACTAAACCAGGACTAAACCAGGACTAAAGCAGGACTAAACCAGGACTAAACCAGGACTAAACCAGGACTAAAGCAGGACTAAACCAGGACTAAACCAGGACTAAACCAGGACTAAACCAGGACTAAAGCAGGACTAAACCAGGACTAAACCAGGACTAAACCAGGACTAAAGCAGGACTAAACCAGGACTAAACCAGGACTAAAGCAGGACTAAACCAGGACTAAACCAGGACTAAACTAGGACTAAACCAGGACTAAACCAGGTCTAAACCAGGTCTAAACCAGGACTAAACCAGGACTAAACCAGGACTAAACCAGGTCTAAACCAGGTCTAAACCAGGACTAAACCAGGACTAAACCAGGACTAAACCAGGACTAAACCAGGTCTAAACCAGGACTAAACTAGGTCTAAACCAGGACTAAACCAGGACTAAACCAGGACTAAACCAGGTCTAAACCAGGTCTAAACCAGGACTAAACCAGGACTAAACCAGGACTAAACCAGGACTAAACCAGGTCTAAACCAGGACTAAACTAGGTCTAAACCAGGACTAAACCAGGACTAAACCAGGACTAAACCAGGACTAAAGCAGGTCTAAAGCAGGACTAAAACAGGACTAAACCAGGTCTAAACCAGGACTAAACCAGGACTAAACCAGGTCTAAACCAGGACTAAACCAGGACTAAACCAGGACTAAACCAGGACTAAAGCAGGACTAAACCAGTACTAAACCAGGACTAAACCAGGACTAAAGCAGGACTAAACCAGGTCTAAACCAGGACTAAACCAGGACTAAACCAGGACTAAACCAGGACTAAACCAGGACTAAACCAGGACTAAAGCAGGACTAAACCAGGTCTAAAGCAGGTCTAAACCAGGACTAAACCAGGACTAAACCAGGACTAAACCAGGACTAAACCAGGTCTAAACCAGGACTAAACCAGGACTAAACCAGGACTAAACCAGGACTAAACCAGGACTAAACCAGGTCTAAACCAGGACTAAACCAGGACTAAACCAGGACTAAACCAGGACTAAACCAGGTCTAAACCAGGACTAAACCAGGACTAAACCAGGACTAAACCAGGACTAAAGCAGGACTAAACCAGGACTAAACCAGGACTAAACCAGGACTAAAGCAGGACTAAACCAGGACTAAACCAGGACTAAACCAGGACTAAAGCAGGACTAAAGCAGGACTAAAGCAGGACTAAACCAGGACTAAACCAGGACTAAAGCAGGACTAAACCAGGACTAAACCAGGACTAAACCAGGACTAAAGCAGGACTAAACCAGGACTAAACCAGGACTAAAGCAGGACTAAACCAGGACTAAACCAGGACTAAAGCAGGACTAAACCAGGACTAAACCAGGACTAAACTAGGACTAAACCAGGACTAAACCAGGTCTAAACCAGGACTAAACCAGCTCTAAACCAGGACTAAACCAGGACTAAACCAGGACTAAACCAGGTCTAAACCAGGACTAAACCAGGACTAAACCAGGACTAAACCAGGACTAAACCAGGTCTAAACCAGGACTAAACTAGGTCTAAACCAGGACTAAACCAGGACTAAACCAGGACTAAACCAGGTCTAAACCAGGTCTAAACCAGGACTAAACTAGGTCTAAACCAGGACTAAACCAGGACTAAACCAGGACTAAACCAGGACTAAACCAGGACTAAAGCAGGACTAAACCAGGACTAAACCAGGACTAAAGCAGGACTAAACCAGGACTAAACCAGGACTAAACCAGGACTAAAGCAGGTCTAAAGCAGGTCTAAACCAGGTCTAAACCAGGACTAAAACAGGACTAAACCAGGTCTAAACCAGGACTAAACCAGGACTAAACCAGGTCTAAACCAGGACTAAACCAGGACTAAACCAGGACTAAAGCAGGACTAAACCAGGACTAAACCAGGACTAAAGCAGGACTAAACCAGGACTAAACCAGGACTAAACCAGGACTAAAGCAGGACTAAACCAGGTCTAAACCAGGTCTAAACCAGGACTAAACCAGGACTAAACCAGGACTAAACCAGGACTAAACCAGGACTAAACCAGGACTAAACCAGGACTAAAGCAGGACTAAACCAGGTCTAAAGCAGGTCTAAACTAGGACTAAACCAGGACTAAACCAGGACTAAACCAGGACTAAACCAGGACTAAACCAGGACTAAACCAGGTCTAAACCAGGACTAAACCAGGACTAAACCAGGACTAAACCAGGACTAAACCAGGTCTAAACCAGGACTAAACCAGGACTAAACCAGGACTAAACCAGGACTAAAGCAGGACTAAACCAGGACTAAACCAGGACTAAAGCAGGACTAAACCAGGACTAAACCAGGACTAAAGCAGGACTAAAGCAGGACTAAAGCAGGACTAAACCAGGACTAAACCAGGACTAAAGCAGGACTAAACCAGGACTAAACCAGGACTAAACCAGGACTAAAGCAGGACTAAACCAGGACTAAACCAGGTCTAAACCAGGACTAAAGCAGGACTAAACCAGGACTAAACCAGGACTAAACCAGGACTAAACCAGGTCTAAACCAGGACTAAAGCAGGACTAAACCAGGACTAAACCAGGACTAAAGCAGGACTAAAGCAGGACTAAACCAGGACTAAACCAGGTCTAAACCAGGTCTAAACCATGACTAAACCAGGTCTAAACCAGGACTAAACCAGGACTAAACCAGGTATAAACCAGGTCTAAACCAGGACTAAACCAGGACTAAACCAGGTCTAAACCAGGACTAAACCAGGACTAAACCAGGTATAAACCAGGTCTAAACCAGGACTAAACCAGGACTAAACCAGGACTAAACCAGGTCTAAACCAGGACTAAAGCAGGACTAAAGCAGGACTAAAGCAGGACTAAACCAGGACTAAACCAGGACTAAAGCAGGACTAAAGCAGGACTAAAGCAGGACTAAACCAGGACTAAAGCAGGACTAAAGCAGGACTAAACCAGGACTAAACCAGGACTAAACCAGGACTAAACCAGGACTAAACCAGGACTAAACCAGGACTAAAGCAGGACTAAACCAGGACTAAACCAGGACTAAACCAGGACTAAAGCAGGACTAAACCAGGACTAAACCAGGACTAAAGCAGGACTAAACCAGGACTAAACCAGGACTAAACTAGGACTAAACCAGGACTAAACCAGGTCTAAACCAGGTCTAAACCAGGACTAAACCAGGACTAAACCAGGACTAAACCAGGTCTAAACCAGGTCTAAACCAGGACTAAACCAGGACTAAACCAGGACTAAACCAGGTCTAAACCAGGACTAAACTAGGTCTAAACCAGGACTAAACCAGGACTAAACCAGGACTAAACCAGGTCTAAACCAGGTCTAAACCAGGACTAAACTAGGTCTAAACCAGGACTAAACCAGGACTAAAGCAGGACTAAACCAGGACTAAACCAGGACTAAACCAGGACTAAAGCAGGACTAAACCAGGACTAAACCAGGACTAAACCAGGACTAACGCAGGACTAAACCAGGACTAAACCAGGACTAAACCAGGACTAAACCAGGACTAAAGCAGGACTAAACCAGGACTAAACCAGGACTAAACCAGGACTAAAGCAGGACTAAACCAGGACTAAACCAGGACTAAAGCAGGACTAAACCAGGACTAAACCAGGACTAAACTAGGACTAAACCAGGACTAAACCAGGTCTAAACCAGGTCTAAACCAGGACTAAACCAGGACTAAACCAGGACTAAACCAGGTCTAAACCAGGTCTAAACCAGGACTAAACCAGGACTAAACCAGGACTAAACCAGGACTAAACCAGGTCTAAACCAGGACTAAACTAGGTCTAAACCAGGACTAAACCAGGACTAAACCAGGACTAAACCAGGTCTAAACCAGGTCTAAACCAGGACTAAACCAGGACTAAACCAGGACTAAACCAGGACTAAACCAGGTCTAAACCAGGACTAAACTAGGTCTAAACCAGGACTAAACCAGGACTAAACCAGGACTAAACCAGGACTAAAGCAGGTCTAAAGCAGGACTAAAACAGGACTAAACCAGGTCTAAACCAGGACTAAACCAGGACTAAACCAGGTCTAAACCAGGACTAAACCAGGACTAAACCAGGACTAAACCAGGACTAAAGCAGGACTAAACCAGTACTAAACCAGGACTAAACCAGGACTAAAGCAGGACTAAACCAGGTCTAAACCAGGACTAAACCAGGACTAAACCAGGACTAAACCAGGACTAAACCAGGACTAAACCAGGACTAAACCAGGTCTAAACCAGGACTAAACCAGGACTAAACCAGGACTAAACCAGGACTAAACCAGGTCTAAACCAGGACTAAACCAGGACTAAACCAGGACTAAACCAGGACTAAACCAGGTCTAAACCAGGACTAAACCAGGACTAAACCAGGACTAAACCAGGACTAAACCAGGTCTAAACCAGGACTAAACCAGGACTAAACCAGGACTAAAGCAGGACTAAACCAGGACTAAACCAGGACTAAACCAGGACTAAAGCAGGACTAAACCAGGACTAAACCAGGACTAAACCAGGACTAAAGCAGGACTAAAGCAGGACTAAACCAGGACTAAACCAGGACTAAAGCAGGACTAAACCAGGACTAAACCAGGACTAAACCAGGACTAAAGCAGGACTAAACCAGGACTAAACCAGGACTAAACCAGGACTAAAGCAGGACTAAACCAGGACTAAACCAGGACTAAAGCAGGACTAAACCAGGACTAAACCAGGACTAAACTAGGACTAAACCAGGACTAAACCAGGTCTAAACCAGGAATAAACCAGCTCTAAACCAGGACTAAACCAGGACTAAACCAGGACTAAACCAGGTCTAAACCAGGACTAAACCAGGACTAAACCAGGACTAAACCAGGACTAAACTAGGTCTAAACCAGGACTAAACCAGGACTAAACTAGGTCTAAACCAGGACTAAACCAGGACTAAACCAGGACTAAACCAGGTCTAAACCAGGACTAAACTAGGTCTAAACCAGGACTAAACCAGGACTAAACCAGGACTAAACCAGGACTAAACCAGGACTAAAGCAGGACTAAACCAGGACTAAACCAGGACTAAAGCAGGACTAAACCAGGACTAAACCAGGACTAAACCAGGACTAAAGCAGGTCTAAAGCAGGTCTAAACCAGGTCTAAACCAGGACTAAAACAGGACTAAACCAGGTCTAAACCAGGACTAAACCAGGACTAAACCAGGTCTAAACCAGGACTAAACCAGGACTAAACCAGGACTAAAGCAGGACTAAACCAGGACTAAACCAGGACTAAAGCAGGACTAAACCAGGACTAAACCAGGACTAAACCAGGACTAAAGCAGGACTAAACCAGGTCTAAACCAGGTCTAAACCAGGACTAAACCAGGACTAAACCAGGACTAAACCAGGACTAAACCAGGACTAAACCAGGACTAAACCAGGACTAAAGCAGGACTAAACCAGGTCTAAAGCAGGTCTAAACTAGGACTAAACCAGGACTAAACCAGGACTAAACCAGGACTAAACCAGGACTAAACCAGGACTAAACCAGGACTAAACCAGGTCTAAACCAGGACTAAACCAGGACTAAACCAGGACTAAACCAGGACTAAACCAGGTCTAAACCAGGACTAAACCAGGACTAAACCAGGACTAAACCAGGACTAAAGCAGGACTAAACCAGGACTAAACCAGGACTAAACCAGGACTAAAGCAGGACTAAACCAGGACTAAACCAGGACTAAAGCAGGACTAAAGCAGGACTAAAGCAGGACTAAACCAGGACTAAACCAGGACTAAAGCAGGACTAAACCAGGACTAAACCAGGACTAAACCAGGACTAAAGCAGGACTAAACCAGGACTAAACCAGGTCTAAACCAGGACTAAAGCAGGACTAAACCAGGACTAAACCAGGACTAAACCAGGACTAAACCAGGTCTAAACCAGGACTAAAGCAGGACTAAACCAGGACTAAACCAGGACTAAAGCAGGACTAAAGCAGGACTAAACCAGGACTAAACCAGGTCTAAACCAGGTCTAAACCAGGACTAAACCAGGTCTAAACCAGGACTAAACCAGGACTAAACCAGGACTAAACCAGGTATAAACCAGGTCTAAACCAGGACTAAACCAGGACTAAACCAGGTCTAAACCAGGACTAAACCAGGACTAAACCAGGTATAAACCAGGTCTAAACCAGGACTAAACCAGGACTAAACCAGGACTAAACCAGGTCTAAACCAGGTCTAAACCAGGACTAAACCAGGACTAAACCAGGTCTAAACCAGGACTAAACCAGGACTAAACCAGGTCTAAACCAGGTCTAAACCAGGACTAAACCAGCACTAAAGCAGGACTAAACCAGGACTAAACCAGGTCTAAACCAGGACTAAACCAGGACTAAACCAGGACTAAACCAGGTCTAAACCAGGACTAAACCAGGACTAAAGCAGGACTAAACCAGGACTAAACCAGGTCTAAACCAGGACTAAACCAGGACTAAACCAGGTCTAAACCAGGACTAAACCAGGACTAAAGCAGGACTAAACCAGGACTAAACCAGGTCTAAACCAGGTCTAAACCAGGACTAAACCAGGACTAAACCAGGACTAAACCAGGTCTAAACCAGGACTAAACCAGGACTAAACCAGGACTAAACCAGGTCTAAACCAGGTCTAAACCAGGACTAAACCAGGACTAAACCAGGACTAAAGCAGGACTAAACCAGGACTAAACCAGGTCTAAACCAGGACTAAACCAGGTCTAAACCAGGACTAAACCAGGTCTAAAGCAGGACTAAACCAGGACTAAACCAGGTATAAACCAGGTCTAAACCAGGACTAAACCAGGACTAAAGCAGGACTAAACCAGGTCTAAACCAGGTCTAAACCAGGACTAAACCAGGAATAAACCAGGACTAAACCAGGTCTAAACCAGGACTAAACCAGGACTAAACCAGGACTAAACCAGGTCTAAACCAGGTCTAAACCAGGTCTAAACCAGGTCTAAACCAGGACTAAACCAGGTCTAAACCAGGACTAAACTAGGTCTAAACCAGGACTAAACCAGGACTAAACCAGGACTAAACCAGGTCTAAACCAGGTCTAAACCAGGACTAAACTAGGTCTAAACCAGGACTAAACCAGGACTAAACCAGGACTAAACCAGGACTAAACCAGGACTAAAGCAGGACTAAACCAGGACTAAACCAGGACTAAAGCAGGACTAAACCAGGACTAAACCAGGACTAAACCAGGACTAAAGCAGGTCTAAAGCAGGTCTAAACCAGGTCTAAACCAGGACTAAAACAGGACTAAACCAGGTCTAAACCAGGACTAAACCAGGACTAAACCAGGTCTAAACCAGGACTAAACCAGGACTAAAGCAGGTCTAAACCAGGACTAAACCAGGACTAAACCAGGACTAAACCAGGTCTAAACCAGGACTAAACCAGGACTAAACCAGGACTAAACCAGGACTAAAGCAGGTCTAAACCAGGACTAAACCAGGTCTAAACCAGGACTAAACCAGGACTAAACCAGGTCTAAACCAGGACTAAACCAGGACTAAACCAGGACTAAACCAGGACTAAACCAGGTCTAAAGCAGGTCTAAACCAGGTCTAAACCAGGTCTAAACCAGGTCTAAACCAGGTCTAAACCAGGTCTAAACCAGGACTAAAGCAGGTCTAAACCAGGACTAAACCAGGTCTAAACCAGGACTAAAACAGGACTAAACCAGGTCTAAACCAGGACTAAACCAGGACTAAACCAGGTCTAAACCAGGACTAAACCAGGACTAAAGCAGGTCTAAACCAGGACTAAACCAGGACTAAACCAGGACTAAACCAGGTCTAAACCAGGACTAAACCAGGACTAAAGCAGGTCTAAACCAGGACTAAACCAGGACTAAACCAGGACTAAACCAGGTCTAAACCAGGACTAAACCAGGACTAAACCAGGACTAAACCAGGACTAAAGCAGGTCTAAACCAGGACTAAACCAGGTCTAAAGCAGGTCTAAACCAGGTCTAAACCAGGACTAAAACAGGACTAAACCAGGTCTAAACCAGGTCTAAACCAGGTCTAAACCAGGTCTAAACCAGGACTAAAGCAGGTCTAAACCAGGACTAAAGCAGGTCTAAACCAGGACTAAAACAGGACTAAACCAGGTCTAAACCAGGACTAAACCAGGACTAAACCAGGTCTAAACCAGGACTAAACCAGGACTAAAGCAGGTCTAAACCAGGACTAAACCAGGACTAAACCAGGACTAAACCAGGTCTAAACCAGGACTAAACCAGGACTAAACCAGGACTAAACCAGGACTAAACCAGGTCTAAACCAGGACTAAACCAGGACTAAAGCAGGTCTAAACCAGGACTAAACCAGGACTAAACCAGGACTAAACCAGGTCTAAACCAGGACTAAACCAGGTCTAAACCAGGTCTAAAGCAGGTCTAAACCAGGTCTAAACCAGGACTAAAACAGGACTAAACCAGGTCTAAACCAGGTCTAAACCAGGTCTAAACCAGGTCTAAACCAGGACTAAAGCAGGTCTAAACCAGGACTAAAGCAGGTCTAAACCAGGACTAAACCAGGTCTAAATATGGTTTAGCTAGTTAAAGTTAAAGTTAGTTACAGTTAGTTACAGTTATTTGAAGTTAGTTAAAGTTAGTTACAGTTAGTTACAGTTATTTGAAGTTAGTTACAGTTAGTTAAAGTTAGTTACAGTTAAAGTTATTTGAATTTAGTTACAGTTAGTTACAGTTAGTTAAAGTTAGTTACAGTTATTTGACGTTAGTTACAGTTAGTTAAAGTTAGTTACAGTTATTTGAAGTTAGTTAAAGTTAGTTACAAGTTAGTTACAGTTATTTGACGTTAGTTAAAGTTAGTTACAATTAGTTACAATTAGTTACAGTTATTTGACGTTAGTTAAAGTTAGTTACAATTAGTTACAGTTATTTGACGTTAGTTAAAGTTAGTTAAAGTTAGTTACAGTTAGTTACAGTTAGTTACAGTTATTTGACGTTAGTTAAAGTTAGTTACAATTAGTTACAATTAGTTACAGTTAGTTACAGTTAGTTGCAGTTATTTGACGTTAGTTAAATTAGTTACAATTAGTTAAAGTTAGTTACAAGTTATTTGACGTTAGTTACAGTTAGTTACAATTAGTTACAATTAGTTACAGTTATTTGACGTTAGTTAAATTAGTTACAATTAGTTAAATTAGTTACAGTTATTTGACGTTAGTTAAATTAGTTACAATTAGTTACAATTAGTTACAGTTATTTGACGTTAGTTAAATTAGTTACAATTGAATTACAATTAGTTACAGTTAGTTGCAGTTATTTGACGTTAGTTAAAGTTAGTTACAAGTTAGTTAAATTAGTTACAAGTTATTTGACGTTAGTTAAAGTTAGTTACAATTAGTTACAATTAGTTACAGTTATTTGACGTTAGTTAAATTAGTTACAATTAGTTAAATTAGTTACAATTATTTGACGTTAGTTAAATTAGTTACAATTAGTTACAATTAGTTACAGTTATTTGACGTTAGTTACAGTTAGTTACAGTTATTTGCGTTACTCACTGAAGCGCTGCAGTCAGGACCTGAACACTGAGGGGAGTGGGACCTCGCCTCTGAACCTCGGCGGCTGGTTTTCGGAGGCGTGTTTTCTCTGAGACGCTCCTGGAACAGGTCAGAGTCATGTCAGAAAAAACTCACAGGCTTTTATTTTAAACTTTTTTCCTCAGCGTCCACTCTTCCCTTTAACACCGACTGAAAAAATATCTTTTTATAACAAAAAAAAAAAGTGTATCTAAAAATGTATCTGTATCTTGCAAAAACATTAAAATATCTTTAGCATTTAATAATAAAGTAATAATGCATGGTTTTGATGCAGTGCTTTGAAACAAAAGAAGGTTAAAGATAAAGGAGATTTAAACAGGTGTGTTTTAAAAAAAAAAAACTATAGACCACTATTGTTTTGCACCCTCCGTTTAAACGTCTATCAGTGTTCTGATTCAATAAAAAGAGTATTGGTCTAAAGTTCAGTGCTCACCGTCGACAGAGCCTCTTTAGACGACCTGATGGTGTTAGAGTCCAGGGCCAGACTCCAGGCCACGGCCGCGCAGAGAAGCAGACGGAACACAGGCAGCATCTTGAGCTTCAGCAAAGAAAACAGGACCAGACGGACCTGGACTGAAAACAGGACCAGACGGACCTGGACCGAAAACAGGACCAGACGAACCTGGACCGAAAACAGGACCAGACGAACCTGGACCGAAAACAGGACCAGACGGACCTGGACCGAAAACAGGACCAGACGAACCTGGACCGAAAACAGGACCAGACGGACCTGGACCGAAAACAGGACCAGACGGACCTGGACCGAAAACAGGACCAGACGGACCTGGACCGAAAACAGGACCAGACGAACCTGGACCGAAAACAGGACCAGACGGACCTGGACCGAAAACAGGACCAGACGGACCTGGACCGAAAACAGGACCAGACGGACCTGGACCGAAAACAGGACCAGAGACGGAAAATGAAAAAAAACAGGGACTGAAGAACGAAGACGACAAAAACTAAAATCAGAAGTTGTCTGTGAAGCTGTGGAAAGTTCTCGTGAAAATCCTTAAAGTGACTCAAAACCTGGTCTTAGGAGGATCTTGGTTTGGTTTTGTTTTTGGTTCAGTTCTTCTTTTAAATATAAATAAAAAATGTTCTGGTATTAGCAGCTGAGTGGTGTAAAGAGAAAAATATTAAAGAATAAATAAAAAACTGTCCTTGTAGTGACCCAAAACCTGGTCTTAGGGGGTCTTAGGCTTTGGTTCTGGGTCTTGCCTGGTCCTGGTCTGTGTGGCGTCTGCTGCTGCCTCTCACTCTTATACCCCGGCATCTCTCAGATCTGGAGCCACTCTTTGAAGAGTTTAAACATCAGAAGAAGAAGAGCAGAGTACTTCCTTCCTGTGAGCCTCAGGTGAGGTCTGGACCCGCCCCCCGGACTCACACACCTGGAGCAGCTGGTCTCATGTGGTCTCAGGTGGGTCTGAAGTGGGTCTGGAGCAGGTCTGGAGCCGGTCTGAGGTTGGTTTCATGTGGTTTCTGTGGGTCTTTAGTGGTGATTACAGAACATTAGGGACTTCAAACACAAGGCGGCTCCAACAGGAAGTGGATGAGTGACAGGTGTCTCGTCCAATCAAAGGCCTTCCTCTGATCAGGATTTAGATCAGGGGTCCTCAATTAAAATCAGCCGAGGTCTAGGGTTAGGGTTAGTTAACTTTCCTCAAGTGAGGGGTCCGGAAAATTTAAATAAAAGGATATGTGTTTGAATATAATTCTTTACAGTAAAGTCTCATTTATTCCACACATACAGCCTCTTAAACAATCTGGAGATGAATGTAGGTAATCCACTGTTTTCTGTATTTTATCCTTTGTTTCCATGTTTGAGTGTTTAGCTTTTCCCAAACACATCTCACAGACAACAGGTAAAAAAAACAAAATCAAAAGAGGCTAAATCTAAAGCTCAGGACCTGGTGGTTTATTAACAACAGTCTGGAATCCTGCAGATAAGTCCTAATACTCCTTTATACATGTGTGAGAACATTTTAAATACAAAATAATCAAATCAAACCAAAACATATTTGTTAAATAAATATGACAAAGATGCAGTCATATTTGATCTATTTCTATTGTCATTCCTCTGAAAACAACAGGAACAAGGAAAAATGCACTGAGCATTTCTTTAACATTAGCTGTTGCTAAAAAATAACTGTTACTGTTAATTATTAGCAACAGCTAATGCTAACACAACTTAAGGAAGACTTAACCTGTGTCACTCATAAACCCTCCTTTACACCTTTAATGTTTTTAATCTCCCAAATGAACATGTGTTGTGTTCAAATGAACATGTGTTGTGTTCAAATGAACATGTGTTAGGTTCAAATGAACGTGTGTTGTGTTCAAATGAACGTGTGTTGTGTTCAAATGAACGTGTGTTGTGTTCAAATGAACGTGTGTTGGGTTCAAATGAACGTGTGTTGGGTTCAAATGAACGTGTGTTGTGTTCAAATGAACGTGTGTTGTGTTCAAATGAACGTGTGTTGTGTTCAAATGAACGTGTGTTGTGTTCAAATGAACATGTGTTAGGTTCAAATGAACATGTGTTAGGTTCAAATGAACGTGTGTTAGGTTCAAATGAACATGTGTTGTGTTCAAATGAACATGTGTTGTGTTCAAATGAACGTGTGTTAGGTTCAAATGAACATGTGTTAGGTTCAAATGAACGTGTGTTGTGTTCAAATGAACGTGTGTTGGGTTCAAATGAACGTGTGTTAGGTTCAAATGAACGTGTGTTGAGTTCAAATGAACGTGTGTTGGGTTCAAATGAACGTGTGTTGGGTTCAAATGAACATGTGTTAGGTTCAAATGAACATGTGTTGTGTTCAAATGAACATGTGTTAGGTTCAAATGAACGTGTGTTGGGTTCAAATGAACGTGTGTTAGGTTCAAATGAACGTGTGTTGTGTTCAAATGAACGTGTGTTGTGTTCAAATGAACGTGTGTTAGGTTCAAATGAACATGTGTTGGGTTCAAATGAACGTGTGTTGGGTTCAAATGAACGTGTGTTGTGTTCAAATGAACGTGTGTTGGGTTCAAATGAACGTGTGTTAGGTTCAAATGAACATGTGTTGGGTTCAAATGAACATGTGTTGTGTTCAAATGAACGTGTGTTGTGTTCAAATGAACGTGTGTTGTGTTCAAATGAACGTGTGTTAGGTTCAAATGAACATGTGTTAGGTTCAAATGAACGTGTGTTAGGTTCAAATGAACGTGTGTTAGGTTCAAATGAACGTGTGTTAGGTTCAAATGAACGTGTGTTAGGTTCAAATGAACGTGTGTTAGGTTCAAATGAACATGTGTTGGGTTCAAATGAACGTGTGTTAGGTTCAAATGAACGTGTGTTAGGTTCAAATGAACGTGTGTTAGGTTCAAATGAACATGTGTTGGGTTCAAATGAACGTGTGTTAGGTTCAAATGAACATGTGTTGGGTTCAAATGAACGTGTGTTAGGTTCAAATGAACGTGTGTTAGGTTCAAATGAACGTGTGTTAGGTTCAAATGAACGTGTGTTAGGTTCAAATGAACATGTGTTGGGTTCAAATGAACATGTGTTGGGTTCAAATGAACGTGTGTTAGGTTCAAATGAACGTGTGTTGTGTTCAAATGAACATGTGTTGTGTTCAAATGAACGTGTGTTGTGTTCAAATGATTGTGTGTTAGGTTCAAATGAACGTGTGTTGTGTTCAAATGAACGTGTGTTGTGTTCAAATGAACATGTGTTGTGTTCAAATGAATGTGTGTTGTGTTCAAATGAACATGTGTTGTGTTCAAATGAATGTGTAATAGGTTCAAATGAACGTGTGTTAGGTTCAAATGAACGTGTGTTAGGTTCAAATGAACATGTGTTAGGTTCAAATGAACGTGTGTTAGGTTCAAATGAACGTGTGTTGTGTTCAAATGAACGTGTGTTGTGTTCAAATGAACGTGTGTTGTGTTCAAATGAACATGTGTTGTGTTCAAATGAATGTGTAATAGGTTCAAATGAACGTGTGTTGTGTTCAAATGAACGTGTGTTAGGTTCAAATGAACGTGTGTTAGGTTCAAATGAACGTGTGTTGTGTTCAAATGAACATGTGTTAGGTTCAAATGAACGTGTGTTAGGTTCAAATGAACGTGTGTTGTGTTCAAATGAACGTGTGTTGTGTTCAAATGAACGTGTGTTGTGTTCAAATGAACGTGTGTTAGGTTCAAATGAACGTGTGTTGGGTTCAAATGAACGTGTGTTGGGTTCAAATGAACGTGTGTTGTGTTCAAATGAACGTGTGTTAGGTTCAAATGAACGTGTGTTGTGTTCAAATGAACATGTGTTGTGTTCAAATGAATGTGTGTTGTGTTCAAATGAACATGTGTTGTGTTCAAATGAATGTGTGTTGTGTTCAAATGAACATGTGTTGTGTTCAAATGAACGTGTGTTGTGTTCAAATGAACATGTGTTGTGTTCAAATGAATGTGTGTTGTGTTCAAATGAACATGTGTTGTGTTCAAATGAATGTGTAATAGGTTCAAATGAACGTGTGTTGTGTTCAAATGAACGTGTGTTGTGTTCAAATGAACATGTGTTAGGTTCAAATGAACGTGTGTTGTGTTCAAATGAACGTGTGTTAGGTTCAAATGAACATGTGTTAGGTTCAAATGAACGTGTGTTAGGTTCAAATGAACGTGTGTTGTGTTCAAATGAACGTGTGTTGTGTTCAAATGAACGTGTGTTGTGTTCAAATGAACATGTGTTGTGTTCAAATGAATGTGTAATAGGTTCAAATGAACGTGTGTTGTGTTCAAATGAACGTGTGTTAGGTTCAAATGAACGTGTGTTGTGTTCAAATGAACGTGTGTTGGGTTCAAATGAACGTGTGTTGTGTTCAAATGAACGTGTGTTAGGTTCAAATGAACGTGTGTTGTGTTCAAATGAACATGTGTTAGGTTCAAATGAACGTGTGTTGTGTTCAAATGAACGTGTGTTAGGTTCAAATGAACATGTGTTAGGTTCAAATGAATGTGTGTTAGGTTCAAATGAACGTGTGTTAGGTTCAAATGAACGTGTGTTAGGTTCAAATGAACGTGTGTTAGGTTCAAATGAACATGTGTTGGGTTCAAATGAACGTGTGTTGTGTTCAAATGAACGTGTGTTGTGTTCAAATGAACGTGTGTTGTGTTCAAATGAACGTGTGTTAGGTTCAAATGAACGTGTGTTGGGTTCAAATGAACGTGTGTTGGGTTCAAATGAACGTGTGTTGTGTTCAAATGAACGTGTGTTAGGTTCAAATGAACGTGTGTTAGGTTCAAATGAACGTGTGTTGTGTTCAAATGAACGTGTGTTGTGTTCAAATGAACGTGTGTTGTGTTCAAATGAACGTGTGTTGTGTTCAAATGAACGTGTGTTGTGTTCAAATGAACGTGTGTTAGGTTCAAATGAACGTGTGTTGTGTTCAAATGAACGTGTGTTGTGTTCAAATGAACGTGTGTTGTGTTCAAATGAACATGTGTTGTGTTCAAATGAACGTGTGTTGGGTTCAAATGAACGTGTGTTGGGTTCAAATGAACGTGTGTTGTGTTCAAATGAACGTGTGTTGTGTTCAAATGAACGTGTGTTGTGTTCAAATGAACGTGTGTTGTGTTCAAATGAACATGTGTTAGGTTCAAATGAACATGTGTTAGGTTCAAATGAACGTGTGTTGTGTTCAAATGAACATGTGTTAGGTTCAAATGAACGTGTGTTAGGTTCAAATGAACGTGTGTTGTGTTCAAATGAACGTGTGTTAGGTTCAAATGAACATGTGTTGTGTTCAAATGAACATGTGTTAGGTTCAAATGAACATGTGTTAGGTTCAAATGAACGTGTGTTGTGTTCAAATGAACGTGTGTTGGGTTCAAATGAACGTGTGTTAGGTTCAAATGAACGTGTGTTGAGTTCAAATGAACGTGTGTTGGGTTCAAATGAACGTGTGTTGGGTTCAAATGAACAAGTGTTGTGTTCAAATGAACGTGTGTTGTGTTCAAATGAACGTGTGTTGTGTTCAAATGAACATGTGTTAGGTTCAAATGAACATGTGTTAGGTTCAAATGAACGTGTGTTGTGTTCAAATGAACATGTGTTGGGTTCAAATGAACGTGTGTTGGGTTCAAATGAACGTGTGTTGTGTTCAAATGAACGTGTGTTGTGTTCAAATGAACGTGTGTTGTGTTCAAATGAACGTGTGTTGTGTTCAAATGAACATGTGTTAGGTTCAAATGAACATGTGTTAGGTTCAAATGAACGTGTGTTGTGTTCAAATGAACATGTGTTGGGTTCAAATGAACGTGTGCTAGGTTCAAATGAACGTGTGTTGGGTTCAAATGAACGTGTGTTAGGTTCAAATGAACGTGTGTTAGGTTCAAATGAACATGTGTTCTGTTCAAATGAACGTGTGTTGGGTTCAAATGAACGTGTGTTAGGTTCAAATGAACATGTGTTCTGTTCAAATGAACGTGTGTTGGGTTCAAATGAACGTGTGTTAGGTTCAAATGAACGTGTGTTGTGTTCAAATGAACGTGTGTTAGGTTCAAATGAACATGTGTTGGGTTCAAATGAACATGTGTTGTGTTCAAATGAACGTGTGTTAGGTTCAAATGAACATGTGTTCTGTTCAAATGAACGTGTGTTGGGTTCAAATGAACGTGTGTTAGGTTCAAATGAACATGTGTTCTGTTCAAATGAACGTGTGTTGGGTTCAAATGAACGTGTGTTAGGTTCAAATGAACGTGTGTTGTGTTCAAATGAACGTGTGTTAGGTTCAAATGAACGTGTGTTAGGTTCAAATGAACATGTGTTGGGTTCAAATGAACGTGTGTTAGGTTCAAATGAACGTGTGTTAGGTTCAAATGAACGTGTGTTAGGTTCAAATGAACATGTGTTGGGTTCAAATGAACATGTGTTGGGTTCAAATGAACGTGTGTTAGGTTCAAATGAACGTGTGTTGTGTTCAAATGAACATGTGTTGTGTTCAAATGAACATGTGTTGTGTTCAAATGAACGTGTGTTGTGTTCAAATGAACGTGTGTTGTGTTCAAATGAACGTGTGTTAGGTTCAAATGAACGTGTGTTGTGTTCAAATGAACGTGTGTTGTGTTCAAATGAACGTGTGTTAGGTTCAAATGAACGTGTGTTGTGTTCAAATGAACGTGTGTTGTGTTCAAATGAACATGTGTTGTGTTCAAATGAACGTGTGTTGTGTTCAAATGAACGTGTGTTGTGTTCAAATGAACGTGTGTTAGGTTCAAATGAACGTGTGTTGTGTTCAAATGAACATGTGTTGGGTTCAAATGAACGTGTGTTAGGTTCAAATGAACGTGTGTTAGGTTCAAATGAACGTGTGTTAGGTTCAAATGAACGTGTGTTAGGTTCAAATGAACATGTGTTGGGTTCAAATGAACGTGTGTTGTGTTCAAATGAACGTGTGTTGTGTTCAAATGAACGTGTGTTAGGTTCAAATGAACGTGTGTTAGGTTCAAATGAACGTGTGTTGTGTTCAAATGAACGTGTGTTGTGTTCAAATGAACGTGTGTTGTGTTCAAATGAACGTGTGTTAGGTTCAAATGAACGTGTGTTGGGTTCAAATGAACGTGTGTTGTGTTCAAATGAACGCGTGTTGTGTTCAAATGAACATGTGTTGTGTTCAAATGAACGTGTGTTGTGTTCAAATGAACGTGTGTTGTGTTCAAATGAACGTGTGTTGTGTTCAAATGAACGTGTGTTTGGTTCAAATGAACGTGTGTTAGGTTCAAATGAACGTGTGTTGTGTTCAAATGAACATGTGTTGTGTTCAAATGAACGTGTGTTGTGTTCAAATGAACATGTGTTAGGTTCAAATGAACGTGTGTTGTGTTCAAATGAACGTGTGTTGTGTTCAAATGAACGTGTGTTAGGTTCAAATGAACGTGTGTTGTGTTCAAATGAACGTGTGTTGGGTTCAAATGAACGTGTGTTGTGTTCAAATGAACGTGTGTTAGGTTCAAATGAACATGTGATGTGTTCAAATGAACGTGTGTTAGGTTCAAATGAACGTGTGTTGTGTTCAAATGAACGTGTGTTGTGTTCAAATGAACGTGTGTTGTGTTCAAATGAACGTGTGTTAGGTTCAAATGAACGTGTGTTAGGTTCAAATGAACGTGTGTTGTGTTCAAATGAACATGTGTTGTGTTCAAATGAACGTGTGTTGTGTTCAAATGAACGTGTGTTGTGTTCAAATGAACGTGTGTTGTGTTCAAATGAACGTGTGTTAGGTTCAAATGAACGTGTGTTGTGTTCAAATGAACGTGTGTTAGGTTCAAATGAACGTGTGTTGTGTTCAAATGAACATGTGTTGGGTTCAAATGAACGTGTGTTGTGTTCAAATGAACGTGTGTTAGGTTCAAATGAACGTGTGTTAGGTTCAAATGAACGTGTGTTAGGTTCAAATGAACGTGTGTTGGGTTCAAATGAACGTGTGTTAGGTTCAAATGAACGTGTGTTAGGTTCAAATGAACGTGTGTTGTGTTCAAATGAACGTGTGTTGTGTTCAAATGAACGTGTGTTGTGTTCAAATGAACGTGTGTTGTGTTCAAATGAACGTGTGTTGTGTTCAAATGAACGTGTGTTAGGTTCAAATGAACGTGTGTTAGGTTCAAATGAACGTGTGTTGTGTTCAAATGAACATGTGTTGTGTTCAAATGAACATGTGTTAGGTTCAAATGAACGTGTGTTAGGTTCAAATGAACGTGTGTTGTGTTCAAATGAACGTGTGTTGTGTTCAAATGAACGTGTGTTAGGTTCAAATGAACGTGTGTTAGGTTCAAATGAACGTGTGTTGGGTTCAAATGAACGTGTGTTGTGTTCAAATGAACGTGTGTTAGGTTCAAATGAACGTGTGTTGTGTTCAAATGAACGTGTGTTAGGTTCAAATGAACGTGTGTTGTGTTCAAATGAACGTGTGTTGTGTTCAAATGAACGTGTGTTAGGTTCAAATGAACATGTGTTGGGTTCAAATGAACTTTTATTGTGTTCAAATGAACGTGTGTTGTGTTCAAATGAACGTGTGTTAGGTTCAAATTAACGTGTGTTGGGTTCAAATGAACGTGTGTTAGGTTCAAATGAACGTGTGTTAGGTTCAAATGAACGTGTGTTAGGTTCAAATGAACGTGTGTTAGGTTCAAATGAACATGTGTTAGGTTCAAATGAACGTGTGTTGTGTTCAAATGAACGTGTGTTGTGTTCAAATGAACGTGTGTTGTGTTCAAATGAACGTGTGTTGTGTTCAAATGAACGTGTGTTGTGTTCAAATGAACGTGTGTTAGGTTCAAATGAACGTGTGTTGTGTTCAAATGAACGTGTGTTAGGTTCAAATGAACATGTGTTAGGTTCAAATGAACGTGTGTTGTGTTCAAATGAACGTGTGTTAGGTTCAAATGAACGTGTGTTAGGTTCAAATGAACGTGTGTTGGGTTCAAATGAACGTGTGTTGTGTTCAAATGAACGTGTGTTAGGTTCAAATGAACATGTGTTAGGTTCAAATGAACGTGTGTTGTGTTCAAATGAACGTGTGTTAGGTTCAAATGAACGTGTGTTGTGTTCAAATGAACGTGTGTTAGGTTCAAATGAACGTGTGTTGTGTTCAAATGAACGTGTGTTGTGTTCAAATGAACGTGTGTTAGGTTCAAATGAACATGTGTTGGGTTCAAATGAACTTTTATTGTGTTCAAATGAACGTGTGTTGTGTTCAAATGAACGTGTGTTAGGTTCAAATTAACGTGTGTTGGGTTCAAATGAACGTGTGTTAGGTTCAAATGAACGTGTGTTAGGTTCAAATGAACGTGTGTTAGGTTCAAATGAACGTGTGTTAGGTTCAAATGAACATGTGTTAGGTTCAAATGAACGTGTGTTGTGTTCAAATGAACGTGTGTTGTGTTCAAATGAACGTGTGTTGTGTTCAAATGAACGTGTGTTGTGTTCAAATGAACGTGTGTTGTGTTCAAATGAACGTGTGTTAGGTTCAAATGAACGTGTGTTGTGTTCAAATGAACGTGTGTTAGGTTCAAATGAACATGTGTTAGGTTCAAATGAACATGTGTTGGGTTCAAATGAACGTGTGTTAGGTTCAAATGAACGTGTGTTAGGTTCAAATGAACGTGTGTTAGGTTCAAATGAACGTGTGTTGTGTTCAAATGAACATGTGTTAGGTTCAAATGAACATGTGTTGGGTTCAAATGAACGTGTGTTAGGTTCAAATGAACGTGTGTTAGGTTCAAATGAACGTGTGTTAGGTTCAAATGAACATGTGTTAGGTTCAAATGAACATGTGTTGGGTTCAAATGAACGTGTGTTAGGTTCAAATGAACGTGTGTTAGGTTCAAATGAACATGTGTTAGGTTCAAATGAACGTGTGTTGTGTTCAAATGAACGTGTGTTGTGTTCAAATGAACGTGTGATGTGTTCAAATGAACGTGTGATGTGTTCAAATGAACGCAAATAGCTTGAGCTAATTCCTCACGTTGTTTGTAAATGAGGTCAAATATGCAACAAACGAGTCAAGTCCCTAAATTACAACACAATAAAGAAGTTGAAGACAAATGTACAACTCACCACATTATTAGACGTCCTCACTTTCCTCTGAGTCTTTTTAATCCCGACATGAAACCTGTCCAGTCCTGGTTCAGTTCTGGATTGATTCTCTGATTATCACAGCAGCTGGGACAAGAGGAAAAAGGGCTGTAGGAGCTGTATTTTCTGATTGAAACAAACGTTCCCTCTCCGTCCATAACGTCAGTGAATCTTCGTTATTTTTTGTTTTAGATTTTAGTTGTTTCTAACGCATTATCGGGCTACGCTAAACATGTTGATATTTCCCGCTGCTCTGTCCGTAACCATAGTAACCTGAGGACCCCCGCGTAGACATAGCTGTCCTAGGAGTGCCGGTTCAAAAAAAGGTTTTACTTGTAATTATGAATAATGTCTTGCGGTCCAGATCAAAGCCTCTCGGGGCCCGGATCCGGACCACGGTCCGTCTATTAGTGACCTCTGATTTAGACCATTTCAATCATCCAGCCCAAAACCAGGACCAGGTCTGGACCTTTGCTTCGGACGTCAGTGATATATTTTATTATACTATTTATAACTTGTCACTTTTTAGACCATGAGTAAAAGTGTAAGGAAAAAGATAAAATTTCTGGAATGTCCTCAAGTTCATAAAAATGACTGCTCTTAACAAACCTCCACCGGAACGAGATTTTCAAAACATTGTACAGTTTATGTTTCTATTTTAATCAATAATCCAGATAAAGGGTGTGTGTGTGTGTGTGTGTGTGTGTGTGTGTGTGTGTGTGTGTGTGTGTGTGTATGTGTGTGTGTGTGTGTGTGTGTGTGTATGTGTGTATGTGTGTGTGCGTGCGTGCATTTGTGAGAATGTTCTTTGCAAAACAAGATTTAAAGAACAGAACGTGCAGGTTCTTTTTAATGTGTAACAAAGCAATGGTAATAATGTTTTCTAATCTGGACTAAACCATGTCTGAGGCAGGAGGGTCATCTCGGGGGAACTACAGTTGTGTGTTGTTCATTTGCTCTTGAACAGACTCCGCCTCGAGTCAAACATGAGAGAGACAGCCAGAAGGACACACCTGAGTCTGATCCATCTGCTGCAGAAACAGGTTCGTTTTATATTCACTCAACTCTTTATGAAATAATTATATAATATAATATACTTTTATGTAAACATTGTATAAAGACATGTTTAGGTTATGACTTGGATGTAAAACCTAAATCTTTGCAAGGGATTCTGTGATCACTGACCAGACCATTACATAATATACACAAGAATATTAGAGAATTGTATAAAACTGAGGTCCACAACTTCAATTTAAAAAGGGTTTAAATGGATTTGAACAGGTTTTAGATGGATTTCAACAGGTTTTAGATGGATATGAACAGGTTTTAGATGGATTTGAACAGTTTTGACCCTGGTCCTGGTGGAGTTAAGATAAGACTGAGTGCAGCTGTAACTGAGTTAACTCTGAACAAAGAGCCTCTAAAACAATCAGCTGCAGAACAGACACCTACAGGTCTAAACCAGGTCTAAACCAGGTCTAAACCAGGTCTAAACCAGGTCTAAACCAGGACAAAACCAGGACAAAACCAGGTCTAAACCAGGACAAAACCAGGACAAAACCAGGACAAAACCAGGTCTAAACCAGGTCTAAACCAGGTCTAAACCAGGTCTAAACCAGGTCTAAACCAGGTCTAAACCAGGACAAAACCAGGACAAAACCAGGTCTAAACCAGGACAAAACCAGGACAAAACCAGGACAAAACCAGGACAAAACCAGGTCTAAACCAGGTCTAAACCAGGTCTAAACCAGGTCTAAACCAGGTCTAAACCAGGTCTAAACCAGGACAAAACCAGGACAAAACCAGGTCTAAACCAGGACAAAACCAGGACAAAACCAGGACAAAACCAGGACAAAACCAGGTCTAAACCAGGACTAAACCAGGACTAAACCAGGTCTAAACCAGGTCTAAACCAGGTCTAAACCAGGTCTAAACCAGGTCTAAACCAGGACAAAACCAGGACAAAACCAGGTCTAAACCAGGACAAAACCAGGACAAAACCAGGACAAAACCAGGTCTAAACCAGGACTAAACCAGGACTAAACCAGGTCTAAACCAGGTCTAAACCAGGACAAAACCAGGACAAAACCAGGACAAAACCAGGACAAAACCAGGTCTAAACCAGGACTAAACCAGGACTAAACCAGGTCTAAACCAGGTCTAAACCAGGACTAAACCAGGCTTGTGTTCTTGTGTAAAGGAGGAATCATGAGGTGCTGGTCCCGGAGCAGAGAGTCTCCTCGTCTGGTGCTGGTGGTGGTCTGTGTGGCTCTGCTGCTGGACAACATGCTGCTCACTGTTCTCGGTGAGTTTAAGAACACCTGAATATCTGAAGAACACCTGAATATCTGAAGAACACCTGAAGAACACCTGAATATCTGAAGAACACCTGAATATCTGAAGAACACCTGAAGAACACCTGAATATCTGAAGAACACCTGAAGAACACCTGAATATCTGAAGAACACCTGAATATCTGAAGAACACCTGAAGAACACCTGAAGAACACCTGAAGGACACCTGAAGGACACCTGAAGGACACCTGAAGGACACCTGAAGAACACCTGAAGAACACCTGAAGGACACCTGAATATCTGAAGAACACCTGAAGAACACCTGAAGAACACCTGAAGGACACCTGAAGGACACCTGAAGAACACCTGAATATCTGAAGAACACCTGAATATCTGAAGAACACCTGAAGAACACCTGAAGAACACCTGAAGGACACCTGAAGGACACCTGAAGGACACCTGAAGGACACCTGAAGGACACCTGAAGAACACCTGAAGAACACCTGAAGAACACCTGAATATCTGAAGAACACCTGAAGAACACCTGAAGAACACCTGAAGGACACCTGAAGGACACCTGAAGGACACCTGAAGAACACCTGAATATCTGAAGAACACCTGAAGAACACCTGAAGGACACCTGAAGGACACCTGAAGGACACCTGAAGGACACCTGAAGGACACCTGAAGGACACCTGAAGAACACCTGAAGAACACCTGAAGAACACCTGAATATCTGAAGAACACCTGAAGAACACCTGAAGAACACCTGAAGAACACCTGAAGGACACCTGAAGAACACCTGAAGAACACCTGAATATCTGAAGAACACCTGAAGAACACCTGAAGAACACCTGAAGGACACCTGAAGAACACCTGAACACCTGAAGAACACCTGAAGAACACCTGAAGGACACCTGAAGAACACCTGAAGAACACCTGAAGGACACCTGAAGGACACCTGAAGGACACCTGAAGAACACCTGAAGGACACCTGAAGAACACCTGAAGGACACCTGAAGGACACCTGAAGGACACCTGAAGAACACCTGAAGGACACCTGAAGAACACCTGAAGAACACCTGAAGGACACCTGAAGAACACCTGAAGGACACCTGAAGAACACCTGAAGAACACCTGAAGAACACCTGAAGAACACCTGAATATCTGAAGAACACCTGAATATCTGAAGAACACCTGAATATCTGAAGAACACCTGAAGAACACCTGAAGAACACCTGAAGGACACCTGAAGGACACCTGAAGGACACCTGAAGGACACCTGAAGGACACCTGAAGAACACCTGAAGAACACCTGAATATCTGAAGAACACCTGAAGAACACCTGAAGAACACCTGAAGGACACCTGAAGGACACCTGAAGAACACCTGAAGAACACCTGAATATCTGAAGAACACCTGAAGAACACCTGAAGAACACCTGAAGGACACCTGAAGGACACCTGAAGGACACCTGAAGGACACCTGAAGAACACCTGAAGAACACCTGAAGAACACCTGAATATCTGAAGAACACCTGAAGAACACCTGAAGAACACCTGAAGGACACCTGAAGGACACCTGAAGGACACCTGAAGAACACCTGAAGAACACCTGAATATCTGAAGAACACCTGAAGAACACCTGAAGAACACCTGAAGAACACCTGAAGGACACCTGAAGAACACCTGAACACCTGTAGAACACCTGAAGAACACCTGAAGAACACCTGAAGAACACCTGAAGGACACCTGAAGGACACCTGAAGGACACCTGAAGAACACCTGAAGAACACCTGAAGAACACCTGAAGAACACCTGAAGGACACCTGAAGAACACCTGAAGGACACCTGAAGGACACCTGAACACACCGAAGAACACAAACATACACCTCAGTATGAAGTAGCCAAACCTGGACAGAGGCTTGGAAAAAGATAAACAGATTTAATAATTTATGCCTTTTCCTGTTTTTTTATTTGGTTACAGTGGCTTTTATAAAAGATAATCCTACTCATATGGTTCTAATCTTACTTTATCCAAGTCGTCCTCTTTATGTGTGTTTTTGTCCTATGTGTGGCCTCTCAGTTGCCCCTAGGTGGCCCCCGGACCCTGTGTTCCTCAGAGAGACCTGTTCTTCTGTGAACTTTAGATCTTGTCTTCTTCAATCTTATCAAATGTCTTTATGTAACAGTTTGGTCCTCTGACTGTCCTGCCCCTTTAACCAAATACAGACTAAATCTTAAATAATCTATTCAAAATTACAGATAAAAAGTATTAATCTATTTTCTGTGTCCAGTCCCCATCCTCCCGACATTCCTGTACTCCATCGATCACCCAGAGTCAGACCCCCGGACCCCTGTAAAGTCCTCTGGGTCAGACCTCCAGAGCTCCAGAGGGGGTGCCCAGGCCTCGCTGCTCCCTGTGCCCAGCCGCGTTGCTCCTTTCACCTCCTTCACCTTCTCCTCTCTCATCTCTCTCTTCAACAACTCCACCTTCAGTTCAGTGGAGACAGGGGCCAAGACAACAGGGGAGAGCGCCACCGTCAGGAGCACAAAGGAACTGCACAACAACACAAACAACTCTATGGTACGTGTGGAAAAAGAATGATCAAATCTTTGGTTTAGATAAAAGAATTCCAGGAGCACAGTGAAAATGAGCCTTTACAGCGACAGGGGTAAATGAGTTAACATCTTCATGATCCAAACAGAACATCAGTAACGTAGAAACAGCAGCGGAGTGTACGAGGCTTCAGGTTTGTGCACTCCGCTGACCGCACCAGTCACTTGGAGGTTGCTCTAGGCCTCGCAGGAGATCTTATTCCTCCGATCCAGGGCCGGGTTGTGAGGACTGCAGTCCAAGCAGAGACCCTGACTTCCCCCTCCCAGACACATCCACTTGTGGTCACAATTAACCCCCCTTCCCCTTTACTGCTGAGACCAACCTTTTAGCGGGCAGGTAGACACAACATGACCAGCCCCCCCACAATAAAGACTTCAGGGATAAGGTGGGTTCAACCAGACCACATGGTTCAGGCGCTTCTGGAAGAGTTTGGTTCCTGGCAGGAGTAGCTGAGGTTGACTGTAGACTGTCGAAATAAATCTCTGGAGGACCGTTCCTGTCGGCAAACGCAAATCCTCTGGTCAATCTGGATGGAACAACCAATGAGGTCGTCTTTCATATATTCCACCAGAACGAGGCTGAAGGGTTGATGCAGCGCTGGAATGTTGAATCTTTCTTTGGGCTAGAGGATTCTCTGGGGTCAAAAGCAGGTAGGTACTGGACTGAGATCAGACAGGTCTCCACCGGAAGGAGCAGGTAGATGGAACAGGAAGTTGGAAATAGCAGGTCTGGAAAAGCTAGACATTCCCTCAGTCGGGTGAATAATCTGGCAGAGAAGAGTTGTGTGATGGCTGCGTAGGTACAGGGCAGTCTGATGAGTCTCAGGTGTGCAGGCAGGTGTGGCTAATGACAGTGACAGGGAGGATCTGGAGTGGAATCCTTCACAGATCATGACACATGGCCTCAGACTTTGAGGCGATGATTCTCATCCCAGCCAATCACACTCGGCCGCAAACCGTCCCAGTTCAGCTGAAGGTCCTGATGGAGCCAACAGGACGAGATCATCTCCACCTCAGCCTAGAAGCTCCTGCTCCGGTCGTACAGGGACCAGACAGCCCTTAACAGAGTCACAGTGGAACAGGATGAGGTTTGCCCTGGAAAAGTAAACAATACATGAGATTTTATATCATTCAGTGAAAGCTGTAGGAGGTGTATCTTTCACACACACTCCCCGAGACACAAGCTCCAGGGGCAGAAGTCCCGGGGCAGTTATGTCTAGTTCCTTTTTGGATTAACATGAGGGACATGACACAGATTTGACATGAGCTGAAGAGAACTATGAGCAACCATTAAATATAAACAATATAAACAATAGGAAATAAAAATGATTATAACATTCCACCCTCTTTTTGCTGATAAACATTAGCATAAAACAACCTATTAGCTTGATAGGTTAATTCGGTAAATGACCTATTGCTGGGAAAATCTCTTCTGTTCAACCCTTTGTCCAAAGGGGGCGACAAATCACAATGAAGGATCAAGTATGACCTGAAGGAGCTGCTGTTTGGTTCCTAAGGTGTGAGTTTCGACTCACGATGTTCTCCGTCACATTGTCTGTGAACAAATAAACCAGGATCCTTTAAGGACGCATGTTTCCGCTCTTACTTTCACAAAACCTCCAGACTTCTGCTTTGCACTGCACCTGTCCCTGATCTCAGTTTGTCAGGTTCAGAGTGATGTTACAGGACGTCCTGTCACTGGCCCTGCTCACAGGTGTACTCCAGGTGTAAACTAGGTTTGGCTCAATCAGACCAAACAGTGCTTCTCCAGAACGGTCCTGTCAACCTTCTTTCTTTCTTTCTTTTTGATTTAAACTCCTCTTTAACTGTATTAAACGCTGTTGTTAGAGCCTCATTCTAACCATTAGGTTAACCACACAGCACCTCTTCACTTTAACGCAGTTAGTTTAAATCTTCTAATCTCTTTTTTGTTTATGCTATTAACGCTTTAAATTGTTATTTCATCAATTATCATTTCTAATTATTCATCTTCTTTATGTTTTCCAAATAGCATCACTGTTGAGTCTGTTATATTTAAAACTTTTAAATATTTAAATATTTAAATATTTAAATATTGAATTGTAGTTTCCATTAGTTGTAGGTCTTTACCTGTAACTGTAAGTGTATCATTCGCAGTCATGGTAAAAATTTAACTCATTCGATGCAAACATAAATAATTTAAATAGATCAGAACTAGTTTCTCATGATCTATTGTCAGAAGTTTTATAAAATACTTTAAATTGACAATTTCTTCTATATTACCTTTTTAAATCATCTAATTACAATATTCTCCAAATATTGTTATAGTTTCGGTAAATTCCTTTCTTTCCTTTCTTTAACACATCAGTTCAGTGCCATCTGTTTCTGTCACTGACATTTCTTACTAAACATTTTTCAACTGACTGACTGAGGAAAAAAAAACAACTAACAAACCATCTCCAGCTTCAGAAAGTGAGCAAAGAAAGGGGGGGCGATGTGAAACCCCTGTTGTCTTGTGTTACTGTGTGGCCCGTAAACTCACACGACAATGAGAGACCCATCCCTGACCCGCCCGAGCTGTGCGTGGAGCCAGACTATCTCTAGTCGGTATCTCTCAACCTCCCGCACAAGCTCAGGCTCCTCCCCCGCCAGCGACGTGATGCTCAGGCTCCTCCCCCGCCAGTGACGTAATGCTCAGGCTCCTCCCCCGCCAGCGACGTGATGCTCAGGCTCCTCCCCCGCCAGCGACGTGATGCTCAGGCTCCTCCCCGCCAGTGACGTGATGCTCAGGCCCCGGCCAGTGACGTAATGCTCAGGCTCCTCCCCGCCAGTGACGTAATGCTCAGGCTCCTCCCCACCAGCGACGTGATGCTCAGGCCCCGGCCAGTGACGTAATGCTCAGGCCCCGGCCAGCGACGTGATGCTCAGGCCCCGGCCAGTGACGTAATGCTCAGGCCCCGGCCAGCGTCGTGATGCTCAGGCTCCTCCCCCGCCAGCGACGTAATGGTCCAGCTTCTATGTCCAGAGATCGGGTTGTTGGGACCCTTGCCTTCGACTGCTGCCTGATCTATGCACACTCCACTAGGCACCGGTCCCTTATGGTCCCTCCTGCACGTGCCCACAGGAGGTCGGTCCCACATCGCTCGTTTGGGCTGAGCCCGGCCGGGCCCTGTGAGGGAAACCTGATAGCCCTGACAACATAGCTCCTAGGATCATTTGAGCGCTCAAATTTCTACGATAAGGTGGCAGTTCAAGAAAGAGCAATAAAAACAAGTGATGATATATAATATAGATAATATGTTAGAATATTAGAATATAACAGCATGTCTCAATGGAGGCAGATTTAGAAAAGCACGTCTTTGCATGAGGCATAGATGTACACTGGGAAATGTAGTCACATTTCTCTCTTATTCTCTCTTATATCTCCTTTATTTCTTATTTTGAAACTCTGAAAGCTGCTCCAGGATGAGAAAGGGATATGAATTAATCTAAATTCAAAATATGAAACCTTTGCTGGAGTTTTGAAAGTGGACTGTCAATTAATTTTTTTAACCTGAAAGAATAACTTCTCCTTGTGTGTGTCTGCAGCGCTGCCTGGAGGATGGGAAGTTCCTGAAGCAGGAGAACCTCAAAGTGGGTTTACTGCTGGCGTCTAAAGCCATCGTCCAACTGCTGGTCAACCCTTTAGTTGGACTGCTCACCAACAGGTAAGACAGAAAACTAAGAGTGAAGGCTTTATTACTGCAGCAGAGGTTCTGTTGCATGTGTCCTGTTCCAGGGTCGGGTACCACATCCCGATGTTCGCAGGGTTCATCATCCTGGTCCTGTCCATCCTCTGTGAGTCCTCTCTGCTCATGTTCACATTTATTACATATTTCTGAGAGTAACCCTTTCTTTTCTCCTGTGTTCCTGCAGTGTTTGCCTTCTCTGGGACCTACGCTCTGCTGTTCTTTGGTCGATCTCTGCAGGGAATAGGCTCGTCCTTGACCTCCGTCGCAGGTACAGGACCAAAACCCCTCCTCTTAACCAACAAACACAAAAAGACCAGGATGTTTATTGGGTACAGGGACGGGTTCGGGATGAGAATCAGCACTTCCAAGTCGGAGGCTATGGTTCTGAGCTGGAAAAAGATGGTCTCCTTCAAGAGAAAAGCTTCT
>JALDNG010000051.1:477500-560000 GCA_024349245.1 Neodontobutis hainanensis
CACAGGTGAGACACACACAGGTGAGACACACACAGGTGAGACACACACAGGTGAGACACACACAGGTGAGACACACACACAGAGACACACACAGAGACACACACAGGTGAGACACACACAGGTGAAACACACACAGGTGAGACACACACACAGAGACACACACAGGTGAGACACACAAAGGTGAGACACACAGGTGAGACACACACATAGAGACACACACAGGTGAGACACACACAGGTGAGACACACACAGGTGAGACACACACACAGGTGAGACACACAAAGGTGAGACACACAAAGGTGAGACACACACAGGTGAGACACACACAGGTGAGATACACACAGGTGAGATACACACAGGTGAGACACACACAGGTGAGACACACACAGGTGAGAAACACACAGGTGAGACACACACACAGGTGAGACACACACACAGGTGAGATACACACACAGGTGAGATACACACAGGTGAGACACACACAGGTGAGATACACACAGGTGAGACACACACAGGTGAGACACACAAAGGTGAGATACACACAGGTGAGACACACAAAGGTGAGAAACACACAGGTGAGACACACAAAGGTGAGACACACACACACAGGTGAGACACACACACAGAGACACACACAGGTGAGACACACACACAGGTGAGACACACACAGGTGAGACACACAAAGGTGAGACACACACAGGTTAGACACACAAGGTGAGACACACACAGGTGAGACACACACACACAGGTGAGACACACACACACAGGTGAGACACACACACAGGTGAGACACTCAAAGGTGAGACACACACAGGTGAGACACACACACACAGGTGAGACACACACAGGTGAGACACACACAGGTGAGACACACACACATGAGACACACACATGAGACACACACACAGGTGAGACACACACAGGTGAGACACACACACATGAGACACACACACAGAGACACACACACAGAGACACACACAGGTGAGACACACACAGGTGAGACACACACACAGAGACACACACACACAGAGACACACAAAGGTGAGACACACACACAGGTGAGACACACACAGGTGAGACACACAAAGGTGAGACACACACACCGGTGAGACACACACAGGTGAGACACACACACAGGTGAGACACACACACAGGTGAGACACACACAGGTGAGACACACACAGGTGAGACACACACAGGTGAGACACACACAGGTGAGACACACACAGGTGAGATACACAAAGGTGAGACACACACAAAGGTGAGATACACACAGGTGAGACACACAAAGGTGAGACACACACATATGAGATACACACAGGTGAGATACACACACAGGTGAAACACACACAGGTGAAACACACACACAGAGACACACACAGGTGAAACACACACACAGGTGAGACACACACAGGTGAGACACACAAAGGTGAGACGCACACAGGTGAGGCGCACACAGGTGAGACACACACAGGTGAGACACACACAGGTGAGACACACACAGGTGAGACACACACAGGTGAGACACACACAGGTGAGACACACAAAGGTGAGACACACAAAGGTGAGACACACACAGGTGAGACACACAAAGGTGAGACACACACAGGTGAGACACACAAAGGTGAGACACACACAGGTGAGACACACACAGGTGAGACACACAAAGGTGAGACACAAACAGGTGAGACACACACAGGTGAGACACACACAGATGAGACACACACAGGTGAGACACACACAGGTGAGACACACAAAGGTGAGACACACACAGGTGAGACACACAAAGGTGAGACACACACAGGTGAAACACACACAGGTGAAACACACACACAGGTGAGACACACACAGGTGAGACACACAAAGGTGAGACGCACACAGGTGAGGCGCACACAGGTGAGACACACAAAGGTGAGACACACACAGGTGAGACACACACAGGTGAGACACACACAGGTGAGACACACACAGGTGAGACACACACAGGTGAGACACACACAGGTGAGACACACAAAGGTGAGACACACACAGGTGAGACACACAAAGGTGAGACACACACAGGTGAGACACACACAGGTGAGACACACACAGGTGAGACACACACAGGTGAGATACACACAGGTGAGACACACACAAAGGTGAGATACACACAGGTGAGACACACAAAGGTGAGACACACACATATGAGATACACACAGGTGAGATACACACACACAGGTGAAACACACACAGGTGAGATACACACACAGGTGAAACACACACAGGTGAAACACACACACAGAGACACACACAGGTGAAACACACACACAGAGACACACACAGGTGAGACACACAAAGGTGAGACACACAGGTGAGACACACACAGGTGAGACACACACAGGTGAGACACACACACAGGTGAGACACACACACAGGTGAGACACACAAAGGTGAGACACACACAGGTGAGACACACACACACAGGTGAAACACACACAGGTGAGACACACACACAGGTGAGACACACACAGGTGAGACACACACAGGTGAGACACACAAAGGTGAGACACACACAGGTGAGACACAAACAGGTGAGACACACACAGGTGAGACACACACAGGTGAGACACACACAGGTGAGACACACACAGGTGAGACACACAAAGGTGAGACACACACAGGTGAGACACACACAGGTGAGACACACACAGGTGAGACACACACAGGTGAGGCACACACAGGGGAGACACACACAGGTGAGACACACCTGAGTTATTACCTGTGTGGTCTGTGTCCAGGTGCTCTGTGCGTCACGAACCTGGCCGTGGCCATGCTGGAGCCCACGCTGCCCATCTGGATGATCCAGTCCTGGTGCGCCCCCCAGTGGCAGCTCGGTACAGACTCTGCCTCCTTTTCTCAGTTCTTTATTTTAATCTCTCTGTTCAGAGTTTATCAGAGCGTGTGCTGTTTCAGGAGCGGTGTTTCTACCCTGCAGCGTTGCCTACCTCATAGGAACCAACCTGTTTGGAATCCTCGCCAACAAAATGGGACGGTCAGTGGAGTTCAGTCTGTTATGTCCCATAGGACCTGAGCTGCACCAGGATCAGAATGGGATTGTCACGGTCTAAAAGTAATGTGTGTTTTCAGGTGGCTGTGCTCCATGTTGGGGATGATGTTGGCAGGAATCAGTCTGCTCTGTGTAAGTCCCACTGTCTTTATCGCTGACGTGATTGGTTTGTTTGAATAACCCTCCTGTCACTCTGCCGCAGGTGCCACTGACCCACAGCATCTCCTCTCTGATCGGACCCAACGCAGCACTGGGCTTTGCTATAGGTCAGTCGGATTCAGGTCTAAACCAGGTCTAAACCAGGTCTGACCAGGTCTTACCCGATCTCTGTTTCAGGGATGGTGGAGTCTTCGATCATACCAATCATGGCTCACCTGGTGGACATCCGTCACACCTCAGTTTACGGCAGTATCTTTGCTATCGCAGACGTGGCTCTGAGTCTGGGCTTTGCTGTTGGTGAGACTCTGAGGCAAACACTGCAGTTTCATCAGGACAAACACACTTTTACAAAAGACAGAGACAGACAGATGCTGCTCTGGGCCTCGGGACGTCTTCTTTCACAAATAAAGCCCTGAGTTCTAGAGTGAACAGCACCTGTCTCTAAGTGTTAACCCTGCAATTTAATCTTTCAGTTTGTATATGGTTCTTTTATTGGATTAAACCTGACCTGTGTTTGTCCCAGGTCCGTCCACAGGGGGCGCTCTGGTGCAGGTCATGGGCTTTCCCTCCCTGATGGTGTTAATCGGAGTCGTGGACATCCTGTACGCACCGCTGTGTTTCCTGTTGCGTCATCCGCCGCTCAGAGAGGAGAAGATGGTGAGTGAGCCCTGGTGGATGACAGCAGTACTGCAGCTACAAATAAACAGTTTAATCTCTAATGATCTGTGAAAAAGAAGACCTAAATACATCAGCAAGGCTTTGTTCAGAAGATTTCTATTGTGTGGTGGTAAGCTTTGTCTCAGTCTCACATAAAAACTCGTCTTTATTTCTGTTTCTGGTGCTTCTCAGTAAGACTCATCTGATAAAATCCTTGAAAAAAAAGCTGGTCTTAGATCATAAACCATTCGGAGAAACAGTTTAAAGAGGAGCTGAATCTGATCTCTGTCTGAACCTGCAAAGTTAAACCACAGACTCAGGCTCTTTATCCTCTTTGTGTCAGAGGCTCTGAACATGTCGTCTGCAGCAGAAGTTAACGAGGATTAGACACATCCTCATCCAAAGGAAAACAGGACCAGGCCAGGATTAAAACAGGACTAAATCAGGTCCCAGTGAAGTGGTGAGAGCCCCAGCTCAGCCCTGTGTGTTTGAGGTCACCGTCAGGACAACAGTGAACTCCACCAACACAGCGGACGATGGCTCGGCTGATCTCGACTGGAACATCCTCTCCAGGGGTCGAAGGGTTGATGGAAGGCCTCTGATGGAAGGTCTCTGCTGAGGACTGCTCCCTCATCTGTTCAGAGCCTCCTGGAGCTGGTCATGTCCCTCTGAGAGGCCCCAGACCCAGGACAGACTACGAACACCTCAGTTTTCCTCTGAAGGAGCCAGAGGAAGTGTCTGGGGAGGGGGATCTTGTCTCTCTGGATCAGAGAAATAAGATAGGACTTTATTGATCCCACACTTGTGCAAGTGCAAAAAGAAAAAGAAAGGTGTGCATGCAATAGAATAAAAAATGTATATACAATCTCAGTTACAAAAAATATTTTAATCAATAAAAAATGAAGGTAAAGTTAAACAAAAAAGAAAGCTATCTATTATATATTTACAAAGTATAAATGGACATTATTGTGAATTCTCACGGCAGTAGGCAGGAAGGACCTGCTTACTGTTGTCTGCGCTAGCGCTCCTACCTGCATAAATAACAGGGAGATATACATTTACTCTTATATTTCTGTAGCTTTCAGATAAAAACACCAATTTAAGAGTTTTCTTATTCTTGTTGTAGGCCATCCTCGACCAGGATAGTGGGGGTCAGCACAGATACAACACAGACAAACAGAGCCGAGAGTTTCCTCTGAGCGACCACAGCGAGGACGAGCCCCAGGAGTGAGTCTCAGAACAGCTGCAGTTCCCCTTCTGTCCACCAGAGGGAGCACAGACCCACAGACAGGACTCATTTTGACCTGGCATTGATTTCTATGTTGAATGTCTGTTTCTAAACTGTGCACCAGATTATTGTTATTGTAGATTATTGACGTAGAACAATAAATGTATGTAAAACAATGTGTTGTGTATGGGCGGCATTAGCTCAGTGGGTAGAGCAGTCGTCTTTCAACCGGAAGGTAGGCGGTTCGATTCCCACTCTCCCGTTCATACTGTCGTTGTGTCCTTGGGCAAGACACTTAACCCACCTTGCCTCCAGTGGCTGTAACACTGGTAATTACTGTAGAACAATGTAAGTCGCTTTGGATAAAAGCGTCTGCTAAATAAATAAATGTAAATGTAAATAATGTGCCCCTGTTTTAGTATTGTTTCTGGAGTAAAAGTTACAGTATGGATTGTCTTGTTGGGCTTTAACAAAATGTTATAAATAAATGAATAAAGCTGATTCAACTGGGGTACACTTTCGGTTTTGGAAATACTTTTGTACTTTAGACTTTACTTTTTATAATATTATTTTATAATATAATACTACATTTTTTACCACAGACAATTGTGAGTATCATTATATTCATAGACTATATTTCACATACATTTTTACGTCCAGGACACTCACCGTTGAGGCTGAAAACCCTGCTTAGTAAAGAAATGGAAGCAAGGTTTTAGTGCTTCTGGGGTGGTCTCGGGATGTTCCTTTTGAGTGAGTCCAGAGGCTCCAGCGGACATTTTCAAAATAAAACACCCAGAATATTGTGATCGTCTACAAGACAAAAATCTAATAAAATAAATGTTTTTCTGTGGCCAAGGGACAGCAGGCAACCAGACGTCCCTCTTAGTGTCCAATAGAAACACACTGGCAACGTTTAAACTGACAACTCCAGCTCTGATCAGGTCAACCTGTCTCCGACTCCTCCACCAACTCCATCAACCTCCACCGACAACATCAACCTCCACCGACAACATCAACCTCCACCGACAACATCAACCTCCACCGACAACATCAACCTCCACCAACTCCATCAACCTCCACCAACAACATCAACCTCCACCAACTCCATCAACCTCCACCAACTCCATCAACCTCCACCGACAACATCAACCTTCACCGACAACATCAACCTCCACCGACAACATCAACCTCCACCGACAACATCAACCTCCACCGACAACATCAACCTCCACCAACTCCATCAACCTCCACCAACTCCATCAACCTCCACCGACAACATCAACCTCCACCGACAACATCAACCTCCACCGACAACATCAACCTCCACCGACAACATCAACCTCCACCGACAACATCAACCTCCACCAACTCCATCAACCTCCACCAACAACATCAACCTCCACCAACTCCATCAACCTCCACCAACTCCATCAACCTCCACCGACAACATCAACCTTCACCGACAACATCAACCTCCACCGACAACATCAACCTCCACCGACAACATCAACCTCCACCGACAACATCAACCTCCACCGACAACATCAACCTCCACCAACTCCATCAACCTCCACCGACAACATCAACCTCCACCAACTCCATCAACCTCCACCGACAACATCAACCTCCACCAACTCCATCAACCTCCACCAACAACATCAACCTCCACCAACTCCATCAATCTCCACCGACAACATCAACCTCCACCGACAACATCAACCTCCACCGACAACATCAACCTCCACCGACAACATCAACCTCCACCAACTCCATCAACCTCCACCGACAACATCAACCTCCACCAACAACATCAACCTCCACCGACAACATCAACCTCCACCGACAACATCAACCTCCACCAACTCCATCAACCTCCACCGACAACATCAACCTCCACCGACAACATCAACCTCCACCGACAACATCAACCTCCACCAACTCTATCAACCTCCACCGACAACATCAACCTCCACCGACAACATCAACCTCCACCGACAACATCAACCTCCACCAACTCCATCAACCTCCACCGACAACATCAACCTCCACCGACAACATCAACCTCCACCGACAACATCAACCTCCACCGACAACATCAACCTCCACCAACTCCATCAACCTCCACCGACAACATCAACCTCCACCAACTCCATCAACCTCCACCGACAACATCAACCTCCACCGACAACATCAACCTCCACCGACAACATCAACCTCCACCGACAACATCAACCTCCACCAACTCCATCAACCTCCACCAACTCCATCAACCTCCACCAACAACATCAACCTCCACCAACTCCATCAACCTCCACCAACTCCATCAACCTCCACCAACTCCATCAACCTCCACCAACAACGTCAACCTCCACCGACAACATCAACCTCCACCAACTCCATCAACCTCCACCGACAACATCAACCTCCACCGACAACATCAACCTCCACCGACAACATCAACCTCCACCAACTCCATCAACCTCCACCAACTCCATCAACCTCCACCAACTCCATCAACCTCTACCAACTCCATCAACCTACAAGGACAACATCAACCTCCACCAACTCCATCAACCTCCACCAACAACATCAACCTCCACCAACAACATCAACCTCCACCAACAACATCAACCTCCACCAACTCCATCAAACTCCACCAACTCCATCAACCTCCACCGACAACATCAACCTCCACCGACAACATCAACCTCCACCGACAACATCAACCTCCACCAACTCCATCAACCTCCACCAACTCCATCAACCTCCACCAACTCCATCAACCTCCACCAACTCCATCAACCTCTACCAACTCCATCAACCTACAAGGACAACATCAACCTCCACCAACTCCATCAACCTCCACCAACAACATCAACCTCCACCAACAACATCAACCTCCACCAACAACATCAACCTCCACCAACTCCATCAAACTCCACCGACAACATCAACCTCCACCAACAACATCAACCTCCACCAACAACATCAACCTCTACCAACTCCATCAACCTACACCTAGGGTGACCACCTGCTATTAAGCCCAAGGGGGGACAAGGGGTATGTTTCTGAGGGACAATGTGGGACACTGCCTGGCGCGGCGGTGCCCCCACCCCACGGGCAGACTCACTGATTGTGGTTTACCCATTTCTAGCACATAGCACCTTACATGGTCTCTTATTATTGCACTATTCCCCTAAACATGTATAATACCTGATGTATGCTCATGAATAGGCCAACCAAAGTGTTTTCTTAACATAATATTTTGAACATTCAATGAAGTGACAGATGCACTTCCACTTACAATTTACTTTTATTTTTCATTACAATATATTCACTTTAAATCAATTATAATATAAAATTATAGGATTAACAGGACTTGTAGTTGCTCAACCCCACAGGAACAGTTTAAAAAAAAAGTCTTAACTCACAACTCCAGAGGCTTACGGAACGAGAAGGAAGGATGGTGAACTTGCAAGGCAGGCACAGGAAAAAAAAAAACTTTGGGGACACCTTTAGGACTAAAACCTTTTCACCAGCATCTGAATCAAATAAGGAAGAAAGATAAGAGACCGATTTAAAGCAACATTCATTTTCATGATAAGCTTCCAAATGTTTTTTCAGTATAGACAGAGGAGTGCAAACCCATCACCATCACAAGGTGACAACAATGCAAAAAGGTGCCAAGATACAATCCGATGCAAAACAATGACATATTTTGACCTAAAAGGCTACCGTTTTCTAAAAGTGACACATTTGCCCCCCTGTAGACAGTCCACCAATGTTCAAAATCAATCAAACTTCATTTTAGACAAATGGGGTTTTACATAACTAGGTTTCTTACCTTCAGGTTTCTTCTTGAACTTGTATTCCGTGCTTCAGACTCCATTTTTCAAATTGCAAAGCGGCATCTAAAAGTTCACTGCCAGCGTGTCTGGTATGCACGTGCGTGCGCTGTCATGGCAACAACGAAAGAGTTGGGGTGGGTGTGGAAACAGCGTGCTGAACTGTCGAGGAATGTTCATGTGGCTGCCTGGGGCTCGATGGTATAGAGCAGCGGTCCCCAACCTTTTATGCGCCACGGACCAGTTCAATGTCAGACAATATTTTCACGGACCGGCCTTTAAAGTGTGGCGGATAAATACACAAAATAAAATCAGACAAGCTATAAGAACTGTAATATTTTCTAAATATACTAATACACGTGCAGTTTATTAAGCAGTTTTGAAGGCTTCATTGCCTCATTAGAGCCGGCCGCATATTCTGCAGAATCACCTGTCTATAAATTTATATTTTAAGTAGGACTCTTGGTATTGTCTGTTAAATGTCACTTACTTTCTCTTGGAATTAGTATGCTCTTCTTCTGTCTCCTCACTGGGTCTTTTCTCCTTTTGAGAAGAAACTTTACAAAGACTAACGTTAGCTTTGGGGTTTCACTTTAGCGGCTACGTATCACGTGACCGGGACAAGCGTCAAGAGTGAGTCGAGGAATGTAATAGAGGGAATCCGGTCATTTTTCAAAATAAAACATTATTCAGGCTCAGATAATATATAAAACGGAAATAATGTAAGTTGTTTATTTATTCTCTGCGGCCCGGTACCAAATGACCCACGGACCAGGGACCGCTGGTATAGACTTTTTTTGGAGCAAGACCTGATTATGCGTGACACGGTCTCAAATTGCGGGACGCGTAAATTCGGCTTCAAACGCTGTGCAAGCACGCGCTACGCGGGACGGGTGGTCACCCTAAGGTGAAATAAAGCTGGTTTAAGTCTGAGGAGGTCTGTTCCATCACGTCATGGCTTTAATCTTCTCGTTTCTGATTTTAATGAAGTCTTCTGTAAAAAAAAAAAAAAAAAGAAATGGGGGCACACAGTTTCTTCAAACACTTCCTTTTCTTTGAAACAAACCCGGCTCTGATCTCACTTCAGTTACGTGCACAAGCCTAACGTGCACGGACAGGCCTCAGACCATAGCCATAATAAAATATTATTATTTTCCTGAAAACATAGAAGTCAGACTCTTCAGGAAGTGTTCAGTTCAAACAAAGCTCACTTTAAAGACTCTTCATCAGCTTTATTCACATTAGTCCTTTTTATCTCGATCCATTAACTCCTGGATTATTTTAAGGATGAGAACATATAAAAAAGGGGGCAAATTTTAAGAAGAATGAACCAATAATCTAAAGAAATCAACAAATAAATGAATCAATATGAACAAGTGATTGTGCTATTTTTATTTTATTTTTTTTTAAAGGAGTATTTTTATTTATTATTATTTTTATTAAATTTCTAAAACTTCCTGTTCTTTTTTAATAATATTTTGATATTTATTTGGTATTTTATTCTTTATTTTTTATATTTAATGCCCTTTAATTGCTCTTTTAGATAGTTTTGTTTCTTTTGTGTTTGTCTCCATTTTGACCATTTAATGTTTCTTAACTTTATTATTTTTAAAAACGTTAAAACCCATGGAGCTTCACAGATAGTTCTGACCCAGTGTGTGTTAAAGGTTTGGAGAACTCTGGTCCGCAGGATAAACAGAGCCGGAGGAACTGTGCAGGTAGGAACCTTTGTACGGAGTTTGTCTCAAGTCGGACCTGAACAGAACGCACTGTTTACACCAAAGCTCGTGCCTCTTCAGCTCCGGGTTTATTCTAGTTTTGAGCTCGTTATTCTTCTGTTCATCAGAGAAGAAGGAGTTAAAGCAGATGTTTGAGTGAAACGTGAAAAAGTGCAAATAAACATCTTCTGGAGGTGACGTCAACTAACGGTCTGTTATAACAGCGTTATAAATGGAAGGGTTATGTCTGAAAAAAAGGCTATTATTAAAATAAACTCTATTAAATTGTAAAGCTCTTTGAGGAAACCGCTGCTGTAGTCATTAAACTGAATATTTTTGATGCTAGAGTAGAGAGCTCTGACACATTTACATTTTATCTTCAGTTTTTATCAGAACTCTGTTGAAACATTGAAATATTGTAAAGTCATTCTTTTAAATCTTATGTTTATGACAGAGCCTGTTTTAAAGAACTGCACTTATTTATCTGAAACATCTCTTTTACTGAAACATTTACTTAAAACCCATTCATCTGGAAACTTCCTTTATATTTTTTCTCAGCATTATTACTTCACAGGATGGACCTATCGTCTCTTCTCTTCGATCTCCACCTGCCTCCGTCTCCTCCAATCACAGAGCTGCTCTCCTCTCTGAGCCGTCTGATTGGCTGCTGCTCCGACTCCTCACTCTTTCCTGTCGTCTCAAAACTGGAGTGTCTTTTCCAAACCTCAGACCCTGAGTGGCTACTGTCGTCCAATCAAAGCTCGGTGGGGGGGGCGGGGCTGGAGCAGTCGTACCTCTCTGTATGCCGCGCTCTAATTGGCCGGGCAGCTCTGCCGCTTGGTGAGGACAGCGTCAGGTCCCTGACGGACTCGGAGTATCTCAGAATTGGAGCTAAAGCCGAAGCCGTGAGCCGGGGCCTTGCTGCGCTGCTGAGGATTCTGGTTAAAAACAGAAAAGAGGGCGGAGCCTCCGAGAGGGTCCTGCTCACAGTGGCTCCTGACGTCTGTGTGTTCGCCGTGACGCACTTCCAGGTGTGACTCTAAGGATATTTGTGTGATGAGTTCAGAGAATCTGTCTGATCTGTGACTCCCCTCAGGTCCAGGCCTGGAGCAGCCCCTCGTCCAGATCTGCTGCTCAGGAAGTGATGCAGGCTCTGCTGGGGGCGGGGCCATGGACGGACTCCGCCCACCTGCTGCTGGGCGATAGGAAACCAGAAGTGGAGGAGCAGAGGGGCGGGGCTAAAGGCATTCTGGGAGGAGTCCTGGACATTCTACAACCGCAACTGACCAAGTGAGCTCCCGGTCTAAACCAGGACTTCACCAGGTCTTAACCAGGTCTAAACCAGAACTAAACCAGGTCTAAACCAGGACTTCACCAGGTCTTAACTAGGTCTAAACCAGAACTAAACCAGGTCTAAACCAGGACTTCACCAGGTCTTAACCAGGTCTAAACCAGAACTAAACCAGGTCTAAACCAGGACTTCACCAGGTCTTAACCAGGTCTAAACCAGAACTAAACCAGGTCTAAACCAGGACTTCACCAGGTCTAAACCAGGTCTAAACCAGAACTAAACCAGGACTAAACCAGGACTAAACCAGGTCTAAACCAAGTCTAAACCAGAACTAAACCAGGTCTAAACCAGGTCTAAACCAGGACTTCACCAGGTCTTAACCAGGTCTAAACCAGGTCTAAACCAGAACTAAACCAGGACTAAACCAGGACTAAACCAGGTCTAAACCAAGTCTAAACCAAGTCTAAACCAGGTCTAAACCAGGACTAAACCAGGACTAAACCAGGACTAAACCAAGCCTAAACCAGGTCTAAACCAGGTCTAAACCAGGCCTAAACCAGGTCTAAACCAGAACTAAACCAGGTCTAAACCAGGTCTAAACCAGGTCTAAACCAGGACTAAACCAGAACTAAACCAGGCCTAAACCAGGTCTAAACCAGAACTAAACCAGGTCTAAACCAGGTCTAAACCAGGTCTAAACCAGGACTAAACCAGAACTAAACCAGGTCTAAACCAGGACTAAACTAGGACTAAACCAGAACTAAACCTGGTCTAAACCAGGTCTAAACCAGGACTTCACCAGGTCTAATGTGGCTTTCTTCTGTGTTTTCAGAGACTCCATGTTTGGATGTGAGGCGGTGAAGCTGGTTTTCTCCTGGACTCTGTTACAGGTCAGTTTTAAACTCAGGAGATCATGTGACTCAGGTGCAGGGCAGGTGTCTTCTGCAGATCTCTGTTGTATTTATGAGTCATCTTTAAAGGCACTAAACAGTGGAACAGCAAAGAGGGCTTCAGGTGTGTTCATAACTCAGGTGTGTTCATAACTCAGGTGTGTTCAGGTCCCATAACTCAGGTGTGTTCATAACTCAGGTGTGTTCAGGTCCCATAACTCAGGTGTGTTCAGGTCCCATAACTCAGGTGTGTTCAGGTCCCATAACTCAGGTGTGTTCAGGTCCCATAACTCAGGTGTGTTCAGGTCCCATAACTCAGGTGTGTTCAGGTCCCATAACTCAGGTGTGTTCAGGTCCCATAACTCAGGTGTGTTCATAACTCAGGTGTGTTCATAACTCAGGTGTGTTCATAACTCAGGTGTGTTCAGGTCCCATAACTCAGGTGTGTTCAGGTCCCATAACTCAGGTGTGTTCAGGTTAGATGACTCAGGTGTGTTCAGGTTAGATGACTCAGGTGTGTTCATAACTCAGGTGTGTTCAGGTCCCATAACTCAGGTGTGTTCAGGTCCCATAACTCAGGTGTGTTCAGGTCCCATAACTCAGGTGTGTTCATAACTCAGGTGTGTTCATAACTCAGGTGTGTTCAGGTCCCATAACTCAGGTGTGTTCAGGTCCCATAACTCAGGTGTGTTCAGGTTAGATGACTCAGGTGTGTTCAGGTTAGATGACTCAGGTGTGTTCATAACTCAGGTGTGTTCAGGTCACATAACTCAGGTGTGTTCAGGTCAGATGACTCAGGTGTTCAGGTCACATGACTCAGGTGTGTTCAGGTCACATAACTCAGGTGTGTTTAGGTCACATAACTCAGGAGTGTTCAGGTCAGATGACTCAGGTGTGTTCAGGTCACATGACTCAGGTGTGTTCAGGTCACATGACTCAGGTGTTCAGGTCAGATGACTCAGGTGCAGTGACTCCGTTGGTTCAGGTCACATGACTCAGGTGTGTTCAGGTCCCATAACTCAGGTGTGTTCAGGTCCCATAACTCAGGTGTGTTCATGTCCCATAACTCAGGTGTGTTCAGGTCACATGACTCAGGTGTGTTCAGGTCCCATAACTCAGGTGTGTTCAGGTCCCATAACTCAGGTGTGTTCAGGTCCCATAACTCAGGTGTGTTCATGTCCCATAACTCAGGTGTGTTCAGGTCCCATAACTCAGGTGTGTTCAGGTTAGATGACTCAGGTGTGTTCAGGTTAGATGACTCAGGTGTGTTCATAACTCAGGTGTGTTCAGGTCCCATAACTCAGGTGTGTTCAGGTCCCATAACTCAGGTGTGTTCAGGTCCCATAACTCAGGTGTGTTCATAACTCAGGTGTGTTCATAACTCAGGTGTGTTCAGGTCCCATAACTCAGGTGTGTTCAGGTCCCATAACTCAGGTGTGTTCAGGTTAGATGACTCAGGTGTGTTCAGGTTAGATGACTCAGGTGTGTTCATAACTCAGGTGTGTTCAGGTCACATAACTCAGGTGTGTTCAGGTCAGATGACTCAGGTGTTCAGGTCACATGACTCAGGTGTGTTCAGGTCACATAACTCAGGTGTGTTTAGGTCACATAACTCAGGAGTGTTCAGGTCAGATGACTCAGGTGTGTTCAGGTCACATGACTCAGGTGTGTTCAGGTCACATGACTCAGGTGTGTTCAGGTCACATGACTCAGGTGTTCAGGTCAGATGACTCAGGTGCAGTGACTCCGTTGGTTCAGGTCACAAGACTCAGGTGTGTTCAGGTCACATAACTCAGGTGTGTTCAGGTCACATAACTCAGGTGTGTTCAGGTCACATGACTCAGGTGCCGTGACTCTGTTGGTTCAGGTCACATGACTCAGGTGTGTCCAAGCAGGTGTGCCGTCCAGCCCTTTCATCTCACCTGTCCCGGTTGCTGCCCCCCTCTCTGCTGCTCACAGACCACTACAGACCAGAGAACTGCATTCTGGGAGTCCGCTGCCTGCACCACATCGTCCTCCACACGGTCAGCCATCTTTATTCTTTAATTCTGTTTATTCCTGAAAAGGACGAGGTAATGATGCTTTAATATTGATCTTGTTTCAGGCGAGTGCAGAGCTGCGTCAGTGGAACAGAGCTGAGGTTCTGTATCAGGCTTTATTCAGACTCCTCTACAGCAACCAGGCAGCTGTCCTCCAGGTAAGTGTGTCCTCCAGGTGAGTGTGTCCTCCAGGTGAGTGTGTCCTCCAGGTGAGTGTGTCCTCCAGGTGAGTGTGTCCTCCAGGTGAGAGTGTCCTCCAGGTGAGTGTGTCCTCCAGGTGAGAGTGTCCTCCAGGTGAGTGTGTGTCCTCCAGGTGAGAGTGTCCTCCAGGTGAGTGTGTCCTCCAGGTGAGTGTGTCCTCCAGGTGAGAGTGTCCTCCAGGTGAGTGTGTCCTCCAGGTGAGTGTGTCCTCCAGGTGAGAGTGTCCTCCAGATGAGAGTGTCCTCCAGGTGAGTGTGTCCTCCAGGTGAGTGTGTCCTCCAGGTGAGTGTGTGTCCTCCAGGTGAGTGTGTCCTCCAGGTGAGAGTGTCCTCCAGGTGAGTGTGTCCTCCAGGTGAGTGTGTGTCCTCCAGGTGAGTGTGTGTCCTCCAGGTGAGTGTGTCCTCCAGGTGAGTGTGTCCTCCAGGTGAGTGTGTGTCCTCCAGGTGAGTGTGTGTCCTCCAGGTGAGTGTGTCCTCCAGGTGAGTGTGTCCTCCAGGTGAGAGTGTCCTCCAGATGAGAGTGTCCTCCAGATGAGAGTGTCCTCCAGGTGAGTGTGTCCTCCAGGTGACAGAGTGTCCTCCAGGTTAGTGTGTGTCCTCCAGGTGAGTGTGTCCTCCAGATGAGAGTGTCCTCCAGGTGAGAGTGTCCTCCAGGTGAGAGTGTCCTCCAGGTGAGAGTGTCCTCCAGGTGAGTGTGTCCTCCAGGTGACAGAGTGTCCTCCAGGTGACAGAGTGTCCTCCAGGTGACAGAGTGTCCTCCAGGTGAGAGTGTCCTCCAGGTGAGTGTGTCCTCCAGGTGAGTGTGTCCTCCAGGTGAGAGTGTCCTCCAGGTGACAGAGTGTCCTCCAGGTGAGTGTGTCCTCCAGGTGAGTGTGTCCTCCAGGTGACAGAGTGTCCTCCAGGTGAGAGTGTCCTCCAGGTGACAGAGTGTCCTCCAGGTGAGTGTGTCCTCCAGGTGAGTGTGTCCTCCAGGTGACAGAGTGTCCTCCAGGTGACAGAGTGTCCTCCAGGTGACAGAGTGTCCTCCAGGTGAGTGTGTCCTCCAGATGAGAGTGTCCTCCAGATGAGAGTGTCCTCCAGGTGAGAGTGTCCTCCAGGTGAGTGAACTTCAGGTCTTTTTCTCAGAAGTTTCTGTAGAACATGCACCGTTTATAGTTTTGAAATGAAAGAAAACTTATATCTTCAAAATAAATCACATTGATTTTTTTTTAGGTAATAAAAATATTCTTGTCTATGTCTTTATGTAAAACATTATTATAATTATTATTATTATTATTATTATAACCATATATAACCTATATAAACACTTTATATATAACATTAACAGATTTAAATATAAAGTCTCTGTCTCAGAGCGTCCTGTCCTGCCTCATGGACCTGCTGCTGGTTCTGGAGAAGCCTCCCTCGTCTCTCGGCCCGTCCCCTTCATCCACCGGGACGCCCTGTCGCCACGATGATGTGAGGAGGCCCTGTCGCCACGACGATGTGAGGAGGCCCTGTCGCCACGACGATGTGAGGAGGCCCTGTCGCCACGACGATGTGCTGCGGCTGGTGCTGACTCAGATGGAGGCAGAGCATAAAGTGTCTCTGCGTCAGGTTTACGCCTCAGCCCTTCCTCCATTCATCAACAGGTAACACTCTGACTCTGGGCCGGTCTTAGTCTGGTTTTGTGTGGACTCACGTTGGTTCTGTCTGGTCTTGCACTGGTCTTGTGTAGATTCGGTGTGGGGGTCTGCCGACACCTGAAGCGTCTGGAGCGAGTGATTCTAGGATATTTGGAGCTAAGTGACCCTCCAGACGAGATCTGTCGAGTCCAGACTCTAGAGACTCTGCAGAGGACTCTGAAGACTGCCTGGCCCCGGTAAGACCCAGACCCAGTCTAGTCCTGGTTTTTAGATCTGGTCCAGACCTGGTTTAGACCTGTTGCAGTCCTGGTCCAGACCTGGTCCAGACCTGTTGCAGTCCTGGTCCAGACCTGGTCCAGACCTGGTCCAGACCTGGTTTAGACCTGTTGCAGTCCTGGTTCAGACCTGGTCCAGACCTGGTTTAGACCTGTTGCAGTCCTGGTCCAGACCTGTTGCAGTCCTGGTCCAGACCTGGTCCAGACCTGGTTTAGACCTGTTGCAGTCCTGGTCCAGTCCTGGTCCAGACCTGGTCCAGACCTGGTTCAGACCTGGTTCAGACCTGGTTGTGTGTTCTCAGGGTGCAGCAGGACCGTGTGCAGGTTTTCCTTAGAGCTCTGTTGAAGTTGCTTCTGGACGTTTCCTCAGACTTGAGCCTCAAAGACTCGGTCAAACAGCAGCTCTTCAACCAATCAGCTGCAAGTCTCCGCCTCCTGGACGCCTGCTCCAACGGGACGATCCAGGTGAGACTTTATCAAACGAGATTGGGCGGCAGTAGCTCAGTGGTAGAGCAGTCGTCCATCAACTAGAAGGTAGGCGGTTCGATTCTCACTCTCCCCACAGTTCATACTGTCATTGTGTCCTTGGGCAAGACACTTAACCCACCCTGCCTCCAGTGACTGTAACACTGGTAATTACTGTAGAACAATGTAAGTCGCTTTGGATAAAAGCATCAGCTAAATGAAGAAATTTAAATGAATAAATGAGATTTCTTCAAATCCATCTAAAACCTCTTTCACTGCAGCAGTTGACTTGTTAAAAGAAATGTCAAATAGAAACACATCTTGTTTGAGGAGCTGTGGAAACATGTTTAGGTCTAATCCTCTGTTTCTGTCTCAGTGTCTCCTCCTGCAGGTGAACAGCAGCCACTGCAGCACAGACCTGCTGCAGGTTTTCCACTCGGCTGCAGCAGAGACACAACGTGAAGAACGGCCGAGCGAACATTAGACCTGCTAAAGACTGGTCTTTGAGACTGGTGTTATTTGGAAATGTCATGGAACAGAAGATTATATTATGAAGAGGTTCAGAAACAGCACTTCAGAAAAACAGAGAGACTTTTTTTCTTTGCGACAGTAAAGACTGAATCGGATTTAACGATGGAGAGACGAACACATGTCACTGAACTCAAGAATACTTCTACTACTTTAGTCTCGGAGCGACTCGAAAATCACGTCAGCTGATTGGACGAAAGATCATTTGTGATGAAAAATAAGAAGTGAAAGAAACATACATTAAACTTTACCACTTTTCTAACACTTTGTTTCACTTGAGCAGTCTCAAAAAATATAAAATGGAAATATTTTTCTGATAAATTCCCTCTTGTTCTTTGCTAAAGCTCATATTCAAACAAAAAGCTCCAGACGAATGCAGCTGTTTGTGATTAAAAACAAAATCAGTGCTCTGGCTCCAGTAACAAAACTGTTCATTTATTGCTGGAGGCAATGGGGGTTAAGTGTCTTGCCCAAGGAAACAATGCATTATGAACTGTGGGAATCAAACCACCAACCTTCTGGTTGTGTGACAACCACTCTACCACTGAGCCCCGCGATGGAGTACAGGAATGTCGGGAGGATGGGGACTGGACACAATAGAAATAATTGATAAATGATTATAACGCTCTTTGAGAAACAGTGGTCTTTGTTAACATGTTATTTCCCCTCTACACTGGTCATTACGGTAAAGGTGCTTCTACACTGTTGAATACGGCACGGTGTGCCGGCGGGTTGGCGCATGAGCAGTGTGCTTAATCTGCAGGCGGCTGACGGTGATGCAAGTTGTGTAAAAAGACTGCCGTGCACTGAATAAAGTTATAAAGTTAGTTATAGTACAAACTATAAACGTCGTGTTTATTTTAAGTAACAGTCTTCACAGGAGTCGTCTGCAGCAGGAGATGGAGAAATACTAAACAGAAAACATCTTGATCTTTTTTATTTTGAGCAATCGGAACATAAATACGCAGACACCTACCGACGACCCACCCAACCTTTCATTTTCTCAAAAAGAAGTGGGATGAAGTAACATTTATTACATTTCTAAACATATTCACAGGCTGTCGACAGAAATGATGGGGCCCTGGAATAACCCTATGCCCAGAGCTCCCCTATATATTTTTTTCCATATTATTAAAGCATAGCTTAGTCAGCTGCCCTGCATGTTTTTTGCATGCCTTTGTGGTGTAATATTTTTAAATATTTTTTAGGAGATGTGTTTATTTTTGTATATTTCGGTACTTATTCATTTCTGATGGGTTTATGTTACGTATCTTAGGATTTATAGTTATGCATGGTTGATTTATGGACGTTATAATAATACAGCTAGGAACATAGGAAAGTAAAAGAGAAAACACGTCAGAATGTATGGTTTAAATCATGATAGGTTTATTGTGCACATACACACAAGGAAGATTTAGTAGACAGCACAGAGACATGGATGTCTGGAAATGCAGGTTACAAAGGAAGAAGAGACCCGAGGAGGGGGGTCCTTAAAGCCCCAACGATAGGGATAATAGACATACATAAAGTGTCATGTGATGATGTGTTGTTGTTTGAGATTTTAATTCAGGGAAATTAGCTCAGAAGGTCTCCAGCTGACCTTTAACCTTCTGTCCTGTTTTCAGTGTAGACTCACAGGAAGTGCACGTCGGACCCTTAGATGTGCGCTTCCTGTGACGGTTGTCAGTCTTTCAGGTCATCATGAAGAAAAGGTGAAAGCAAAATCCTCTGGACTCAGTTCTCAGTTTTAACTCAGTTGGACCATAACACATTAGTTAAAAATTAACGTCAGAATTCCATGTTAATAAAACAGTATTACATAGTTTATTACAAGGCTGAACAAAAACTAGAATTATATCTTTTTTGTTATACCACACTTTGTTGTAGTGTGAGTTAATTAAAGAAGAAACACGATAAAAATTTGCGGAGCTTAATGACATTCTGACTTTAAATGTTTGCTTGTTGTGTTTTTTATGGTAACCATCTTTACGAGCTCTTGTTACAAAATGAGGAACGCTTCACGAATTTGCGTGTCATCCTTGCGCAGGGGCCATGCTAATCTTCTCTGTATCGTTCCAATTTTAGTATATGTGTTAGCGAACTAACACAACAGTCCTAGGACTCTGGCTCTGTTATATACGCCTCTGCGGGCAGGACCTCCTCAGTCACGGTGTGGCACAGGTGCATCATGGGTAATCTTCTCAGGGCTGCGCTTTCAGATTTTCAGTAAAGTGACATGTAGGATTCAGTTGGTTTTACTCGTTTTGGAGTTGTTCGCCTGTGGGTTTGACTAAACACGTTGTACTAAACACTTTGTACTCACAGCTTAGCAGCACAAAGGCATGACGGGAAACAGCCCTCCCCCGTCGCTCCTTTTCAGTCCAGCCTATGAGTCCAGCAGAGTCAGACCCTGGTCAGACCCTGGTCAGACCCTGGTCAGACCATAGACAGTATAAACAGAGTCAGACCCTGGTCAGACCCTGGTCAGACCCTGGTCAGACCATAGACAGTATAAACAGAGTCAGACCCTGGTCAGACCCTGGTCAGACCATAGACAGTTTAAACAGAGTCAGACCCTGGTCAGACCCTGGTCAGACCCTGGTCAGACCATAGACAGACCATAGACAGTATAAACAGAGTCAGACCCTGGTCAGACCATAGATAGTACAAACAGAGTCAGACCCACAGCTTCTGTGACAGACAAAGGCTGATAACACAGACGGGATAAAAGGTGGAGAATGCGGGCATCGATCCCGCTACCTCTCGCATGCTAAGCGAGCGCTCTACCATCTGAGCTAATTCCCCTGTGCGAGTATCCTGTCCCTTAGGGACCTACAAACAGGCCCCTAAAATAATGACAGTCATGCATTCTCTATGATCCTTTGCTCTACAAAAAATAGCTAGATAAGATATAAAACACTTTCACGCAGTGAAATGTGAGGAGAATGTGCAGAGAACAACTCAGAACCACTCAGAACCACTCAGGACCACTCGGAACCACTCAGGACCACTCGGAACCACTCGGAACCACTCAGGACCACTCGGAACCACTCAGAACCACTCGGAACCACTCGGAACCACTCAGGACCACTCGGAACCACTCGGAACCACGCGGGACCACTCGGGACCACTCGGAACCACTCGGAACCACTCGGAACCACGCGGGACCACTCGGGACCACTCAGAAACACGCTGCACACCGTGAGACGAGGTGGCCGAGTGGTTAAGGCGATGGACTGCTAATCCATTGTGCTCTGCACGCGTGGGTTCGAATCCCATCCTCGTCGGAAGAATACTTTTCAGGAGGAGGAACTTACAACCTTGAGGCTTTAAAGCGTTGGCAGAAGGTGAGAAATTTTGTTACAAAGATTAAGATTAAGATTAAGATTCTTCTTGGCAAAAAGCCTCCAGCTCCATCAACTAAAACCTGACCAAACCTGATTAAATTTATTCATTTACATGACACTTTTATCTAAAGCAACTTACATTTAGCTTCAGTTCACCAGTGTTGGAACACCACTGGAAGCAAGTGTCTTGCCCAAGGGCACAACGGCAGTATGAACTGTGAATATATATATATATATATATATATATATATATATATATATATATATATATATATATATATAAAAATTGTGCATTAAGAGAATTTGTGTGAATGTGAAAAGCCTATAGCTCCATGTTCTCAAAATTGCTAAAGTAAATTGACGTCTATCTATTGGTCTAATTCTAAGTAGGCCTGGGTTTAAAACACATTTAAACTTTTCACATTTGCATTGAAAAATGTATCAGAGTTGACTTTATTTTTTAAAATTGTGCATTGTCATCAGGACCGATAATGCCATGACCGAGCAGCATTTATTTGTATTTGATTAAAACCTTGTGAATGCTGCTTGCTGTTTATTTGTCTCTCTTTCTTCTGCATTGGCTTCTAGCCCAGAAAACAACGTTAAACAAAATGTCTGCCACTCAAATGTCAATAGGCTACACCACTAACTTATTATAGCATCATTAGCCACTTTCTAATAATTAAAATGAGTCAGTCGACTGCTTTTTCCATTTATCCCAACGTATTTTGATTATCTTTCTTAAGGCATGCTAGATAACTATAAGTAGGGTCAGTAAAAACTCAAAAAAAAGGGTCATAAAGCAGAAAAGAACAGGTGAAGTCGGTATAAATTAGCTTTTATTAGCCCTTTAGCGAACATGGCTAACCTAGCAAGAACAACCAGAAAGCGTCTATTTAAATCTTGCTAACTTAATAAAAAAAAAAACAGATCGAGAATAACTTCACGAAGCTTTAAAAAATCATAAAATATACATCTGTTATGGGTTTAAAAGAGGCGGACTCACCTTTGACATGTTTTAACGAGTTTATCTTTCCACAGACGCCTTTGAAGGTGAAGGAGCTTTAGCGAATTCACCGCCGCCATTTTAAGTAATTAAGCAAGTTTCACTTTTAATGTAGTGTTTTAAAACTACAAAACAAGAAATATGTCAAAATAAAACGCCATCTGCGGGGTAATGGTGATTATTAATAAAACAAATCTGATCATTTTTCAGAAAAATATTTAGAAGCAACTACTTTCTTCTCCGTCGACGCTGTGAGTTGAATAGTTCCTTCAAAGGCCTTACGAAAACTTTTATTTTTCATTGTTTTACGCAAGTTACCACAAATACATCGTAAATAATATAAGTTAAAACACACAAAAAAATCTCTATATTATATATATATATATATTTATATATATATAATAACATTATTATACATTTCGATTGAGTCTTTAACTTGATTCGCTTATATTGCAAAACTGATGAAAGACAACCACTAGTTTTAACACTTACCATTGTTTACCAAATGCACCATTGTGCTTCTGTTGTAAGACATATTAATAACCAATAACAGAAGACTTTATGACATTATCGTGATTCTAAAAGTACAATTTTGTGGCTTTTTCCACTAATATACAAGTTATTTAAACTGTATTAGTTCTTAAGGGATCGTTCAAGGCTAATTAACTCAGACAGATATCCTTGATAAATAATGAGCCGTTTAATATTTTAGACAAATATTTGTTACTTACTCTGTTTGCTTCTTTCTTAAGTTTCACCACAGCGTTCAAGTGACAACAGAAGAGCCTACAGTAGAATAATCATTCTTTTATTCACAGTTTATCCCAAAGACAATTATTATTATTATATATATCTATATCATTATTATCATTATCATCATTATCATCATTATCATCATCATTATTATTATACTATTATCATTATCATCATCATCATTATTATCATCATCATCATTATCATTATCATTATTATCATCATCATCATTATCATTATTATTATACTATTATCATCATCATCATTATCATTATCATCATTATTATTATACTATTATCATTATCATCATTATCATTATTATCATTATCATCATTATCATTATTATTATATTATTATCATTATCATCATTATCATCATTATTATTATCATTATCATCATTATTATCATTATCATCATTATCATTATAAAGGTTCCAACTGGGACTTTTTTTTTTTTTTTTACAAACAAACAAATCATTTCTGCCACAAGAGTCTAAGACAACAACAGACACGGCACTGACTGGACTGTTTGAACCCAGACCAGACCAAGACCAGACCCAGAACCAGACTAGACCCAGATCCAGAACCAGACTAGACCCATATCCAGACCAGACAAAGACCAGACCCAGACCAGACCCAGATCCAGATCAGACAAAGACCAGACCCAGACCCAGACCAAGACCCAGACCAGACCAGACCCAGATCCAGAACCAGACTAGACCCAGATCCAGACCAGACAAAGACCAGACCCAGACCAGACCCAGACCAGACAAAGACCAGACCCAGAACCAGACTAGACCCAGATCGAGAACCAGACTAGACCCAGATCCAGACCAGACAAAGACCAGACCCAGACCAGACCCAGACCCAGACCAGACCAGACCAGACTAGACCCAGACCAAGACCAGACCAAGACCCAGACCAGACCAGACCCAGACCAGACCAGACAAAGACCAGACCCAGACCAGACCCAGACCCAGACCAGACCAGACCCAGACCCAGACCAGACCAGACTAGACCCAGACCAAGACCAAGACCCAGACCAGACCAGACCAGACAAAGACCAGACCCAGACCAGTTCCAGACCCAGAGGAGTCTTTTGCCCTGCTGCAGCACTCGACCACTCCAAAAACACCTCTTCTTTTTTTGCTCTCTCTATTTTATGATTTTAAATTATTTTAATTGTCATAAACAAAAACAATAAATCATCTGCATATTAGATTGTATTTTAGTACTTGTGGACATCTCCGGCCTGACGTGGCTGGAGGTGATCCAGACATAAAGCAAACCCTTTTCAGTTGCCATGGCCTCGACGCATAAGCAGCAAAACCCAAATAAAAACAGAATCATCGTATAAAGTCATTAATGAAAATCAACTCTTGAAACTGTCATCTGCTAAATTAAGTACACCCCTGGTCTGTTCAGACTTTTGTTGGAGGTGAGACAGTCCCAGTTGAACCGGTTCTGGTGGGTCTTAGCAGCCGCTGAACTGCAGGAACAGGCTGAACCTGACCAGCTCTGCACACTCAGGACCGCAGTCTGTGGGCCAGACCTCCACCGTCACATCCGAGTCCAGTGGGAACCGGAACCTGAAGACCACACAGACCCAGTCAGAGAGTGACGTCCATACAGGGTTAGTCCTGGTCTAGTCCTGGTTCAGACCTGGTTTAGTCCTGGTTTGGTCCTGGTTTAGTCCTGGTTTAGTCCTGGTTTAGTCCTGGTTTAGACCTGGTTTAGTCCTGGTTTAGTCCTGGTTTAGTCCTGGTTTGGTCCTGGTTTGGTCCTGGTTTAGTCCTGGTTTAGTCCTGGTTTAGTCCTGGTTTAGTCCTGGTTTGGTCCTGGTTTAGTCCTGGTTTGGTCCTGGTTTAGTCCTGGTTTAGTCCTGGTTTAGTCCTGGTTTAGTCCTGGTTTAGTCCTGGTTTAGTCCTGGTTTAGACCTGGTTTAGTGCTGGTTCAGACCTGGTTTAGTCCTGGTTTAGTCCTGGTTTAGTCCTGGTTTAGTCCTGGTTTAGACCTGGTTTAGACCTGGTTTAGACCTGGTTTAGACCTGTTTTAGTCCTGGTTTAGTCCTGGTTTAGTCCTGGTTTAGTCCTGTTTAGTCCTGTTTAGTCCTGGTTTAGTCCTGGTTTAGACCTGTTTTAGTCCTGGTTTAGACCTGTTTTAGACCTGGTTTAGTCCTGGTTTAGTCCTGGTTTAGTCCTGTTTAGTCCTGGTTTAGTCCTGGTTTAGTCCTGGTTCAGACCTGTTTTAGTCCTGGTTTAGACCTGTTTTAGTCCTGGTTTAGTCCTGGTTTAGTCCTGGTTTAGTCCTGGTTCAGACCTGGTTCAGTCCTGGTTTAGTCCTGGTTCAGACCTGGTTCAGACCTGTTTTAGTCCTGGTTTAGACCTGTTTTAGACCTGGTTTAGTCCTGGTTTAGTCCTGGTTTAGTCCTGGTTTAGACCTGTTTTAGACCTGGTTTAGTCCTGGTTTAGTCCTGCTTTAGTCCTGGTTTAGTCCTGGTTCAGACCTGGTTTAGTCCTGGTTTACTCCTGGTTTAGTCCTGGTTTGGTCCTGGTTTAGTCCTGGTTTAGTCCTGGTTTAGTCCTGGTTTAGTCCTGGTCTAGTCCTGGTTCAGACCTGGTTTAGTCCTGGTTTAGTCCTGGTTTAGTCCTGGTTTAGTCCTGGTTTAGTCCTGGTTTAGTCCTGGTTCAGACCTGTTTTAGACCTGTTTTAGACCTGTTTTAGTCCTGGTTTAGTCCTGTTTAAGTCCTGGTTCAGACCTGGTTTAGTCCTGGTTTAGTCCTGGTTTAGACCTGTTTTAGTCCTGGTTTAGACCTGTTTTAGACCTGGTTTAGACCTGGTTTAGACCCGTTTTAGTCCTGGTTTAGACCTGTTTTAGTCCTGGTTTAGTCCTGGTTTAGTCCTGGTTTAGTCCTGTTTAGTCCTGTTTAGTCCTGGTTTAGTCCTGGTTTAGTCCTGGTTCAGACCTGTTTTAGTCCTGTTTTAGTCCTGGTTTAGACCTGGTTTAGTCCTGGTTTAGACCTGGTTTAGTCCTGTTTAGTCCTGGTTTAGTCCTGGTTTAGTCCTGGTTCAGACCTGTTTTAGTCCTGGTTCAGACCTGTTTTAGTCCTGGTTTAGTCCTGGTTTAGTCCTGGTTTAGTCCTGGTTCAGACCTGGTTCAGTCCTGGTTTAGTCCTGGTTCAGACCTGGTTCAGACCTGTTTTAGTCCTGGTTTAGACCTGTTTTAGACCTGGTTTAGTCCTGGTTTAGTCCTGGTTTAGTCCTGGTTTAGACCTGTTTTAGTCCTGGTTTAGACCTGTTTTAGACCTGGTTTAGACCTGGTTTAGTCCTGTTTAGTCCTGGTTTGGTCCTGGTTTAGTCCTGGTTTAGTCCTGGTTTAGTCCTGGTTTAGTCCTGGTTTAGTCCTGGTTTAGACCTGGTTTAGTCCTGGTTCAGACCTGGTTTAGTCCTGGTTTAGTCCTGGTTTAGTCCTGGTTTAGTCCTGGTTTAGACCTGGTTTAGACCTGTTTTAGACCTGGTTTAGACCTGTTTTAGTCCTGGTTTAGTCCTGGTTTAGTCCTGGTTTAGTCCTGTTTAGTCCTGTTTAGTCCTGTTTAGTCCTGGTTTAGACCTGTTTTAGTCCTGGTTTAGACCTGTTTTAGACCTGGTTTAGTCCTGGTTTAGTCCTGGTTTAGTCCTGTTTAGTCCTGGTTTAGTCCTGGTTTAGTCCTGGTTCAGACCTGTTTTAGTCCTGGTTTAGACCTGTTTTAGTCCTGGTTTAGTCCTGGTTTAGTCCTGGTTTAGTCCTGGTTCAGACCTGGTTCAGTCCTGGTTTAGTCCTGGTTTAGACCTGGTTTAGTCCTGGTTCAGTCCTGGTTCAGACCTGGTTCAGACCTGGTTCAGTCCTGGTTTAGTCCTGGTTCAGTCCTGGTTTAGACCTGTTTTAGACCTGGTTTAGTCCTGGTTTAGTCCTGGTTTAGTCCTGGTTTAGTCCTGGTTTAGTCCTGGTTTAGACCTGTTTTAGTCCTGGTTTAGACCTGTTTTAGACCTGGTTTAGACCTGGTTTAGTCCTGTTTAGTCCTGGTTTGGTCCTGGTTTAGTCCTGGTTTAGTCCTGGTTTAGTCCTGGTTTAGTCCTGGTTTAGTCCTGGTTTAGACCTGGTTTAGTCCTGGTTCAGACCTGGTTTAGTCCTGGTTTAGTCCTGGTTTAGTCCTGGTTTAGTCCTGGTTTAGTCCTGGTTTAGTCCTGGTTTAGACCTGGTTTAGTCCTGGTTCAGACCTGGTTTAGACCTGTTTTAGACCTGGTTTAGACCTGTTTTAGACCTGGTTTAGTCCTGGTTTAGTCCTGGTTTAGTCCTGGTTTAGACCTGTTTTAGACCTGGTTTAGTCCTGGTTTAGTCCTGGTTTAGTCCTGGTTTAGTCCTGGTTTAGTCCTGGTTTAGTCCTGGTTTAGTCCTGGTCTAGTCCTGGTTCAGACCTGGTTCAGACCTGGTTTAGTCCTGGTTTAGTCCTGGTTTAGTCCTGGTTTAGTCCTGGTTTAGTCCTGGTTCAGACCTGTTTTAGACCTGTTTTAGACCTGTTTTAGACCTGTTTTAGTCCTGGTTTAGACCTGTTTTAGACCTGTTTTAGACCTGTTTTAGACCTGGTTTAGTCCTGGTTTAGACCTGGTTTAGACCTGGTTTAGTCCTGGTTTAGACCTGTTTTAGACCTGTTTTAGTCCTGGTTTAGTCCTGGTTTAGTCCTGGTTTAGTCCTGTTTAGTCCTGGTTTAGTCCTGGTTTAGTCCTGGTTTAGTCCTGGTTCAGACCTGGTTCAGACCTGTTTTAGTCCTGGTTTAGACCTGTTTTAGTCCTGGTTTAGACCTGGTTTAGTCCTGGTTTAGACCTGGTTTAGACCTGTTTTAGTCCTGGTTTAGTCCTGGTTTAGTCCTGGTTCAGACCTGTTTTAGTCCTGGTTTAGACCTGTTTTAGTCCTGGTTTAGTCCTGGTTTAGTCCTGGTTCAGACCTGGTTTAGTCCTGGTTTAGTCCTGGTTTAGACCTGTTTTAGACCTGTTTTAGACCTGTTTTAGTCCTGGTTTAGTCCTGTTTAAGTCCTGGTTCAGACCTGGTTTAGTCCTGGTTTAGTCCTGGTTTAGACCTGTTTTAGTCCTGGTTTAGACCTGTTTTAGACCTGGTTTAGACCTGTTTTAGTCCTGGTTTAGTCCTGGTTTAGTCCTGGTTTAGTCCTGTTTAGTCCTGGTTTAGACCTGTTTTAGACCTGGTTTAGACCTGTTTTAGACCTGGTTTAGACCTGTTTTAGTCCTGGTTTAGTCCTGGTTTAGTCCTGGTTTAGTCCTGTTTAGTCCTGTTTAGTCCTGGTTTAGTCCTGGTTTAGACCTGTTTTAGTCCTGGTTTAGACCTGTTTTAGTCCTGGTTTAGTCCTGGTTCAGACCTGGTTTAGACCTGGTTTAGTCCTGGTTTAGTCCTGGTTCAGACCTGGTTCAGTCCTGGTTTAGACCTGGTTTAGTCCTGGTTTAGTCCTGGTTTAGTCCTGGTTTAGACCTGTTTTAGACCTGGTTTAGTCCTGGTTTAGTCCTGGTTTAGTCCTGGTTTAGTCCTGGTTTAGTCCTGGTTTAGTCCTGGTTTAGTCCTGGTCTAGTCCTGGTTCAGACCTGGTTCAGACCTGGTTTAGTCCTGGTTTAGTCCTGGTTTAGTCCTGGTTTAGTCCTGGTTTAGTCCTGGTTCAGACCTGTTTTAGACCTGTTTTAGACCTGTTTTAGACCTGTTTTAGTCCTGGTTTAGACCTGTTTTAGACCTGTTTTAGACCTGTTTTAGACCTGGTTTAGTCCTGGTTTAGACCTGGTTTAGACCTGGTTTAGTCCTGGTTTAGACCTGTTTTAGACCTGTTTTAGTCCTGGTTTAGTCCTGGTTTAGTCCTGGTTTAGTCCTGTTTAGTCCTGTTTAGTCCTGGTTTAGTCCTGGTTTAGTCCTGGTTCAGACCTGGTTCAGACCTGTTTTAGTCCTGGTTTAGACCTGTTTTAGTCCTGGTTTAGACCTGGTTTAGTCCTGGTTTAGACCTGGTTTAGTCCTGTTTAGTCCTGGTTTAGTCCTGGTTTAGTCCTGGTTCAGACCTGTTTTAGTCCTGGTTTAGACCTGTTTTAGTCCTGGTTTAGTCCTGGTTTAGTCCTGGTTCAGACCTGGTTTAGTCCTGGTTTAGTCCTGGTTTAGACCTGTTTTAGACCTGTTTTAGACCTGTTTTAGTCCTGGTTTAGTCCTGTTTAAGTCCTGGTTCAGACCTGGTTTAGTCCTGGTTTAGTCCTGGTTTAGACCTGTTTTAGTCCTGGTTTAGACCTGTTTTAGACCTGGTTTAGACCTGTTTTAGTCCTGGTTTAGTCCTGGTTTAGTCCTGGTTTAGTCCTGTTTAGTCCTGGTTTAGACCTGTTTTAGACCTGGTTTAGACCTGTTTTAGACCTGGTTTAGACCTGTTTTAGTCCTGGTTTAGTCCTGGTTTAGTCCTGGTTTAGTCCTGTTTAGTCCTGTTTAGTCCTGGTTTAGTCCTGGTTTAGACCTGTTTTAGTCCTGGTTTAGACCTGTTTTAGTCCTGGTTTAGTCCTGGTTCAGACCTGGTTTAGACCTGGTTTAGTCCTGGTTTAGTCCTGGTTCAGACCTGGTTCAGTCCTGGTTTAGACCTGGTTTAGTCCTGGTTTAGTCCTGGTTCAGACCTGGTTCAGTCCTGGTTCAGACCTGGTTCAGACCTGGTTCAGACCTGGTTCAGACCTGGTCTCACCTGAAGCTCTTGTCCTGGACCACCTCCAGTCCGCTGGAGCCTGAGATTAGATACTGCAGGTTGTTCTGGACGTCCACAGCGTTGCAGGTGGTTTTCTTCACAAAGTCGATCTCGGTCCCACTTCTCACTGCTTCAAACTCTGCACAAACACAATTAATAATGTTGTTTGTGAAATAAATGCATTACATTGAATCCATTATTTAGTAAAATCAAGAGTTATGGTTTAACACAAACTCAAAGCCACCTTATGAAGCCTTTTAGCACTTTTAGAAATAAATACATTTTGATCAATCTTAATAAATATTTTTATGTGATTTAAAGATGCTTCCGACGAACACTGACCATCGCTGTTCTTCACGACCTCGACTACGCTGGCTGTGTAGATCACAAAGTCTCCTTCAGACGAAGAGGACGTCACCTTTACTTTGAAGGCTGTGGACAGAATCAGAAGCGGACTCTTTAGAAGCAGGACTGAGGGTTTTTATCACAGAAACACGGGAATGTTGAAAGTCTTACCGTATTTTACTTGAGGACTGCAGATTTCCTCCGTTCGTGTCTGAGCCGTGAGACTGGTGTCGACCACTCCTCTGAAGAGCGAACACACCGCTGATGACATTCAGACACATTTCATCATTTATTATGAGACCAGTGTTAGTCCAGTCTTAGAGCAGAAGAACAGTCAGGACTCACCGGTCACACACTGACACTGGTCGAACTCACACAGTCTGTGGAGCTTCTGCTCCTGATCCGACACTTGTTTGGTGCATTTACTGCCTGCAACAAAGACAAAACAGAAAACTTTAGAAGACTACAAAGGCCACACAGACGGGTCACAGAGCTGACCTTTGTCCTCCTCCTCGTAGACAGTGAACACAGTGTCACTGGTCCCTCCCACGGTAAACGCTGTTCGGATCCTGAAGCCCACGCACAAGAAACGGTCTGAGGGAACCTGAGGACAGACGGAAATGAGCTGCCGTCACTTATTTTCTGTATATTGTGACCCGTCTGTTTTTAATACTGAGCGTTATATGTTATTGCAGTTCCACGTGTGTCCTCTAGTCTGTGCCTGCGGCACTGCAGACGGGAGAGACTTACAGAGTTGACATGCACGACCACAGTCCTGCCGTTGAGTTTGTAGCTGGCGATAAGCGGGTCTTCACCGTCTCGGAGCGGGCGCAGGTCGTCCAGAAACGGCTCGACTCCTGAGGGCAGCTGGATCTCCATCGCTGTCAGCATGGACTCAGACACATCCTCTTCTGGAGGCGGCCTGAACCTGCGACACGGGACAGAGGCCTGAGACGACACTCAGGACGAGTCAGGACTGCATCCTGTTACAATAACCCTAGAGTTAATAATTGGTTGCTGCTAGTCCTCTTCAGGTCATGTCGAATCTGATCATGTGCTTCATGATAATCCAAACATGAACTAGACAGAACTTTCCACGGACTAAATCCTGAACCTGGTAACTTGTCATGGGAAGTTTGTGTAAAAGATAAAAATCTCATGTATTGTTTACTTTTCTGAGCAAACTTCATCTTGTTCCATTGTGACATGTTTGTACTTTGCTTCTTCTTGCAAGAATTAAACCTGACCATTCATTTTTAACCAGTGCGCCGTCTTCGTTGTCACTCTGGATAATGTGGACAAAGAAACACATGTTCACTTTGGGAAGGATGTATAGTTTAAGTTGGTGAAGGATTGAACTAAAGTCTATTAAATGCTGCACTTTTAAGTGAGGGGCAGATCCTTCTGGAACAAGATCCGGGCAATCTGATATTTTGAGACGGTGTTCCAGTAACGGTTAGCCCCAGCGCAGAACCCCCATGCTCAGTACAGTGAGCAAAACTGAATATTTCTACATTGATCTGTCAGTCTCTCTTCTTCTGTGGTCCTGAGCTATGGGTCCCGGACACAGGCTGGCGGGGCGCTCCTTTAGAGCTGGGTGAGGAGCTCAGAGTAGAGCCGCTGCTCCTGGATTGTGTTCTGGCAGGAACACGCTCTAATTAAACCCTGCAGTAAACTGAAATAAAACTACGTTGAAAGAAAGTGGAAATGTGAAAAATGGGTGAACAAAGTATATGTAATAATTTAAGGTTTGGTCACTTTACAGCTGTTAACCCAAGTTTAGACAAGAAAGGTTTGTATCCCATTTCTGTGGAACACTGCTGTCCCGTATAACATCAGAGTCTTACTTTGCACAGGCAACAAGGTGAGGAGCACTCAGGCTGGGATCTGAGGACAGACAGAAAATAAGATAAAATCTATTGTTACATACTCATAAAAATTAGAATAAAAACTAAATGAAAATGGTTCAATTGACCCTTGAAGAGTTTGTAATCAACATGGTGCAAGCTGGGGCCTGTATTAATTAATTAGCTTAAGTTATAGCTTTCATGCTAACTCATACATTTCTGATGAATATGATTGTAATCTAAATAAACATCATTTTGTTTCTAAAAAAAGGTTTATTTCCTGGTTTTAACTTGCTCATTGTTGAAATGAACGGAAAAGTCTGGTTTTTACCCATTTTAATATTCTATGTCTGTTTCCTAAGGTTTATTTTATTGACTTTCCTTGTTGTCTTGACAACGGGGCGCAGTCACTAAACACAACCCGAACACAAACGTAGAGACTCACCGCTGGAGCCGAACCTGAGCATCTCTAGAGTGATGTCGAAGTGACAGTCTTTCTGACGAGGAACAATCTGGTAATAAACCGTCTTCAGCTGAAACACAAACACACACCGGTGCTGCAGTGCATTCTGGGTAATATCAACATTTCAAAACAGCAGTGTTTGAACTCACCTTCACATGAGACACTCCTTTACTGAAGCCTGTGCTCACCACAACGTTGCCGTTCTTAGTGATCTGAAACAAGAGCAGGTCTAAACCAGGTCTGAACCAGGTCTAAACCAGGTCTAAACCAGGTCTGAACCAGGTCTGAACCAGGACTAAACCAGGACTAAACCAGGTCTGAACCAGGTCTAAACCAGGACTAAACCAGGACTAAACCAGGTCTAAACCAGGTCTAAACCAGGACTAAACCAGGTCTAAACCAGGTCTAAACCAGGTCTGAACCAGGTCTGAACCAGGTCTAAACCAGGTCTGAACCAGGACTAAACCAGGACTAAACCAGGTCTGAACCAGGACTAAACCAGGTCTAAACCAGGACTAAACCAGGTCTGAACCAGGTCTAAACCAGGACTAAACCAGGTCTAAACCAGGTCTGAACCAGGTCTGAACCAGGTCTAAACCGGGTCTAAACCAGGACTGAACCAGGTCTAAACCAGGTCTGAACCAGGTCTAAACCAGGACTAAACCAGGACTAAACCTGGACTAAACCTGGACTAAACCAGGTCTAAACCAGGACTAAACCAGGTCGAAACCAGGACTAAACCAGGTCTAAACCAGGTCTGAACCAGGTCTAAACCAGGTCTGAACCAGGTCTATGGATGAGGTCAGTAGTACCTGGATGGGGGAGGCCACTGGGGCTCTGCGGGTCAGGTGGACCTCAGTGTTGAGCTCGGACTCTCTGTTGAAGCGGATGTTGATCTCCTGGTCCAGTTCGGTTTTAGGGATTTTGTAAGAGTACAGTGTCACAGCCTCCAGGGTCATCAGAGTGTCCTCAGAGAGAGACAAACCCACAAAGCCACAGTCAGACGACCCCACAGAAAACAACAGACAGACAAACCTACAGACGAACCTACAGACAAACCCACAGATAAACCCACAGACAAACCTACAGACGAACCTACAGACGAACCTACAGACAAACGAACCTACAGACAAACCTACAGACGAACCTACAGACGAACCTACAGACGAACCTACAGACAAACCTACAGACGAACCTACAGACGAACCTACAGACAAACCTACAGATGAACCTACAGACGAACCTACATACAAACCTACAGACGAACCTACAGACGAACCTACAGACGAACCTACAGATGAACAAACCTACAGACGAACCTACAGTTGAACCTACAAACAAACCTACAGATGAACCTACAGATGAACAAACCTACAGACGAACCTACAGACAAACCTACAGACAAACCTACAGATGAACCTACAGACAAACCTACAGACAAACCTACATACGAACCTACAGACGAACCTACAGACAAACCTACAGACGAACCTACAGACGAACCTACAGATGAACAAACCTACAGACGAACCTACAGTTGAACCTACAAACAAACCTACAGATGAACCTACAGATGAACAAACCTACAGACGAACCTACAGACGAACCTACAGACGAACCTACAGACAAACCTACAGACAAACCTACAGATGAACAAACCTACAGACGAACCTACAGACAAACCTACAGACAAACCTACAGATGAACAAACTAACAGACATATAAACCTACAGACAAACCTACAGATGAACAAACTGACATACACACCTACAGACAAACCAACAAACAAACCTACAGATGAACAAACCTACAAACAAACCTACAGACAAACCTACAAACAAACCTACAGATGAACAAACCTACAGACGAACCTACAGCTACAGACGAACCTACAGATGAACAAACCTACAGACGAACCTACAGTTGAACCTACAAACAAACCTACAGATGAACCTACAGATGAACAAACCTACAGACGAACCTACAGACAAACCTACAGACAAACCTACAGATGAACCTACAGACAAACCTACATACGAACCTACAGACAAACCTACAGACAAACCTACAGACGAACCTACAGACGAACCTACAGATGAACAAACCTACAGACGAACCTACAGTTGAACCTACAGTTGAACCTACAGATGAACCTACAGATGAACAAACCTACAGACGAACCTACAGACGAACCTACAGACAAACCTACAGACGAACCTACAGACAAACCTACAGACAAACCTACAGACAAACCTACAGACGAAACTACAGACAAACCTACAGACAAACCTACAGATGAACAAACTAACAGACATATAAACCTACAGACAAACCTACAGATGAACAAACTGACATACACACCTACAGACAAACCAACAAACAAACCTACAGATGAACAAACCTACAAACAAACCTACAGACAAACCTACAAACAAACCTACAGATGAACAAACCTACAGACGAACCTACAGACAAACCTACAGACAAACCTACAGATGAACAAACCTACAGACGAACCTACAGACAAACCTACAGACAAACCTACTGACGAACCTACAGACAAACCTACAAATGAACAAACTAACAGACATACAAACCTACAGACAAACCTACAGATGAACAAACTAACAGACATACACACCTACAGACAAACCAACAAACAAACCTACAGATGAACAAACCTACAAACAAACCTACAGACAAACCTACAAACAAACCTACAGATGAACAAACCTACAGACAAACCTACAGATGAACAAACCTACAAAACAAACCTACAGACAAACCTACAAACAAACCTACAGATGAACAAACCTACAGACAAACCTACAGACAAACCTACAGACAAACCTACAAACAAACCTACAGATGAACAAACCTACAAACAAACCTACAGACAAACCTACAAACAAACCTACAGATGAACAAACCTACAGACAAACCTACAGATGAACAAACCTACAAACAAACCTACAGACAAACCTACAAACAAACCTACAGATGAACAAACCTACAGACAAACCTACAGACAAACCTACAAACAAACCTACAGATGAACAAACCTACAGACAAACCTACAGATGAACAAACCTACAAAACAAACCTACAAAACAAACCTACAGACAAACCTACAGATGAACAAACTAACAGACAAACAAACCTACAGACAAACCTACAAACAAACCTACAGATGAACAAACCTACAAACAAACCTACAAATGAACAAACTAACAAACAAACCTACAGATGAACAAACTAACAGACAAACAAACCTACAGACAAACCTACAGATGAACAAACCTACAGACAAACCTACAGATGAACAAACCTACAAACAAACCTACAGATGAACAAACCTACAAACAAACCTACAGATGAACAAACCTACAGACAAACCTACAGATGAACAAACCTACAGATGAACAAACCTACAAAACAAACTAACAAACAAACCTACAGATGAACAAACTAACAAACAAACCTACAGATGAACAAACCTACAAAACAAACCTACAGACGAACCTACAGATGAACAAACCCACAGACAAACAAACCTACAGACAAACCTACAAACACACCTACAGATGAACAAACCCACAGACAAACAAACCTACAGATGAACCTACAGACAAACCTACAAACTAACCTACAGATGAACAAACCTACAAAACAAACCTACAAACAAACCTACAGATGAACCTACAGATGAACAAACCTACAGACGAACCTACAGACGAACCTACAGACAAACCTACAGACGAACCTACAGACAAACCTACAGACAAACCTACAGACAAACCTAAAAACAAACCTACAGAAAAACCCACAGACAAACCTACAGACAAACCTAAAAACAAACCTACAGACAAACCTAAAAACAAACCTACAGAAAAACCCACAGACAAACCTACAGACAAACCTAAAAACAAACCTACAGACAAACCTAAAAACAAACCTACAGACAAACCTACAGACAAACCTACAGACAAACCCACAGACAAACCTAAAAACAAACCTACAGACAAACCTAAAAACAAACCTACAGACAAACCTAAAAACAAACCTACAGACAAACCTACAGACAAACCCACAGACAAACCTAAAAACAAACCTACAGACAAACCTAAAAACAAACCCACAGACAAACCTAAAAACAAACCTACAGACAAACCTACAGACAAACCTAAAAACAAACCTACAGACAAACCTACAGACAAACCTACAGACAAACCTACAGACAAACCTACAGACAAACCTAAAAACAAACCTACAGACAAACCTAAAAACAAACCCACAGACAAACCTAAAAACAAACCTAAAAACAAACCTACAGACAAACCTACAGACAAACCTAAAAACAAACCTACAGACAAACCTACAGACAAACCTACAGACAAACCTACAGACGAACTGATGCAGAGACTAGGGGGTCTCATTCATGGAGCCCATTTTTGTCCTTGTTTTGTTTTTGACCTATTTTATTGGATTGTGACGTGGATGGACGAGAATCTCCAGAGAAAACATAAAGAGTTCTTAAGAACTCTGTAGCTCTTTGTCTGAGGAGTGTTGTTTACCTGCAGAGTGAAGTAGCCCCCTCCGTAGTGCTGGTCCTGGGTCAGCCACGAAACGATGGGTTTGCTGTACTGGAACCGACCCTTTAAAAAACAGAATCTCACCCCCTCAGAACCAAATAAAGACAGTCAGTAGTTTTATATTTTATTTCTGTGGTGAGTCTGACCTTGAGCATAAAAGTGAGCAGAGCGTAGGCCGTGGTCTCCACAGTCTGTCCACTTGTCTCATCCGGTTTGAGCCAGTCTGTCTGCACCTCGGCCTCCTGCCAGTACCTCAGCCCCGGAGGGCTCCCTGAACACAGAAGCCTGTTCAAACCAGTTTAATCCACGTGAAACCAGTTCCAATCCAACTAAACATCCAACTTTTAACTGTTTAAACCCATCAAAACATCTAGAACTCTAGAACCTCTCTGCTTGGCGAGGGTCTCCAGTCTGTCCACCAATCTGTTGGAGGCGATGCCCTCGGAGTCGTGCAGAGTCAGAGCGTAGGCTGCCACCGACAGGACGTACACCTTCTTTACGGCGTCTGCGTTTTGGGAAATGTATCGTATGGCAGACTGGATACTGTTCTCCTGAGACTGGAACCACAGAGACCTGGGTTAGACCTGCTTTAGACACAGCTGCTTAGATGACACTAAACTGGTGCAATCAAAAAGTACATTTCAAATAAGACATACAGTGTTTTTACAGAACTACTGCAATGTGTAGCTTTCTAATTGTACCAATGATTGACCTGTGGCTTTTACAAAATATCCTGAACTACATTTACATTTATTCATTTAGCAGACGCTTTTATCCAAAGCGACTTACATTGTTCTACAGTAATTACCAGTGTTACAGCCACAGGAGGCAAGGTGGGTTAAGTGTCTTGCCCAAGGACACAACAACAGTATGAACTGTGGGGAGAGCAGGAATCGAACCTTCCGGTTGAAGGACGACGGCTCTACCCACTGAGCTACTGCCGCCACTAAAACCTGTTCCTGAACAAAGTACCCTCGGGGCTCTGTGATCAACACAACTATAGTATGTACGCTGTATTAACAAGTTAAATAAAACCTAACAAGCCTAAATCGTGTAAGTCTGGGTTCAGTAGTTAGTTTGATGAGGCTGTATTTCATTCTTGGTTTAAGGCCCGGGCAACACGCGCTCACATATTTTCAGATAAACTGTCAGGTTTTAACAAAATCTATTCAGAGTCCACTAAAGTCAAGTATCAGCAAAGAAAACCTGAGAGATATGTGTCAGACGGCAGGAGGAACTGTTAAATGTTTCTTTCTCTGTTACATCAGCTGCCTCAGGAGAGCAGAAGACTGATTTAATGGGTCAAAGGTCATGTGTCTACATGTCTCTGATCATCTGCACTTTTGAAAAATATTCCTTTTGCCTAAAAACTCAAAAGTATGCCATTACAAACATATTCGTGTACGTTTGGCCAGGGCCTGTATCTTCACCGATGATGAGGAGAACAGCCGACCTTCAGAAAGGTCGGTGGGGATATGTCGGGGGGTGCTTTGGAGCTTGAGCTGCGCAGGTCGGTGGCAGTGCAGCAGGTTAATTCTCATGTTTTCTCTCTAAAATCGGGGCAGCTGCAGTTTTGAGGCTCTTCACCTGACTGTGCTCGTCTGCACCGACTAAAACCCGGACGTGATGTAAACCTTTGTCCTCAGACCTTCAGGAGTGACCTCAGACCTACAGGAGTGACCTCAGACCTTCGGGAGTGACCTCAGACCTTCAGGAGTGACCTCAGACCTTCAGACCTTCAGAACTGTCCTCAGACCTTTCAACCTTTGTCCTCAGACCTTCAACCTTTGTCCTCAGACCTTCAGGAGTGACCTCAGACCTTCAGGAGTGACCTCAGACCTTCGGGAGTGACCTCAGACCTTCAGGAGTTTCCTCAGACCTTTGGGAATGACCTCAGACCTTCGGGAATGACCTCAGACCTTCGGGAATGACCTCAGACCTTCGGGAATGACCTCAGACCTCCAGGAGTGTCCTCAGACCTTCAGACCTTCAGGAGTGACCTCAGACCTTCAGACCTTCAGGAGTGACCTCAGACCTCCAGGAGTGTCCTCAGACCTTCAGACCTTCAGGAGTGACCTCAGACCTTCAGACCTTCAGGAGTGACCTCAGACCTTCAGGAGTGACATCAGAACTTCAGGAGTGACCTCAGACCTTCAGGAGTGACCTCAAACCTTCAGGAGTGACCTCAGACCTTCAGGAGTGTCCTCAGACCTTTAGACCTTCAGGAGTGACCTCAGACCTTTAGACCTTCAGGAGTGACCTCAGACCTTCAGGAGTGACCTCGGACCTTCAGGAGTGTCCTCAGACCTTCAGGAGTGTCCTCAGATCTTCAGGAGTGTTCTCAGACCTTCAGACCTTCGGGAATGACCTCAGACCTTCAGACCTTAAGGACTGTCCTCAGACCTTCAGGAGTGTCCTCAGACCTTCAGGAGTGTCCTCAGACCTTCAGGAGTGACCTCAGGCCTTCGGGAGTGACCTCAGACTTTCGGGAGTGACCTCAGACCTTCATGAGTGTCTTCAGACCTTCATGAGTGTCTTCAGACCTTCAGGAGTGTCTTCAGACCTTCAGGAGTGTCTTCAGACCTTCAGACCTTCAGGAGTGACCTCAGGCCTTCAGGAGTGACCTCAGACCTTCAGGAGTGACTTCAGACCTTCAGGAGTGTCCTCAGACCTTCGGGAGTGACCTCAGACCTTCGGGGGTGACCTCAGACCTTCGGGAATGACCTCAGACCTTCAGGAGTGACCTCAGACCTTCAGACCTTCGGGAGTGCCCTCAGACCTCCAGGAGTGTCCTCAGACCTTCAGGAGTGACCTCAGACCTCCAGGAGTGTCCTCAGACCTTCAGACCTTCAGTAGTGACCTCAGACCTTCAGGAGTGACATCAGAACTTCAGGAGTGACCTCAGACCTTCAGGAGTGACCTCAAACCTTCAGGAGTGACCTCAGACCTTCAGGAGTGACCTCAGACCTTCAGGAGTGTCCTCAGACCTTTAGACCTTCAGGAGTGACCTCAGACCTTTAGACCTTCAGGAGTGACCTCAGACCTTCAGGAGTGACCTCGGACCTTCAGGAGTGTCCTCAGACCTTCAGGAGTGTCCTCAGACCTTCAGGAGTGTCCTCAGATCTTCAGGAGTGTTCTCAGACCTTCAGACCTTCGGGAATGACCTCAGACCTTCAGACCTTAAGGACTGTCCTCAGACCTTCAGGAGTGTCCTCAGACCTTCAGGAGTGACCTCAGGCCTTCGGGAGTGACCTCAGACCTTCGGGAGTGACCTCAGACCTTCGGGAGTGACCTCAGACCTTCATGAGTGTCTTCAGACCTTCATGAGTGTCTTCAGACCTTCAGGAGTGTCTTCAGACCTTCAGGAGTGTCTTCAGACCTTCAGACCTTCAGGAGTGACCTCAGGCCTTCAGGAGTGACCTCAGACCTTCAGGAGTGACTTCGGACCTTCAGGAGTGTCTTCAGACCTTCAGGAGTGTCCTCAGACCTTCAGACCTTCAGGAGTGACCCCAGACCTTCAGGAGTGTCCTCAGACCTTCAGACCTTCAGGAGTGACCTCAGACCTTCAGACCTTCAGGAGTGACCTCAGACCTTCAGACCTTCAGACCTTCAGGAGTGTTCTCAGACCTTCAGACCTTCAGGAGTGTCCTCAGACCTTCAGACCTTCAGGAGTGACCTCAGACCTTCAGGAGTGTCTTCAGACCTTCAGGAGTGTCTTCAGACCTTCATGAGTGTCTTCAGACCTTCAGGAGTGACCTCGGACCTTCAGAAGTGACCTCAGACCTTCGGGGGTGACCTCAGACCTTCGGGAATGACCTCAGACCTTCAGGAGTGACCTCAGACCTTCAGACCTTCGGGAGTGACCTCAGACCTTCAGGAGTGACCTCAGACCTTCAGGAGTGACCTCAGACCTTCAGGAGTGACCTCAGACCTTCGGGAATGACCTCAGACCTTCGGGAATGACCTCAGACCTTCGGGAGTGACCTCAGACCTTCGGGAGTGACCTCAGACCTTTGGGAGTGACCTCAGACCTTTAGGAGTGACCTCAGACCTTTAGGAGTGACCTCAGACCTTCAGGAAGGACCTCAGACCTTCAGGAAGGACCTCAGACCTTCAGGAAGGACCTCAGACCTTCAGGAGTGTCCTCAGACCTTCAGGAGTGTCCTCAGACCTTCAGACCTTCAGGAGTGACCTCAAACCTCAGACATTCAGGAGTGTCCTCAGACCTTTAGACCTTCAGGAGTGTCCTCAGACCTTCAGGAGTGTCCTCAGACCTTCAGGAGTGTCCTCAGACCTTCAGACCTTCAGGAGTGACATCAGACCTTCAGGAGTGACCTCAGACCTTCAGACCTTCAGGAGTGACCTCAGACCTTCAGACCTTCAGGAGTGACCTCAAACCTTCAGGAGTGACCTCAGACCTCCAGGAGTGTCCTCAGACCTTTAGACCTCCAGGAGTGTCCTCAGACCTTTAGACCTTCAGGAGTGACCTCAGACCTTCAGGAGTGACCTCAGACCTTCAAGAGTGACCTCAGACCTTCAGGAGTGTCCTCAGACCTTCAGGAGTGTCCTCAGATCTTCAGGAGTGTCCTCAGACCTTCAGACCTTCAGGAGTGACCTCAGACCTTCAGGAGTGACCTCAGACCTTCAGACCTTCAGGAGTGTCCTCAGACCTTCAGACCTTCAGGAGTGACCTCAGACCTTCAGGAGTGACCTCAGACCTTCAGGAGTGTCCTCAGACCTTCAGGAGTGTCCTCAGACCTTCAGGAGTGACCTCAGACCTTCAGGAGTGACCTCAGACCTTCAGACCTTCAGACCTTCAGGAGTTCCTCAGACGTTCACACCTTCAGGAGTGTCCTCACACCTTCAGGAGTGTCCTCAGACCTTCAGGAGTGTCCTCAGACCTTCAGGAGTGACCTCAGACCTTCAGACCTTCAGACCTTCAGGAGTTCCTCAGACCTTCACACCTTCAGGAGTGTCCTCACACCTTCAGGAGTGTCCTCAGACCTTCAGGAGTGTCCTCAGACCTTCAGGAGTGACCTCAGACCTTCAGGAGTGACCTCAGACCTTCAGGAGTGACGGCTCGTTTAATCAAGTGCTAAACTGTCAATGTGACGCAGCCAACATCAGCAAATACAAAGAATGTCTTCTTGATTATTTTTGTGTAGATTATAATAAAGTGTAAAGATAAAATAAAATAATAAAGAACAAACGGTCCTGGTCCAGTCCTGGTCCAGTCCTGGTCCGGTCCAGTCCGGGTACTGGTCCGGTCCAGTCCGGGTACTGGTCCAGTCCTGGTCCAGTCCTGGTCCGGTCCAGTCCGGGTACTGGTCCAGTCCTGGTCCGGTCCTGGTCCAGTCCTGGTCCAGTCCTGGTCCGGTCCAGTCCGGGTACTGGTCCAGTCCTGGTCCGGTCCAGTCCTGGTCCGGTCCAGTCCTGGTCCAGTCCTGGTCCAGTCCTGGTCCAGTCCGGGTACTGGTCCGGTCCTGGTCCGGTCCTGGTCCTGGTCCGGTCCTGGTCCAGTCCTGGTCCGGTCCTGGTCCTGGTCCGGTCCTGGTCCAGTCCTGCTCTTACCTGCAGCTCCAGTTCTTTAGTCGGGATACTTGTTGCTTTGTGGAGAGCGATGAGAACAAACGATGTGAGATAAACGGACTTCTCCAGTGAGTCCGACTGCTGCGCTTGGACACAACCACAACTTATATATTTAACATGAACTAAATGCTCCTGAAAGAAACTGATTAACACTGAATAAAGACCATTATCCTGTTGGGTTTGTAGTTGGACGTGTCGGTGAAGGCTCCGTCCGGTCTCTGAGTGTTGAGGACTAACCAGTTCACCGATTTGGCCAGAGACTCGTGGTTAACGGGAACTATCTGGTTCACCATGGCCAGGGTCTGCACGGCCAGAGCTGTCACCCTGAGGAGACAGAAATCCATCTAAAACCTGTTCAAATTCAAACTACCACAAATCCACCTAAACCCTTCTCCATGAAACTGTAAAGGTTCTGACCAGGTGCTGGACTCCTGGTTCATCCACATGCAGTAGCTGTAGTCGCCTTTTCTGAACGAGCTCACACTGACCAGAGCTGAAAACACAGGATAAATACTCTGTACCTTAACGTGTCTTTTGTGTGGCGCTTCATCTAAACGTGACAGTTGTGTTAAATGAACAGGAGGGGGTCACCTTCTTTGATGCGGTCCCTGAGGTTCTCAGAGCTCTTCTGAATTTCCGGCCCGAGAATGTGCCATCGTCCCGTCGTTTCCAGATACTGATAAACATGGAGCACAGGCAGGACGCCCCCCAGCTCTGAGACAGCAGACCCATCCTGAAGGTTCAGCAGCGTCCTCAGGCCCTCTGGGTTATCCACCACCGGCACGAACTCGTCAATCATCTCTCCTGAAAAAACAAGAATCATAACTTCAAACCCGACTAGAACCTGTTCAAACCCGACTAGAACCTGTTCAAACCCGACTAGAACCTGTTCAAACCCGACTAAAACCTGTTCAAACCCAACTAGAACCTGTTCAAACCCGACTAGAACCTGTTCAAACCCAACTAGAACCTGTTCAAACCCGACTAAAACCTGTTCAAACCCGACTAAAACCTGTTCAAACCCGACTAGAACCTGTTCAAACCTGAATAGAACATGTTCAAACCCGACTAGAACCTGTTCAAACCCAACTAGAACCTGTTCAAATCCGACTAGAACCTGTTCAAATCCGACTAGAACATGTTCAAACCCGACTAGAACCTGTTCAAACCCGACTAGAACCTGTTCAAACCCGACTAGAACCTGTTCAAACCCGACTAGAACCTGTTCAAACCCGACTAAAACCTGTTCAAACCCGACTAGAACCTGTTCAAACCTGAATAGAACATGTTCAAACCCAACTAAAACCTGTTCAAACCCGACTAAAACCTGTTCAAACCCGACTAAAACCTGTTCAAACCCGACTAAAACATGTTCAAATCCAACTAAAACATGTTCAAACACAACTAGAACCTGTTCAAACCCGACTAGAACCTGTTCAAACCCGACTAGAACCTGTTCAAACCCGACTAGAACCTGTTCAAATCCGACTAGAACGTGTTCAAACCCGACTAAAACGTGTTCAAACCCGACTAGAACCTGTTCAAACCCGACTAGAACCTGTTCAAACCCGACTAGAACCTGTTCAAACCCGACTAAAACCTGTTCAAACTCGACTAAAACCTGTTCAAACCCGACTAGAACCTGTTCAAACCCGACTAGAACATGTTCAAATCCGACTAAAACATGTTCAAACCCGACTAAAACCTGTTCAAACCCGACTAGAACCTGTTCAAACCCGACTAGAACCTGTTCAAACCCGACTAGAACCTGTTCAAACCCGACTAGACCCTGTTCAAACCCGACTAAAACCTGTTCAAACCCAACTAGAACCTGTTCAAACCCGACTAAAACATGTTCAAATCCATCTAAAACCTGTTCAAACCCGACTAAAACCTGTTCAAATCTCCTTTGGAGCCAGATACCGTTGATGGTGAGCATCCTCTTGATCGGTGTGCCGGGGACGATGTTTTGTGGCACAAAACTCTTCGTTTCCACTTTTAGTTTCTTTAATCCTACAGCAGCACCAAAGCAACAGGCTTTAGAAAGTATCCATGAGGTAAAGTTGAGTTTACGGTGTTATGAAAGCCGTACCGTAGAGCCCCTGTGGGTCCAGTCGGCCTCCCCACATCACCTCCTCCAACACTCCTTCAGGCTGAGACACACAACATGAGAACTAACGTTTACTGATGAAATGTGAAGAAATATTTGTATACTATATAAATAATGTAAAAAAGTTCAATCATCTAAATCCTGTTCAAATCCACCTAAAACCTGCTTGAGTTCTTGATTCTAAGTCTAAATCCTGTTCAAATCCACCTAAAACCTGCTTGAGTTCTTGATTCTAAGTCTAAATCCTGTTCAAATCCACCTAAAACCTGCTTGAGTTCTTGATTCTAAGTCTAAATCCTGTTAAAATCCACCTAAAACCTGCTTGCCGACTGTTACGATACGTACCACGACCGTGAGCGTCTTCCTCAGTGTGTCTCCACTGTGGTCCGGTGTCTTCAGCTGGAACGTGAGCGTGTGTTTTCCTTCCCGCAGAGCCATCAGCGTGAACTGCACTTCTCCCACTCCGCCACCAGAGAGCGACTTCATCTCACACGGGGTCGTCCTCATGTTGGCCCTGTCCGTCCGAGAGTTGACCAGGCAGAGGTCAGGGCCCACGGTCAGGGTCACGCAGAACTGAGGACCAGAGAGAATACTGTTTAAGATGGTTCCACAAGTTCTAGTTGGATTTTAAAAGGGTTTCTCTGAATTTAAGTTGGTTTTAGATGTATTACTTTTATTATATACTATATTTATTATATAGTATTTTATCTGAATTTGAGGTTTAAGGTGGATTTTTGTTGTTTTTTGTTAATAATAATAAAAATAAAGATACACAATACTTAAATAGCAGAGGGTTTAATCTGGACCTGATCTGGTTTTATCTGGACCTGACCCGGTTTTATCTGGACCTGACCCGGTTTTATCTGGACTTACCCTGACGGTGTCGCTCTGCTGGTTGTAGACCGACCCTTTCAACTGGATCTGTTCTCCTCTGACGATCTGATACGGCAGCGGCACGTCCACACTCAGCGGCAGGTTCACCGACACCTCCCTCGTTTTGGCAACACAGATCCCTGCAACAAACTGAGCACTCAGACCCTGCAGCGGACAAACAAACTGAGCACTCAGACCCTGCAGCGGACAAACAAACTGAGCACTCAGACCCTGCAGCGGACAAACAAACTGAGCACTCAGACCCTGCAGCGGACAAACAAACTGAGCACTCAGACCCTGCAGCGGACAAACAAACTGAGCACACAGACCCTGCAGCGGACAAACAAACTGAGCACTCAGACCCTGCAGCGGACAAACAAACTGAGCACTCAGACCCTGCAGCGGACAAACAAACTGAGCACTCAGACCCTGCAGCGGACAAACAAACTGAGCACAGGTCATTCCATGTAAAATCAACAAAGGCCTCCTGGATCACCTTTGATTCTCTTCCAACTTGCCGTGAAGGCCATAGACCCATTTTCAACAGAAAACTGTGTCCATAATCTGAACTCACAAAATGAATATCCATTGAAAACCTGTTCAAGGCAAATAAAAACTATCCAAACAGTTCAAATCCTTTAAAAACCAACTGAAGTCCAGCTAAATCCTAATCCAATCAAATGTAACTTGGTCAAATCTAACGTGAACAAAACTAAAACCAGTTCAAACTGTTTAAATCTGACTAAAACTGTTGCCTTATCCTTTTCTTTAAAACCGGAAAAATATATAAAACTGTCCTTTGAGTTAAATAAAGTCAAATGAATAAAAAATGTAATAAAAACATGTATAAAATGTTGACTCACCTTCGTCGAACATCCCCACGGCTCTGATGTGCCACGTCGTCAAAGAATCAGGCAACGTCCGGCTCAACTGGAAAGATCCAGGACTAAAGACAGACCACAGAGTCAGGACTAAACCGGGTCTGAACCAGGACTAAACCAGGTCTAAACCAGGTCTAAACCAGGTCTGAACCAGGTCTGAACCAGGTCTAAACCAGGACCAAACCAGGACTAAACCAGGTCTAAACCAGGTCTAAACCAGGTCTAAACCAGGTCTAAACCAGGTCTAAACCAGGTCTAAACCAGGACTAAACCGGGTCTGAACCAGGACTAAACCAGGACTAAACCAGGTCTAAACCAGGTCTGAACCAGGTCTGAACCAGGTCTAAACCAGGACCAAACCAGGTCTAAACCATGTCTAAACCGGATCTGAACCAGGTCTAAACCAGGTCTAAACCGGGTCTAAACCAGGACTAAACCAGGTCTAAACCAGGTCTAAACCAGGTCTAAACCAGATCTGAACCAGGTCTAAACCAGGACCAAACCAGGTCTAAACCATGTCTAAACCGGATCTGAACCAGGTCTAAACCAGGTCTAAACCGGGTCTGAACCAGGTCTAAACCAGGACCAAACCAGGTCTAAACCATGTCTAAACCGGATCTGAACCAGGTCTAAACCAGGTCTAAACCAGGACTAAACCGGGTATAAACCGGGACTAAACCGGGTCTAAACCAGGTCTTAACCAGGTCTAAACCAGGACTAAACCAGGTCTAAACCAGGACTAAACCAGGTCTAAACCAGGTCTAAACCAGGACTAAACCAGGACTAAACCAGGTCTAAACCAGGTCTAAACCAGGACTAAACCAGGTCTAAACCAGGTCTAAACCAGGTCTAAACCAGGTCTAAACCAGGACTAAACCAGGACTCACTTGATGGGCTTTACTTCCCAAAGCCAACTCTCTGGGAAGTGGCTCCTGACCAACGTTGGGACTTTGTTGAGATCTCCTGTGAAAACACAAAAACAGAAATCCAAATAAAAACTGTTCTAGTCCAAGTAAAACCTGCTGAAATCTTACCAAAACCTTCTATAATGCCCTTAGAAGCTGTTCAGTCTGAATAAAAATCTTTTTTTAACTCTAAAACCTGTTCAAATACATTATTCTGGTGAATTGTGAGGACCGGACCTGCTCGTGCCAGGAGGTGTCGGTCTAGACTTTGTTGGATGTAGATGCAACAGTCCCTGAAGGCGTCTCGACATCTTGGAAATTGTTGATTGTACTTCATTTCGGCGTAGTCCGTGCAGGTCATGTAGGTCGGGGAGAACTTCATGCCGCGGTCGCAGCACATCCTCACCGCGTGTGGTTTATATTCCGACACTGCAGAGAGAAATATATGACCAACAAAGACAAAGGTTTACGGCTTTTTAGAGCCATTCAATTCTTTATAAAACCTGTTAAAAAGCAACAAAAACCTTCTCAAATTCAAGTCTTGAAAAAGAACAAAAAATTTAACTTTTTTTAAATTAAACTGATTTTTTTTTTATCAAACTAAATCTTATTCAAATCAAAATAAAGCTAGTTATAAAACCTTAAACCTATTCAAATCCAACCAAACCCTTTGTGAGGCTTGGTTTCTGATTGGCTGAAGGTGTGTCGAGTTTAACAGAGGCAGTTTATTGTGTGTCAGGGAGGCTTACGTTTCCTCTGCTTCTCTTCTGCAGACAGAGCTCGTTTGGGTCGCACCACCGCTTCACAGGGCGCAGCTGCGAACAGGTCATGTGATCAGTGACGGTGAATCTGATTGGTTCCATGCACAGCTGGTGGAGTGGGCTGTGTTAGCATTAGCGTTAGCATTAGCGTTAGCGCAGAAGGAGTACTCACTGCTGGTGGAGTGGGCTGTGTTAGCATTAGCGTTAGCATTAGCATTAGCGTTAGCATTAGCGTTAGCGCAGGAGGAATACTCACTGCTGGTGGAGTGGGCTGTGTTAGCATTAGCGTTAGCATTAGCGTTAGCGCAGAAGGAGTACTCACTGCTGGTGGAGTGGGCTGTGTTAGCATTAGCGTTAGCATTAGCGTTAGCATTAGCGTTAGCATTAGCGTTAGCGCAGGAGGAGTACTCACTGCTGGAGGAGTGGCCGGCGACAGCGTTGGTCATGGAGATGAGTCCTGCCAGCCTGAAGACGTCAGCGGCGTTCTTTCCTCCTCCTCCTCCACAGCCCAGGTCCGATTTCTCAATGTGTCGCAAAACCTGAAGAAAAAGAGAGAAAACCTGTCGAAACCTACAGTTCCTCTAATGACCTGCAGAGTCTACAGCTCACTTAAACCTGGCCCGTTTGTCCGACTTAGGCAAAGATACTACACACTTTGTGTTAAATCAATGATATCTCGGATGCATTTATTTAGGTTAGTGTTGGCTGTGCAGAAATCTTAATAAAAATGCAGAAAATGCTTATCTGTGGAGATATGGGCTTAGAGTGGGTGAATGTATTGAGAAGCTGCAAAAATGTGGCTCATGGGCGGGGCTTAGGTCAGTATGTGTGTTTTTGTTGGTTGTGCCAATAACAACTTCATTAAAATTCTACAGTGTCCATGATTTACTCAGGATTGAGACAAAATAATGCTGTGGATGTGAGACACCGTTACCCTGGAGACGGGGTCCATGTAGTCGGGCCGGAGGCTGTAGATGCCGGTGTCGACGGCGGACAGAGCCACGAGTCCGGCCTGGTTGGCGCTGATGTCCATCTGCAGAGGCTGCTGAGGTTTGTACTGCTTTGAGCCCGTATTCAGCTCCGTCTGAAACAATAATACGAATACTATTAATAATACACACAACTGCAGTTCCACCACTGTCCACTAGAGTCACAGAAGGTACAACCAGATTATAAACCTATATTAGACCGGGTTTAGTCCTTGATTGATCCTGATCTGCAGATTGGTGTCCTGGTCCTGCTCCAGACCTGGTCAGTCCAGGTTTAGTCCTGGTTTTGCTGGCCTCACCTGGATCCCGTTGACACAGTCTCCCTGGATGTTGAACCACACAGAGTCGGCCACCAGCTCGGTGGTGCTCTCTCCGTACGGCATGTAGAAGACCAGGAGCCGGATCGAGGGGACCATGTCGGACGTGATCTGGAATCTGAGGATGTGTCTGTTCTGGTCGCGGGGGTTAAAGTTCACGCTGCCGTACTTCACCACCCGACCTTTAGAGATGATCTACAACATACAGGGGTTTAGAGGGACCTTAACGGGGTTTATCAGGGCTTGAACAGGTCTCACCAGGTAGTTGAGGGTCTTCACAGACAGATAGGGCGGTCCCACAGAGTGGACGGTGACCTGAGTGTTGTCTCCCACTCTGTCGCTGATGGGACTGGGGTCGATGTAAAGATAGCGAGCGTTTGGAGACTCGTAGGATTCTGCTCTTAAAGACAGAGAGGCCTGGCTCTCGGCCAGAAGAGACGGGTCAGCTGTCACAAACTGAAAACAGAAAAGAGATTAAAGACGTCATAGACAAGACGTGAGTCTGTCCTGGGATCAAAGACGTGATGATGAGCAAGAGTCCTAATGTTCACAGGACAGTTTTTTATATAATCTACTTTTCAAAGCACTTCCCAAGAAAGACAATTATTCATTCACTCCGCAGTCCACTCCAAACTACCTCCGTCCCACAGCTGCCCCGGGGCAGACCGACAGACACGTGGCAACTGCACCAACGGGCTCCAAACACCACCAAACACACCAGAGCCACACACCGCGAGGAGGCTCAGAGCCGGCGGGAAGGTTCCCGCTCTCCCCACAGTTCATACTGTCGATGTGCCCTTGGGCAAGACACTTAACCCTTGCCTCCAGTGGTGTTCCAGCTGTAGCACTGGTGAAGCTTTGGATAAAAGTGTCTGCTAAATGACTAAATGTAAATGAAGTGTCTTGCCCAAGGGCACACCAGTATGAACTGGGGGTATTGAACCGACAAACTTCCATTTATTAGACGCCCTGCTCCTTCTCCTGAGACGCATTTGGGCTTGTCTAAAGTACTGTAAGCAAGTAAACTTTATTTCTTTAGGACCTTTCACAGATAAAATCACAAAGTGCAGCACAGACGGTAAATACAAGAAAGAAGTACAATCAAAGAAAAGCCTGAATAAAAGTGTCTTGAGCTGCTTTTTAAAAGAATTAACAGTCGGCCACACAGAGGGACAGGGCGTTCCAGAGTCTGGGGGCTACAGCAGGTCCCTGACTCTGTGGAGTAGGGGCACAACAGGTCAGAGGTGTACTGGGAGCTTTCACGATTAAAGCGCTAAAAGTCAACACAAAAATGTTGAAATCCATCCTGAACCTTACTGGAAGCCAGTGAAGAGAGGATCCTGTTAAAGCTGCCTTTTTAAAACAGAGACGAGCTGAGATAGAAGCAGGACTAACCACTTCAAGATCAGATTTAGACGACACTTTGCTCACAGACTGTTCAAACACAACCCTCAGGTGTTACCCTCAGGTCGAGGCTGAGCGACTCGATCTTGATGTTGCAGATGAACAGAGCGGTGCCGTCATTTTGGCTGGTGGCGGTGTCGGAGCAGGACGGGTCCTCCACGTTGCCGCCCCTCCTGTGAAGGTGACTCTCCACCAAACGGACCACAACACCTCTGACGGGCTCGTTCAGGTGGTCCTTTACCAACACCTGGGTTTGTACAGACACAGGCGCATAAGTGATTCTTTCAAGATCGTACACGGGATAAATGGACTAGTGTAGACCTGGATGTAGTAGGGCAGTCCCGGTTTGATGAACGGCGGTGTCGACACCAGTCCGAGTCGATACGGAGACAACACAAACTTCACTGAGTTCAGTTCTGCCTCCTGCATGATCCCACCTGCACCGGACACAGAAGACATTCTTTCAGCGGTGACACTCACAGCTTCTGCTCTGGCGTGTGAAAGGCTGGTAGGATGTGTTTTACCCGTCTCCTCTCGCAGCAGGACAGCCACGTACAGGTATTTGTCCTGCAGGTCACGAAGAGTGCGCGGCCCGTTGTGTTGGGAAAAGACTTTCTCCAGGTTCACAGTCATTTCAATTTCTCCTGTTGTTGACAACTGAAGGATAAAGTCATTTATTAGTATTTTATGCAGATGATATCAGTAGGTCCTCATTCGCACTGTAAAAATAAGGCTTGGTATAAGTAGTACTCAAAACTGTACTCAAGTAAAAGTAATGGTACTTACTCTAGATAAAACTGTCTTCAGTGAAAAGACAAATAGGTTTAGGCTAAAAATACTGTTGTTGCTGGTGGGTTAGACCAAGTTAGATTTGTAAATATATTTTTTTTAATTTAGCAGGGCTTGATTAACTTTTATCCAGCAGGGGGTTTGTTTTCGAGAGGAAACTATCCAAACCGTTGAAACAGGAGTGTATGTCGTACAAATACGTAACAGCGGCCCGTCCCGCGACAGGGACTAGAGCTCAGTTAGAGGAAAGGTTTGTGTCAGTGAGAGACTCGAGCCGACCTCAGGCCAAAGAACCATTAGTGAGTACAGACTATACTGTATATTTAGAGTTTTAAAGTTAGTGTGTATGAGTGTAAGAATAGACCTTAATAACATTTTCAAGGATATTAGACTATTCAGGACATGAAAGAGGAGCAGGACTGATTCAGAATTTAGAGTTTAGAAAGAAAAGAACAAAGCCGAGACAGTCCTCGATTGTTCTAAAAATCTTCTCCAGATGTGAGCTCTTACTCGTTCTCGAGTCACGGAGCTGGGGACGATCACCGGAGACGACTTAGGGCTCACGAAACCGTAACGAAGGAACAGCTCCCCCCCCGGCACCGGAGCACCATGAAGATATCTGCAACAGGACAGCACGAAAACCAGGTCTGGACCAGGTCTGAACCAGGTGTAGACCAGGTCTGGACCAGGTCTGAACCAGGTGTAGACCAGGTCTGGACCAGGTGTAGACCAGGGGTAGACCAGGTCTGGACCAGATGTAGACCAGGGGTAGACCAGGTCTGGACCAGATGTAGACCAGGTCTGGACCAGGTGTAGACCAGGTCTGGACCAGGTCTGAACCAGGTGTAGACCAGGTCTGGACCAGATGTAGACCAGGTCTGGACCAGGTGTAGACCAGGTCTGGACCAGGTCTGAACCAGGTGTAGACCAGGTCTGGACCAGGTGTAGACCAGGGGTAGACCAGGTCTGGACCAGATGTAGACCAGGGGTAGACCAGGTCTGGACCAGATGTAGACCAGGTCTGGACCAGGTGTAGACCAGGGGTAGACCAGGTCTGGACCAGGTGTAGACCAGGGGTAGACCAGGTCTGGACCAGATGTAGACCAGGTCTGGACCAGGTGTAGACCAGGGGTAGACCAGGTCTGGACCAGGTGTAGACCAGGTGTAGACCAGGTCTGGACCAGGTGTAGACCAGGGGTAGACCAGGTCTGGACCAGGTGTAGACCAAGTTTGAACCAGGTCTGAACCATGTCTGAACCAAGTCTAGACCAGGTCTGAACCAGGTCTGGACCAAGTTTGAACCAGGTCTGAACCATGTCTGAAACAGGTCTGCAGTCGTACTACAGTAGGTCTAAACCCGGTCTATAGTAGGACTACAGTAGGACCACGGTAGGACTAAACCAGGTCTACAGTAAGACCACAATAGGACCACGGTAGGACTAAACCAGGTCTACAGTAGTACTACAGTAGGACTACAGTAGGACCACGGTAGGACTAAACCATGTCTACAGTAGGACTACAGTATGATCACAATATGACTAAACCAGGTCTACAGTAGGACTACAGTAGGACCACAATAGGACCACAGTAGGACTAAACCAGGTCTACAGTAGGACCACAGTAGGACCACGGTAGGACTAAACCAGGTCTACAGTATGACTACAGTAGGACCACAGTAGGACTAAACCAGGTCTGTAGTAGGACCACAGTAGGATTACAGTAGGACCACAGTAGGACTAAACCAGGTCTACAGTAGGACTACAGTAGGACCACAATAGGACCACAGTAGAACTAAACCAGGTCTACAGTAGGACTACAGTAGGACTCACTTGGCTGAGACCTTGAACCTGAACTGGTGGAAGTTGTTGAAGCTGATGTAGTTGTGTCTGGGTTTGATAAAAATGGTGAAACTGGGCAGAACTGAACAGAAACAGAAGTGTTAGACTCTGATGCAGATCTGTGTAAAAACCCAGAGTCTGTGACGAGTTCTGACCGTATTCTCGGACTTCAAAGTCAGTCTTGGCCACGGTGTCGAAGTGATCCACGTAGGACGCTTCGATCGTCCAGATGCCTAACCTGCGCAGGACAGAAGTGCTTTTAGTGCAAGTGATTTGTGAGAACAATAGAGACATTACATTTACATTTATTCATTTACTGACGCTTTTATCCAAAGCGACTTACATTGTTCTACAGTAATCACCAGTGTTACAGTTACTGGAGGCAAGGTGGGTTAAGTGTCTTGCCCAAGGACACAACAACAGTATGAACTGTGGGGAGAGCGGGAATCAAACCACCTACCTTCCGGTTGAAGGACGACTGCTCTACCCACTGAGCTACTGCCGAGACGATAGGTTTGAGTTTGAGACAGATTTGGATTTGGACAATGACATGGTGGTCTGTCGGTCTGTGGGTCTGTAGGTCTGTGGGTCTGTGGGTCTGTAGGTCTGTGGGTCTGTGGGTCTGTAGGTCTGTCGGTCTGTGGGTCTGTAGGTCTGTGGGTCTGTGGGTCTGTAGGTCTGTCGGTCTGTGGGTCTGTAGGTCTGTCGGTCTATGGGTCTGTAGGTCTGTGGGTCTGTCGGTCTGTGGGTCTGTAGGTCTGTCGGTCTGTGGGTCTGTAGGTCTGTCGGTCTGTGGGTCTGTAGGTCTGTCGGTCTATGGGTCTGTAGGTCTGTGGGTCTGTCGGTCTGTGGGTCTGTGGGTCTGTAGGTCTGTCGGTCTGTGGGTCTGTGGGTCTGTAGGTCTGTAGGTCTGTGGGTCTGTAGGTCTGTGGGTCTGTAGGTCTGTAGTCTGTGGGTCTGTAGGTCTGTGGGTCTGTAGTCTGTGGGTCTGTAGGTCTGTGGGTCTGTAGTCTGCGGGTCTGTAGGTTTGTTGGTCTGTGGCTCTGTAGGTCTGTGGGTCTGTAGTCTGTGGGTCTGTAGTCTGTGGGTCTGTAGTCTGTGGGTCTGTAGGTCTGTGGGTCTGTAGTCTGTGGGTCTGTAGGTCTGTAGTCTGTGGGTCTGTAGGTCTGTGGGTCTGTAGGTCTGTAGGTCTGTGGGTCTGTAGGTCTGTGGGTCTGTAGGTCTGTGGGTCTGTAGGTCTGTGGGTCTGTAGGTCTGTGGGTCTGTAGGTCTGTGGGTCTGTAGATCTGTGGGTCTGTAGGTCTGTAGTTTGTGGGTCTGTAGTCTGTGGGTCTGTAGTCTGTGGGTCTGTAGTCTGTGGCTCTGTAGTCTGTGGCTCTGTAGTCTGTGGGTCTGTAGGTCTGTGGGTCTGTAGTCTGTGGGTCTGTAGGTCTGTGGGTCTGTAGGTCTGTGGGTCTGTAGGTCTGTGGGTCTGTAGTTTGTGGGTCTGTAGTCTGTGGGTCTGTAGGTTTGTTGGTCTGTGGCTCTGTGGGTCTGTAGGTCTGTAGGTCTGTGGGTCTGTAGTCTGCGGGTCTGTGGGTCTGCGGGTCTGTAGGTCTGTAGCTCTGTGGCTCTGTAGGTCTGTATGTCTGTGGGTCTGTGGCTCTGTAGGTCTGTAGTCTGTAGGTCTGTAGCTCTGTAGGTCTGTAGGTCTGTAGGTCTGTGGGTCTGTAGTCTGCGGGTCTGTGGGTCTGTGGGTCTGCGGGTCTGTAGGTCTGTAGCTCTGTGGCTCTGTAGGTCTGTATGTCTGTGGGTCTGTGGCTCTGTAGGTCTGTAGTCTGTAGGTCTGTAGCTCTGTAGGTCTGTAGGTCTGTAGGTCTGTGGGTCTATGTCTGGTCCTAGTGCAGTGGCTCATACTTGGGGTTGATGGGGATCCTGAAGGGGTTCTGCAGGGAAGGCATGCCGTTACTGACGTCCTTCACCTCCACGACATCCACCTTTTCATAATTCGGGTCCTGACCCAAAACAGAGGTTAGTTAAGTCACAGCGCCCCCTGCAGGAGGACATGCTCCTGCCAGAGGTCATTGCAGGAGGACAGTGCACTCACCCTGAAGGTCAGGAAGACGCTGCGGTCGGCAGGTCTCAGCTCTTGGTTCAGAGAGAACACCCTCACTTTCACTATGAACCAGAGAAAAGAGGATCAGAGACTGGAGTAAAACAACACTAGGACTGAACCAGGTCTAACCAGGTCTTTCCTGGACTCACCGCTCTGCTGGGGCGTGTACAGGGGCTTGTCCGTCTGGATGAACATGAAGCCGTTGCTGCGGCTGATGGGGACCTGCACATTTTGGTTGATGGTGTTGGATATGACGTGAAGGACCACATTTTTCATTTCGTCGTTCACATTCTCCGGCAACAGCTGTGGACGACAGTGCAGGCCTGGTTCAGGTCAGAAGAGACGGCAACAAACAGTCCTCAACTGTGTGTGTGGCCCTAAGTATAATCAGAACAATCTGACCGCCGCAAAACCTTAAACACAAAACTCTTTCACAAAACGCTGGACACATTCTCACGTTTCACACAGCCACTGGGATCTGGACTTTATGTTGTTCCTCGTGACCCGAGTCTGTGAACAACCCCCCCCTCCACACACCTGGTGACCTGTGGGTCTCTGTGAGGTGACCTCTGACCTGTGGGTCTCTGAGGTGACCTCTGACCTGTGGGTCTCTGTGAGGTGACCTCTGACCTGTGGGTCTCTGTGAGGTGACCTCTGTGAAGCTGGAGCTGAAGCCTCTGCCTCTGTTTGTTCTTCTTTTTCTACTGTTTGGTTCAGTGTCATGTTCCAATAACTGTTGTTTTAATATTAGCAATCGTTAGCTTCACCGCAAAGGATAGTGTCTGTTAGCTTCAGCTCGGTCCTTCTCAGTAAACCCAGCACAGAACCTGTCAGAGGAGAGTCCAGGGAATTACTCTGATTATGTCTAGGTTCAAAGTGAGAAAAGGGCTGTTTACACGTTATATTCCTTAGGTCTGTGAGGAGGCAGTGAGGAGTCTGTGAGGAGTCTGTGAGGAGGCAGTGAGGAGTCTGTGAGGAATCAGTGAGGACTCTGTGAGGAGGCAGTGAGGAGTCTGTGAGGAGGCTGTGAGGAGGCTGTGAGGAGTCTGTGAGGAGGCTGTGAGGAGTCAGTGAGGAGGCTGTGAGGAGTCAGTGAGGAGCCTGTGAGGAGGCTGTGAGGAGTCTGTGAGGAGGCTGTGAGGAGTCTGTGAGGAGTCTGTGAGGAGTCTGAGGAGTCTGTGAGGAGTCTGAGGAGTCTGTGAGGAGCCTGTGAGGAGCCTGTGAAGAGTCTGAGGAGTCTGTGAGGAGTCTGTGAGGAGTCTGTGAGGAGTCTGTGAGGAGTCAGTGAGGAGGCAGTGAGGAGTCTGTGAGGAGTCTGTGAGGAGGCAGTGAGGAGGCAGTGAGGAGTCTGTGAGGAGTCTGTGAGGAATCAGTGAGGACTCTGTGAGGAGTCTGTGAGGAGTCTGTGAGGAGTCTGTGAGGAGGCTGTGAGGAGGCAGTGAGGAGGCAGTGAGGAGTCTGTGAGGAGTCTGTGAGGAGGCAGTGAGGAGGCAGTGAGGAGTCTGTGAGGAGCCTGTGAGGAGTCTGTGAGGAGCCTGTGAGGAGTCTGAGGAGTCTGTGAGGAGTCTGTGAGGAGTCTGAGGAGTCTGTGAGGAGCCTGTGAGGAGCCTGTGAGGAGTCTGTGAGGAGTCTGTGAGGAGTCTGTGAGGAGTCTGTGAGGAGTCTGTGAGGAGTCTGTGAGGAGGCTGTGAGGAGTCTGTGAGGAGTCAGTGAGGAGTCAGTGAGGAGCCTGTGAGGAGTCAGTGAGGAGGCTGTGAGGAGTCTGTGAGGAGGCGGTGAGGAGTCTGTGAGGAGGCTGTGAGGAGTCAGTGAGGAGTCTGTGAGGAGTCTGTGAGGAGTCAGTGAGGAGGCTGTGAGGAGTCTGTGAGGAGTCAGTGAGGAGTCAGTGAGGAGCCTGTGAGGAGTCAGTGAGGAGTCTGTGAGGAGTCTGTGAGGAGGCTGTGAGCGGTAGAAAATGAATTGATTGAATGAACATTCTTAGGTCTATAAGTGAAAATACAGCATCAGATCTAGCACACACCAATCTAAAACTGAAAACAAGACTGTCTTAGCAGATTTTATACTTTTATATTGACTTGTACTTGAGTAAAATACAGCCCTGTCTTTTCCACAAGAGCCTCAGGTGAGTCTTACCCGCAGCTGCACTTCCCCCTGGTGGTGGTTCTGGGCGGTGAGCGTCACCATTTGCTGTACCATGTGCAAATCAGCCATGGTCTTCTTCAGATAAACGTAGACGTTAACAGGCTCTGTGAAGCCGAACAACTGCACCACCACCTTCTCTGTGGCATCCAACCGGAACGACAGGGGAGCAACAACCAGGAACCTGCAGGGAAGAAAGAGGGCGTTATTATCCACCGGGAACCTGCAGGGAAGAAAGAGGGCGTTATTATCCACCGGGAACCTGCAGGGAAGAAAGAGGGCGTTATTATCCACCGGGAACCTGCAGGGAAGAAAGAAGGCGTTATTATCCACCGGGAACCTGCAGGGAAGAAAGAGGGCGTTATTATCCACCGGGAACCTGCAGGGAAGAAAGAGGGCGTTATTATCCACCGGGAACCTGCAGGGAAGAAAGAGGGCGTTATTATCCACCGGGAACCTGCAGGGAAGAAAGAGGGAGGCATTATTATCCACCGGGAACCTGCAGGGAAGAAAGAGGGCGTTATTATCCACCGGGAACCTTCAGGGAAGAAAGAGGGAGGCATTATTATCCACCGGGAACCTGCAGGGAAGAAAGAGGGAGGCATTATTATCCACCGGGAACCTGCAGGGAAGAAAGAGGGAGGCGTTATCCAGCTGGAACCTGCAGGGAAGAAAGAGGGCGTTATTATCCACCAGGAACCTGCAGGGAAGAAAGAGGGAGGCATTATTATCCACCGGGAACCTGCAGGGAAGAAAGAGGGCGTTATTATCCACCGGGAACCTGCAGGGAAGAAAGAGGGAGGCGTTATCCAGCTGGAACCTGCAGGGAAGAAAGAGGGAGGCATTATCCAGCTGGAACCTGCAGGGAAGAAAGAGGGCGTTATTATCCACCGGGAACCTGCAGGGAAGAAAGAGGGAGGCATTATTATCCACCGGGAACCTGCAGGGAAGAAAGAGGGAGGCATTATTATCCACCGGGAACCTGCAGGGAAGAAAGAGGGAGGCGTTATCCAGCTGGAACCTGCAGGGAAGAAAGAGGGAGGCATTATCCAGCTGGAACCTGCAGGGAAGAAAGAGGGAGGCATTATCCACCGGGAACCTGCAGGGAAGAAAGAGGGAGGCATTATCCAGCTGGAACCTGCAGGGTTCTCTTCTCTGTATCGTTCCAATTTTAGTATATGTGTTAGCGAACTAACACGACAGCCCCAGGACTCTGGCTCTGTTATATACGCCTCTGCAGGCACAGGTGCATCATGGGTAATCTGTCCATTAGAAGATACACCTCTGATGACACACAGGGGAATTAGCTCAGATGGTAGAGCGCTCGCTTAGCATGCGAGAGGTAATGGGATCGATGCCCGCATCCTCCAGGTGACCTTTAACCTTCTGTCCTGTTTTCAGGGTAGACTCACAGGAAGTGCACCTCGGACCCTTAGATGTGCGCTTCCTGTGACGGTTGTCAGTCTTTAAGGTCATCATGAAGAAAAGTTTTTTTACAAGGCTGAACAAAAATTAGAATTATATCTTTTTTGTCTATGTTTTTTGAGTTAATTAAAGAAACACGGTAAAAAAATTTAATATTTTACGTTTAACATTGGCGGAGCTTAATGACATTCTGACTTTAAATGTTTGCTTGTTGTTTTGAGCAATTTTCAAATGTATAGATTTTTATCTAAAACATGTTTTATGTAATAATTTTTACACATAATTTCAAGTTTCCAGACCTAAATGTTACCAAGTTAGTAAATAAAAGCTGGTACAAAGTGCTCTCTAAATGGTAAATGGTAGACTCTAAACCTGATCTCCAGAGATTCAGTCTTTTTTTACTTCACTTTTTATTCTTTTTATGCCAAGCTGCTCAAATGAGTAGCCGCTGGTGGGATTAATAAAGTCGTCTGAACTGAAAAGCAGAAATAAAACTCCAGACTCACGTTTGGGCCTGAGCCTCTGCTTCGGGGCAGATCCAGACGAAGACCAACAGAAGCAGCAGGACCTTCATCTTGAGCCCAGGTCAGACCCTGTGAGTGCCCCTGAGGCCTGTTCGAGTCTGTCAGGGCGTTCTGTGGATGAGTATCGTTTCAAAGGTGAGTTTACTTTAGTTTGTGTGCTCTGCTCTTTCACAACTGTTTACAGTCCATCTGAAGGTCCCAGCGGTTTACAGTCTAAACCAGGTCTAAACCAGGTCTGAACCAGGTCTAAACCAGGTCTAAACCAGGTCTAAACCAGGTCTAAACCAGGTCTAAACCAGGTCTGAACCAGGTCTAAACCAGGTCTACACCAGGTCTAAACCAGGTCTACACCAGGTCTAAACCAGGTCTAAACCAGGTCTAAACCAGGACTGAACCAGGTCTAAACCAGGTCTAAACCAGGTCTAAACCAGGTCTAAACCAGGTCTAAACCAGGTCTAAACCAGGTCTAAACCAGGTCTAAACCAGGTCTACACCAGGTCTACACCAGGTCTACACCAGGTCTACACCAGGTCTACACCAGGTCTGAACCAGGTCTGAACCAGGTCTGAACCAGGTCTGAACCAGGTCTAAACCAGGTCTAAACCAGGTCTAAACCAGGTCTAAACCAGGTCTGAACCAGGTCTAAACCAGGTCTGAACCAGGTCTAAACCAGGTCTACACCAGGTCTACACCAGGTCTACACCAGGTCTACACCAGGTCTAAACCAGGTCTACACCAGGTCTACACCAGGTCTACACCAGGTCTACACCAGGTCTAAACCAGGTCTAAACCAGGTCTAAACCAGGTCTAAACCAGGTCTAAACCAGGTCTAAACCAGGTCTACACCAGGTCTAAACCAGGTCTAAACCAGGTCTAAACCAGGTCTACACCAGGTCTACACCAGATCTACACCAGGTCTAAACCAGGTCTAAACCAGGTCTGAACCAGGTCTAAACCAGGTCTGAACCAGGTCTAAACCAGGTCTACACCAGGTCTACACCAGGTCTACACCAGGTCTACACCAGGTCTACACCAGGTCTACACCAGGTCTAAACCAGGTCTAAACCAGGTCTAAACCAGGTCTAAACCAGGTCTAAACCAGGTCTAAACCAGGTCTACACCAGGTCTAAACCAGGTCTACACCAGGTCTACACCAGGTCTAAACCAGGTCTACACCAGGTCTAAACCAGGTCTGAACCAGGTCTACACCAGGTCTACACCAGGTCTACACCAGGTCTAAACCAGGTCTAAACCAGGTCTAAACCAGGTCTAAACCAGGTCTAAACCAGGCTTCAGTTTTTGAACGACTGCAGAGGTTGGGACAGAACTTTCATAAAGCTGGTTCACTGTTGGACAAAAGTCTGGGGAAAGTCTCGATTGCACAAACTTTGTGAATCAGTAACATATTCGACCAGAGCAGTTATTTCTGTCAAAGTGCACGGCTCTGGAGCTTCCTTTAGCTGCGATACACATCGATTATTCTATTGTTTTCTCTTTGTGTTGAACTGGTTTTGTTGATTCAAGATGAGTTTTCTGAAATTAGAAAATTACATCCACTTTTTGGCTTTTGTTTTTATAAACTCCAAAACCTATGGACCTTTAGCAACATCAGAACAGAAGTTAGATAAAACATTTACAAAGTTAATGCGAGAAAATTCAATATAGTTCTGGCTTTATCTCCAATAAAGTGTTTTTATATTAAAAACTGGTTGTATTAAGATTCAAGTCTGAACGTGAAAACCCAAAAGCAGCTTCAAAATAAAGACTTCAGATATTTGAAAAGCTTTGGTAATGTTTCGAATAAAACAAACCCAGGTTCAAAGACGACACGAGGCGTGGTTCAGTTTATACAATATTTTATTGAATGAAGCTAAATTAGAGAACGTCCATCTCCTCATTATGAAAATAAATAACTCACTTTGTGTCTGCGTCAAACAGAAGCCGCTCAGAGAAAAAAACAAATAAAATTAGAATAAAAACAGCTCCCGACTGTCGTTTGGCACCGGATTAAAACTTTTTGAGCAGTGCATTCAGATCATTCAAAACCAAAACCATCGCTTGATCGAGAGCCAACGGGACCGGCTCCGTCTCAGGGTTTAGCTTCGAATTAAACTCAGATTCACAGAAAAAATATCAGAAGTGTTATTAAATTTGAAAAAAATCTCGTTTGTTATTATAAACCAATATATTTTTGGACGTGTGTTTCTACTCGCTCTAGTGGAGAACACTGGTACTGCGACTAATCGCACACAGTATTCCAGAATGAAAACACATTTCTAAATAAAACCACTTGGTATTTGCTCCTGTCAATTGTGTTTATTACAGGTTCCACCAAAAAACACACCTTAAAACGCTTATTTAAAAAGGTGAAAGTGACGAGCATCGCCACTGAAGCCCATTTTCTGCTTTTCCTTGATATAAATGTTAATTTCTCAAAATTCTCAGTCAGGCTTTTACTCTAATTTACTTATTTTGGCAGCATTTTTAGATTGTATACTGTCACTTTAAGTCTGCTTTATTTAGTTTGGACTTTAGTTAAACTAAGGTGGATTTCCTCACCGTGGGATCATTCAGGGCCTGTCTTCTCCTTAAAGTGACTCTCTTCATAATCCAGTCGTTTCATTTCAAAGTAAACCCTCAGACGGATGAGCTCCCGTTGAGAATGTGCCAGAAAAAAGCAGTAAATATTCATATAGATACATTTAGATCTACAGCTGCAAAAGGCTTTAACTCGAGATAAATCCAATAAAATGAGAAGTAAAATGAATTGTGTTGCATTTTTAACGTAGAATAAACTCTGACCTGGAGCGAGAACGGGTTTTAGGGACGGAGAGAGAAAAAAAACAGGTCAAAAACTAGATTTGAGAAGGATTTAATTAGTTTTTGTTGAAAGGTTAAATCCAGCTCAGAGATAACACTATAAAGTTTTTCTGAATTTTCAGAAAAAAATATCAACCGTGAATGTTGAAAAAGCAAAATGGCTGCTCTACATTTCAACTCCATTTTTATTTTGTAGAAGAGTGTCTTTCCTTTCTTTAAGTTTGCTTGAATTAAATTAATTACATTTTGTTAAGTTTGATTTAATAATGAGTCCTAAAGCAGCAACAAATGGAAAATATTCATTGTGTAATTTTTATTTTTCAAAAAAATCTAAAAAAAGAAAAAAAAGTAAATTGACAATATTTTCAGGGGAATCTCAAAAGAAACGGACTTATAAAGAATCTGGTGGTTTCCGTTTGAATCAAAATGTGTGTTTATTAAAATGTCTGTGGAAACCCGGCATTGGAGTCACTTTAAAACTTTAAAAGTATTTTATTATTTCACCCGGGAATTTTGTAATGTTTTTATTTGTGAAAAGTTGTAAAGTCTTCAAACACCCTGATATTCTTTTTAAATTAACTTAAAAAAAATATTTTTTTCCCATTTGTCACCGCCTTAAAAATATTTAAATAAAACTTTACAAAACTGATAAAATTTATGTCAAATCAAATTCAAAATATAGAACGGCAATTTTTATTTGTAAATTAAACAAATTCTCTTGAAATTCTGTTAAATCACAGAAATCTTTGCTTTCTCTTGAATTAAATCACTTTTCTTTAAGAATTTGTTTGTCCAAGATAAATAATTTTCAGTAAAAACACCACTGATTGTTTTATTTGATAATTTTAAATTAAAATAAAGTGTTTATTTGTGGAGTGTCTCAAAAAAGTGGATAATTTCAAAGAGATTTTTACTGATTCTTCTGAAGTTTAATGTCCAGAAAATGATTTCAAACCCATTTTCTTTAGAGTAATGGAGTGTAGTGTTGATAACTCTAAGAATGTATTTGTATGTTTTCTTGGTTTAACTTTTGAATTTAAACCAGAATCGACCCATTTCCCTAAACTTCATTTTATTTTCTCTCTGAAATAACGTGAATATTTTGTTGTCGCTGAGGTCAGAGTGCGTCCGGTTTTATCCACAGATCTCTTTACTTTTTCGTCGTGTGTGCGTCTGGAACAGGATTGCTCGTGTCAGAGCTACTGCTGGTCTTTGAACGCCTCGAGGTCGAAGGCTGTGTCCAGGAAGCGTCTGAGCTCCACCAGGTGAGTGTTTTTGTTTCCTGTGGCGGGAGCCGCAGCCGGGTCTCGGCCAGCGTACCTGTGGCAATAAAAAAAACATAAAAAAACAAACAGAACTTAACTGCAGCAATAAAAACAGGCAAATAAACTTAAATGCACCACATGCTACAAACACATTCTCCAAAGATGGTGGCAATTTTTTATCAACTCTTTAAAGAAAGCCTCTACGGCGAAGGGTATTAAGACTACAAAGGAGGTTATTTAGACTACGGCGGAGGTTATTTAGACTACGGCGGAGGTTATTTAGACTACGGCGGGAGGGTATTTAGACTACGGCGGAGGTTATTTAGACTACGGCGGAGGTTATTTAGACTACGGCGGAGGTTATTTAGACTACGGCGGGAGGTTATTTAGACTACGGCGGGAGGTTATTTAGACTACGGCGGAGGTTATTTAGACTACGGCGGAGGTTATTTAGACTACGGCGGAGGTTATTTAGACTACGGCGGAGGTTATTTAGACTACGGCGGAGGTTATTTAGACTACGGCGGAGGTTATTTAGACTACGGCGGAGGGTATTTAGACTACGGCGGAGGTTATTTAGACTACGGCGGAGGTTATTTAGACTACGGCGGAGGTTATTTAGACTACGGCGGAGGTTATTTAGACTACGGCGGAGGTTATTTAGACTACGGCGGAGGTTATTTAGACTACGGCGGAGGTTATTTAGACTACGGCGGAGGTTATTTAGACTACGGCGGAGGTTATTTAGACTACGGCGGAGGTTATTTAGACTACGGCGGAGGTTATTTAGACTACGGCGGAGGTTATTTAGACTACGGCGGAGGGTATTTAGACTACGGCGGAGGTTATTTAGACTACGGCGGAGGTTATTTAGACTACGGCGGAGGTTATTTAGACTACGGCGGAGGGTATTTAGACTACGGCGGAGGTTATTTAGACTACGGCGGAGGTTATTTAGACTACGGCGGAGGTTATTTAGACTACGGCGGAGGTTATTTAGACTACGGCGGAGGTTATTTAGACTACGGCGGAGGTTATTTAGACTACGGCGGAGGTTATTTAGACTACGGCGGAGGTTATTTAGACTACGGCGGAGGTTATTTAGACTACGGCGGAGGTTATTTAGACTACGGCGGAGGTTATTTAGACTACGGCGGAGGTTATTTAGACTACGGCGGAGGTTATTTAGACTACGGCGGAGGTTATTTAGACTACGGCGGAGGTTATTTAGACTACGGCGGAGGTTATTTAGACTACGGCGGAGGTTATTTAGACTACGGCGGAGGTTATTTAGACTACGGCGGAGGTTATTTAGACTACGGCGGGAGGTTATTAGACTACGGCGGAGGTTATTTAGACTACGGCGGAGGTTATTTAGACTACGGCGGAGGTTATTTAGACTACGGCGGGAGGTTATTTAGACTACGGCGGGAGGTTATTTAGACTACGGCGGAGGTTATTTAGACTACGGCGGAGGTTATTTAGACTACGGCGGAGGTTATTTAGACTACGGCGGAGGTTATTTAGACTACGGCGGAGGTTATTTAGACTACGGCGGAGGTTATCTAGACTACGGCGGAGGTTATTTAGACTACGGCGGGAGGTTATTTAGACAATGGCGGAGGTTATTTAGACTACGGCGGGAGGTTATTTAGACTACGGCGGGAGGTTATTTAGACTACGGCGGAGGTTATTTAGACTACGGCGGAGGTTATTTAGACTACGGCGGAGGTTATTTAGACTACGGCGGAGGTTATTTAGACTACGGCGGAGGTTATTTAGACTACGGCGGAGGTTATTTAGACTACGGCGGAGGTTATTTAGACTACGGCGGAGGTTATTTAGACTACGGCGGAGGTTATTTAGACTACGGCGGAGGTTATCTAGACTACGGCGGAGGTTATTTAGACTACGGCGGAGGTTATTTAGACTACGGCGGAGGGTATTTAGACTACGGCGGAGGTTATTTAGACTACGGCGGAGGTTATTTAGACTACGGCGGAGGTTATTTAGACTACGGCGGAGGTTATTTAGACTACGGCGGAGGTTATTTAGACTACGGCGGGAGGTTATTTAGACTACGGCGGGAGGTTATTTAGACTACGGCGGAGGGTATTTAGACTACGGCGGAGGTTATTTAGACTACGGCGGGAGGTTATTTAGACTACGGCGGAGGTTATTTAGACTACGGCGGAGGGTATTTAGACTACGGCGGGAGGTTATTTAGACTACGGCGGGAGGTTATTTAGACTACGGCGGAGGGTATTTAGACTACGGCGGAGGTTATTTAGACTACGGCGGAGGTTATTTAGACTACGGCGGAGGTTATTTAGACTACGGCGGAGGTTATTTAGACTACGGCGGAGGGTATTTAGACTACGGCGGAGGTTATTTAGACTACGGCGGAGGTTATTTAGACTACGGCGGAGGTTATTTAGACTACGGCGGAGGTTATTTAGACTACGGCGGAGGTTATTTAGACTACGGCGGAGGTTATTTAGACTACGGCGGAGGTTATTTAGACTACGGCGGAGGTTATTTAGACTACGGCGGAGGTTATTTAGACTACGGCGGAGGTTATTTAGACTACGGCGGGAGGTTATTAGACTACGGCGGGAGGTTATTTAGACTACGGCGGGAGGTTATTTAGACTACGGCGGAGGGTATTTAGACTACGGCGGGAGGTTATTTAGACTACGGCGGAGGTTATTTAGACTACGGCGGGAGGTTATTTAGACTACGGCGGAGGTTATTTAGACTACGGCGGAGGTTATTTAGACTACGGCGGGAGGGTATTTAGACTACGGCGGAGGTTATTTAGACTACGGCGGAGGTTATTTAGACTACGGCGGAGGTTATTTAGTCTACGGCGGAGGTTATTTAGACTACGGCGGAGGTTATTTAGACTACGGCGGAGGTTATTTAGACTACGGCGGGAGGGTATTTAGACTACGGCGGAGGTTATTTAGACTACGGCGGAGGTTATCTAGACTACGGCGGAGGTTATTTAGACTACGGCGGAGGTTATTTAGACTACGGCGGAGGTTATTTAGACTACGGCGGGAGGGTATTTAGACTACGGCGGAGGTTATTTAGACTACGGCGGAGGTTATTTAGACTACGGCGGGAGGTTATTTAGACTACGGCGGGAGGTTATTTAGACTACGGCGGAGGTTATTTAGACTACGGCGGAGGTTATTTAGACTACGGCGGAGGGTATTTAGACGGCGGAGGTTATTTAGACTACGGCGGAGGTTATTTAGACTACGGCGGAGGTTATTTAGACTACGGCGGAGGTTAGACTACGGCGGAGGTTATTTAGACTACGGCGGAGGTTATTTAGACTACGGCGGAGGTTATTTAGACTACGGCGGAGGTTATTTAGACTACGGCGGAGGTTATTTAGACTACGGCGGAGGTTATTTAGACTACGGCGGAGGTTATTTAGACTACGGCGGAGGTTATTTAGACTACGGCGGAGGTTATTTAGACTACGGCGGAGGTTATTTAGACTACGGCGGAGGTTATTTAGACTACGGCGGAGGTTATTTAGACTACGGCGGAGGTTATTTAGACTACGGCGGAGGTTATTTAGACTACGGCGGAGGTTATTTAGACTACGGCGGAGGTTATTTAGACTACGGCGGAGGTTATTTAGACTACGGCGGAGGTTATTTAGACTACGGCGGAGGTTATTTAGACTACGGCGGAGGTTATTTAGACTACGGCGGGAGGTTATTTAGACAATGGCGGGAGGTTATTTAGACTACGGCGGAGGTTATTTAGACTACGGCGGAGGTTATTTAGACTACGGCGGAGGTTATTTAGACTACGGCGGAGGTTATTTAGACTACGGCGGAGGTTATTTAGACTACGGCGGAGGTTATTTAGACTACGGCGGAGGTTAGACTACGGCGGAGGTTATTTAGACTACGGCGGAGGTTATTTAGACTACGGCGGAGGTTATTTAGACTACGGCGGAGGTTATTTAGACTACGGCGGAGGTTATTTAGACTACGGCGGAGGTTATTTAGACTACGGCGGAGGTTATTTAGACTACGGCGGAGGTTATTTAGACTACGGCGGAGGTTATTTAGACTACGGCGGAGGTTATTTAGACTACGGCGGAGGTTATTTAGACTACGGCGGAGGTTATTTAGACTACGGCGGAGGTTATTTAGACTACGGCGGGAGGTTATTTAGACTACGGCGGAGGTTATTTAGACTACGGCGGAGGTTATTTAGACTACGGCGGAGGTTATTTAGACTACGGCGGAGGTTATTTAGACTACGGCGGGAGGTTATTTAGACAATGGCGGGAGGTTATTTAGACTACGGCGGAGGTTATTTAGACTACGGCGGAGGTTATTTAGACGGCAAGTCTCAATGCAAGTATAAACAAAGAATAATCCAGGACTTAAGCAATTAGTTGAGTTTGAAAGACATGATTCTACATTTCTTAAACAAGTCTAACCTTTTAAATGAAAAATCCACTTTTAAACTAAATTAAAACCCCAAAGTCTTAAAAACAAATGAGTCCCCGTTTCTAAATTATATATGGGCGTGGTCTGTGAAACATAAAGTAATGACAAAAACATATAGGGCCTATTTGACGCAGCCTATCATGCATCGTTGAGATTTATTACTAATTGTAAAGCACACACCCACCACTGTGAGCTGTACTCTCGTGTAGGGGGTCTGCTCTGGCCACACGGAGGCTTTGTCATTGGTACAGATTTATATATAAGGCTATTCTTGGTTTGCTTCCATCCTATTTATGTTCACTTCTTATGAAAACAGTGCTGTTTAGTTTTCTGTCCCACAGGTCAGCACTGAGCTGGGGAAAAAGGCCTTTGTTTATTCCGCTCCCTTTACATGGAATTTGTTGCAGAACAACTTCAAACTTAGTAAATAGATTTCTTTGAGTGTTTTTAAGTTAAGAATGAGATGTTTTGAGTTGACATCCTTCACATGTCAATGTTTTAATTGAGATTTCATTGTAAGTGCATAATTGTGTGTCTTTGTTCGTATGTAATGATGTGATTTAATTCAGCTGCCTATCTTGGCCAGGTCTCCGTTGCAAAAGAGATTTTTAAACTCAATGGTCTTCTCCTCGTTAAATAAAGGATAAATAAAAATAAAAATTAAAAATATTGCTGCCTTAAACTATAACTAAATAATAACGGAAATACTCCTAAACCAGTCTAAACCCCGTCCTCACCAGACGGGCTTGGCTCTCTGGGTGGTGGTCCTGATGCGGGGCTTGACGTAGTCGTAGTAGCCCTGGTTTTTGTGCTCCTCTTGGCACCAGACCACGTCGGCGTTGGTGAACCTCTCGGTCTCAGCTTTGACCTGGTCGAACGGGAACGGGGACAACTGCAGAAAGAGCAAGGTTTTATCAAATACTTTATTACACATTTACATTTAATCACATTCGTCATAAATCTCTGAAAAGAGTCTTACTCATTAATAACACAAGCCCTTACAGTAAGTGTGAGTTAGTGTGGGTGAGAGTGAGTAAGTGTGAGTGAGTAAGTGTGAGTGAGTGTAAGTGTGAGTGAGTTAGTGACTGTGAGTTAGTGTGAGTGTAAGTGTGTGAGTTAGTGTAAGTAAATGTGAGTTAGTGTGAGTGTGAGTGAGTGTAAGTGTGAGTGAGTTAGTGTGAGGGTGAGTTAGTGTGAGTGTAATTGTGAGTGAGTTAGTGTGAGTTAGTGTAAGTAAATGTGAGTTAGTGTGAGTGTAAGTGTGAGTGAGTTAGTGTGAGTTAGTGTAAGTAAATGTGAGTTAGTGTGAGTGAGTGTAAGTGTGAGTGAGTTAGTGTGAGGGTGAGTTAGTGTGAGTGTAAGTGTGAGTGAGTTAGTGTGAGTTAGTGTAAGTAAATGTGAGTTAGTGTGAGTGAAAGTGTGAGTGAGTTAGTGTGAGGGTGAGTTAGTGTGAGTGTAAGTGTGAGTTAGTGTGTGTGTGGGTGAGTGTAAGTGTGAGTAAGTGTGAGTGAGTGTGTGGGTGAGAGTGAGTGTATGTGTGAGTGAGTTAGTGTGAGTTCGTGTAAGTGACTGAGTTAGTGTGAGTGTAAGTGTGACTGAGTTAGTGTGAGTTAGTGTGAGTTAGTGTAAGTGACTGTGAGTTAGTGTGAGTGTGAGTTAGTGTAAGTGTGTGAGTTAGTGTAAGTGAGTGAGTTAGTGTGAGTGAGTGTAAGTGTGAGTTAGTGTGAGTGTGAGTTAGTGTGAGTGTGAGTTAGTGTGAGTGTGAGTGAGTGTGAGTTAGTGTAAGTGAATGTAAGTGTGAGTGAGTTAGTGTGAGTGTGAGTTAGTGTGAGTGTGAGTTAGTGTGAGTGTGAGTTAGTGTGAGTGTGAGTTAGTGTGAGTGTGAGTGAGTGTGAGTTAGTGTAAGTGAATGTAAGTGTGAGTGAGTTAGTGTGAGTGTGAGTTAGTGTAAGTGACTGTGAGTTAGTGTAAGTGACTGTGAGTTAGTGTGAGTGACTGAGTTAGTGTGAGTGACTGAGTTAGTGTGACTGTGAGTTAGTGTGACTGTGAGTTAGTGTGACGGTGAGTTAGTGTGACTGTGAGTTAGTGTGAGTGTGAGTTAGTGTGACTGTGAGTTAGTGTGACTGTGAGTTAGTGTGACGGTGAGTTAGTGTGACTGTGAGTTAGTGTGACTGTGAGTTAGTGTGACTGTGAGTTAGTGTGACTGTGAGTTAGTGTGACTGTGAGTTAGTGTGACTGTGAGTTAGTGTGACTGTGAGTTAGTGTGACTGTGAGTTAGTGTGACGGTGAGTTAGTGTGACTGTGAGTTAGTGTGACGGTGAGTTAGTGTGACTGTGAGTTAGTGTGACTGTGAGTTAGTGTGACTGTGAGTTAGTGTGACGGTGAGTTAGTGTGACTGTGAGTTAGTGTGACTGTGAGTTAGTGTGACTGTGAGTTAGTGTGACTGTGAGTTAGTGTGACTGTGAGTTAGTGTGAGCAGGTGTGAGTAGGTGTGGCCTGCTCTGATGAACATGAACAGTCACAGGTGAGTTGTCGGACAGTTCTGTACCTGTTCCATTCTGGCGATGGCCACAGTGTCCTCCATGCCTCTGTTCTTTCTCTCTCTGGTGAGCTCATAGTAGACTTTCCCGGTGCAGAAGATCACCCTCTTCACTCCCTCGGGTTTCTCTGCTGGAGCGCCCCCTTCAGGGATTAAGCGCTGGAAATGGGTTCCTGTAAAAGACAGAAGACGAACTCTTGACACAGACCTCAGATGGAACAGCCTCTGGCGTCACTACGTCATGTGAGACGTTATAAAAGAAGCTGTACAAACCTGGCAGCATCTCGTCGAAGCTGGACCTGGCCTCGGGGTGACGCAGCAGGGACTTGGGAGTGAACACAATCAGCTGCAAACACAGAGAAAGACTTTTAGAAAAGTGTCCACGGTGGATTATAATGTCACGTACTCATGTTCCTCACTGGTTTCCTGAAGGGCAGCAGGATCTGTCGTCGCAGGACGTGGAAGAGGTTTGCGGGGTTGGAACAGTTCACCACGATCCAGTTACAGTCGTAGAGCTGCCGCACCGCGAAGTCCTCTGAGATGGGCTACGAGGCGAAAAACAAGGGTTATTAAACCCATTATTGGTCAAAAACAAAATGATCTGAAAGAATAAATCTCATTGTCTGATAAACACTCAGAAGGGACAGAAAGAAACCTGTGTCCTGTTTCTAAAGCTTTAGTCGAGTAACGCAGCAAAACAAATATAGAGCGACTAAAAGCTGTAACCGTGCTTTAAAAACTTCAGACTATTATTAACCAAACCAGTTTGTCTAACACTTTCATATTCAACGCAGATGATTATTCAGATTATTCTTCCGGTGACTCTGCTTTCATAGACTTTACTTTCTTTAACCTTTTAACCTCTAAACCTCAAGTCATGTTTACAGGGCAGTTTCTGTCCCTGTGTTGTTGGAAATGAGGTGAAGGTCATGCCCGTTTGTTACTTTGTTGTGTAAAACAAATATTAATAACCGCGTTTCTGTGAGGCGTGTAAACGGGAAACTCAAATGCACATGAACACACTGGGGCCAGCTTCAGTATGACCTAAAGGACTGTGACTACAAACTGTAACTGAAGGAAGGGTGGTGGGGTGACCTCTGACCTAAAGACTGGCTGTAGTGATGAAAGCCCTGTGGCTCAAACACATGTATAAACCCCAAGTGAGTGGGTCTTACAGGCATAACGTCAGGGTCGTCGTTGCACATCTGGAGGAACCTCTCTGGTCGAGCTGAAGAATGCTCCGGGCCCTGAATCACAAAACAAGTCCAGACAAAAAACATCATCAAACTCTCCCAGACATTCTTAATAGTACAGTGAATAATTCAATTGTATTCTTCTTTCTGACCCTTAAATACACTGGTTGTGTTTAATGTGCACAGGCATGAAGAATTAAAAGACAAATGTTTGGAGATGTTCTTTGGAGTTTGTACCATTTTTACTTTAAGTGTTCATTTCTGAACAGTTTGTTTTGTCGTATGTGGTCCCACACATTAAACTCTAATCTACAAAAGCAGGCTTGTGAAGCAGGAGGGGTAAAGGCTCTGACCATGCCCTCCATGCCGTGGGGCAGCAGCAGCACAATGCCGTTCTGTCGGACCCACTTGGCCTGACCCGGGCAGATGAACTGGTCGATGATGCACTGAGCTGTGTTGTGGAAGTCTCCGAACTGAGCCTCCCACAGGATCAGAGCGTTAGGGCTGGCCATCGCGAAGCCCAGCTCAAAGCCTGGAGGAACATACAAAACACAGGTTAAAGGAGGAACGTAGGAAACACACCGGTTAAAGGAGGAACGTAGGAAACACACCGGTTAAAGGAGGAACGTAGGAAACACACAGGTTAAAGGAGGAACGTAGGAAACACACCGGTTAAAGGAGGAACGTAGGAAACACACCGGTTAAAGGAGGAACGTAGGAAACACACCGGTTAAAGGAGGAACGTAGGAAACACACCGGTTAAAGGAGGAACGTAGGAAACACACCGGTTAAAGGAGGAACGTAGGAAACACACCGGTTAAAGGAGGAACGTAAGAAACACACCGGTTAAAGGAGGAACGTAAGAAACACACCGGTTAAAGGAGGAACGTAGGAAACACACAGGTTAAAGGAGGAACGTAGGAAACACACAGGTTAAAGGAGGAACGTAGGAAACACACAGGTTAAAGGAGGAACGTAGGAAACACACAGGTTAAAGGAGGAACGTAGGAAACACACAGGTTAAAGGAGGAACGTAGGAAACACACAGGTTAAAGGAGGAACGTAGGAAACACACAGGTTAAAGGAGGAACGTAAGAAACACACCGGTTAAAGGAGGAACGTAGGAAACACACAGGTTAAAGGAGGAACGTAAGAAACACACAGGTTAAAGGAGGAACGTAGGAAACACACAGGTTAAAGGAGGAACGTAGGAAACACACAGGTTAAAGGAGGAACGTAGGAAACACACAGGTTAAAGGAGGAACGTAGGAAACACACAGGTTAAAGGAGGAACGTAGGAAACACACCGGTTAAAGGAGGAACGTAAGAAACACACAGGTTAAAGGAGGAACGTAAGAAACACACCGGTTAAAGGAGGAACGTAGGAAACACACAGGTTAAAGGAGGAACGTAAGAAACACACAGGTTAAAGGAGGAACGTAGGAAACACACAGGTTAAAGGAGGAACGTAAGAAACACACCGGTTAAAGGAGGAACGTAGGAAACACACCGGTTAAAGGAGGAACGTAGGAAACACACAGGTTAAAGGAGGAACGTAGGAAACACACCGGTTAAAGGAGGAACGTAGGAAACACACCGGTTAAAGGAGGAACGTAGGAAACACACCGGTTAAAGGAGGAACGTAAGAAACACACAGGTTAAAGGAGGAACGTAGGAAACACACCGGTTAAAGGAGGAACGTAGGAAACACACAGGTTAAAGGAGGAACGTAGGAAACACACCGGTTAAAGGAGGAACGTAAGAAACACACAGGTTAAAGGAGGAACGTAGGAAACACACAGGTTAAAGGAGGAACGTAGGAAACACACAGGTTAAAGGAGGAACGTAGGAAACACACAGGTTAAAGGAGGAACGTAGGAAACACACAGGTTAAAGGAGGAACGTAGGAAACACACAGGTTAAAGGAGGAGCGTAGGAAACACACAGGTTAAAGGAGGAGCGTAAGAAACACACCGGTTAAAGGAGGAACGTAAGAAACACACAGGTTAAAGGAGGAACGTAGGAAACACACAGGTTAAAGGAGGAACGTAGGAAACACACAGGTTAAAGGAGGAACGTAGGAAACACACAGGTTAAAGGAGGAACGTAAGAAACACACCGGTTAAAGGAGGAACGTAGGAAACACACCGGTTAAAGGAGGAACGTAGGAAACACACCGGTTAAAGGAGGAACGTAAGAAACACACAGGTTAAAGGAGGAACGTAGGAAACACACAGGTTAAAGGAGGAACGTAGGAAACACACAGGTTAAAGGAGGAATGTAGGAAACACACAGGTCAATTCTTTTATACATTGAAAGAAAAGTCCATTGGCCCTTTGTTTTAGATCAGGGGTCAGCCTTTTGCAAAGAAAAAGATAATTGATGAAGACAATTTTCAAGAACCAACAGTCTACAAGAACAGGTTTCAGTTGGATTTGAACAAGTTTTAGATGGATTTGAACAGGTTTTGGATGGATTTGAACAGGTTTTGGATGGATTTGAACAGGTTTTGGATGGATTTGAACAGGTTTTGGATGGATTTGAACAGGTTTTGGATGGATTTGAACAGGTTTTGGATGGATTTGAACAGGTTTAGGTTGGATTTGAACAGGTTTTGGATGGATTTGAACAGGTTTTGGATGGATTTGAACAGGTTTTGGATGGATTTGAACAGGTTTTAGATGGATTTGAACAGGTTTTGGATGGATTTGAACAGGTTTAGGTTGGATTTGAACAGGTTTAGGTTGGATTTGAACAGGTTTAGGTTGGATTTGAACAGGTTTTAGATGGATTTGAACAGGTTTTGGATGGATTTGAACAGGTTTTAGATGGATTTTAACAGGTTTAGGTTGGATTTGAACAGGTTTTAGATGGATTTGAACAGGTTTTGGATGGATTTGAACAGGTTTTAGATGGATTTGAACAGGTTTTAGATGGATTTGAACAGGTTTAGGTTGGATTTGAACAGGTTTTAGATGGATTTGAACAGGTTTAGGTTGGATTTGAACAGGTTTTAGATGGATTTGAACAGGTTTTGGATGGATTTGAACAGGTTTTAGATGGATTTGAACCGGTTTTGGATGGATTTGAACAGGTTTTAGATGGATTTGAACAGGTTTTGGATGGATTTGAACAGGTTTTGGATGGATTTGAACAGGTTTTAGATGGATTTGAACCGGTTTTGGATGGATTTGAACAGGTTTTAGATGAATAAGTAAATGAGGGCTTGATCTTGTCTCAATGTTCTTAAAGTTAAAACCAAAAGCTTGTCAGTGCTACAGGGGCCGAAGTGAATGAGCTCTATACTTGTCCACTTCTCTTGACTTTTATAAATAATCTCCTAAAAACTGAATGTGTCTTTGTGACCCACCGAGGACACCGTACTCTGACAGGGAGCTGTTGCAGACGGTGTAGGGAGCCTGGTCCGGAGACATGTGGTTCATGGGAATACAGGTCCTTTTGTCCACGTTCTGGTCGTGAAGCACGTGGTGACGGTGGCTGCAGAGGGACAAAACGCAATCAAATGTGTAGATATTTATAAAAAAAAATAAAATAAAAAAAAAAAATGAAAAAAGGTGCACAGCCAATTTAAAAATACAGAGTCACAGGAAGAGGTCAGATTATTTTCAGATAAAAAGTCTGTATCCTTATATTTAATGTACTTGGGTTTATTTTTTTAGTCAATTAAAACCTAATTAATAATAAGTTTTATTGAAAACAAATTTTTTATTCAAAAAGAAAAATTATAACTGTTGAGGAAACAATGAGGAACATAATTATTTTGCAAAATAAATACTCTTAGTCTTTTATAGTGTTTCTATGATAAAAAAAATAAATATAACATATATATATAAATATAATATTACTATAATTGATCTGAAGGTTTAAAAACATACAGTTGTTCAATATTTACCAAAAGCTTCCACAGCTGTAGACTGTTAACTATGTGACTTTCAAAATAAAACTCATTTTACCTGAAGGTGCCCCTCTCCACGTCCTGCCCTGACAGCCTCACGTGGATGCCCTCCATCAGCAGAGACCCAAAGGCCATGTATTCTCCCAGAGCCCAGTCCACGGTTCTATTACGGATCATCTCCGCACGGCTTTTCAGGATCCGGCTCAGACCTGAAGAGAAAAACAGCAATTAAGAGAAGGTCTCACAGGAAGGATCTGGACGTAGGTTTGAAGGTGATGTTTCTTCCTTTTCAAGAGAGAATGAGAGTTCCCTCTGATACATTTAGTAACACTTTTATCCAAAGCGACTCTCATTAAGCTTCCATTCACCAGTGTTACAGCTGGAACACCACTGAAGGCAAGGTGGGTTAAGTGTCTTGCCCAAGGACACAACGACAGTATGAAATGTGGAGAGAGCGGGAATCAAAACCGCCAACCTTCCAGTTGAGGGACAACCGCTCTACCACTGAGCCCCGATAAGTACCTTACAGCCCTTTAGCTCTGACTCAATCCCAGGTTCAGACACAGACCAGGATGATTGTGTTGTACGGAGGTAAAAAGACTTGTCAAGGGCTTTCATTTGATTTATATCTCTCAGTTTTGGTCTCATGCCTCGATATGAGACTTGAATGTGTGTGTTTCTCTGAGACCTCCGTGGATGGTGAAGTCCTCCACAGGGACGGACGAGGCCAGGTGTCCGATGTGGTTCAGGTTTTCCTCGGTTAAACCGGTCGAGGGGCAGCTCATGGACTTCGGCTGTCCGTCCAGAGTGAAGAAACCTACAGAAAATAAGCACAAAACAGAGAATGAGTCAGAGTAATCCCACAGACAACCACCAGAGGTTGCTACAACACTTTTACTGACAGTCTTGGTTGAACAGTTATATTTTTCTGATTATATTCCAGGTTATTTCGACCTCATTATCAAAAATAATCCACATTTGACAAATAAAAGTGAAACTAGACTAATTCACGTAACCTTCTTATTATGGGGTCAATGATATTCCAGACCTTCTCTGAAATAGTTTTAAAGTTTAATGTAATGGTTTAGTCTATATTAGCCTCCTTCATTTCATTCAGGTTTAGGTCCGAGGACTCACCAGGACGATGGTTGTATTTAAAATTATGTCAAAATGTAAACCTGGTCTCTTTGTGTTAGTGCGAGTCTCACCGGGCCAGTGTCGGTTGTGTTAGTGCGAGTCTCACCGGGCCAGTGTCGGTTGTGTTAGTGTGAGTCTCACCGGGCCAGTGTCGGTTGTGTTAGTCTCACCGGGCCAGTTTGTGTTAGTGCGAGTCTCACCGGGCCAGTGTCGGTTGTGTTAGTGTGAGTCTCACCGGGCCAGTGTCGGTTGTGTTAGTGTGAGTCTCACCGGGCCAGTGTCGGTTGTGTTAGTGTGAGTCTCACCGGGCCAGTGTCGGTTGTGTTAGTGTGAGTCTCACCGGGCCAGAGTCGGTTGTGTTAGAGTGAGTCTCACCGGGCCAGTGTCGGTTGTGTTAGTATCACCGGGCCAGAGTCGGTTGTGTTATTGTGAGTCTCACCGGGCCAGAGTCGGTTGTGTTATTGTGAGTCTCACCGGGCCAGAGTCGGTTGTGTTATTGTGAGTCTCACCGGGCCAGAGTCGGTTGTGTTATTGTGAGTCTCACCGGGCCAGAGTCGGTTGTGTTATTGTGAGTCTCACCGGGCCAGTGTCGGTTGTGTTAGTGTGAGTCTCACCGGGCCAGTGTCGGTTGTGTTATTGTGAGTCTCACCGGGCCAGTGTCGGTTGTGTTAGTGCGAGTCTCACCGGGCCAGTGTCGGTTGTGTTAGTCTCATTGGGCCAGTGTTGGTTGTGTTAGTGTGAGTCTCACCGGGCCAGTGTCGGTTGTGTTAGTGTGAGTCTCACCGGGCCAGTGTTGGTTGTGTTAGTGTGAGTCTCACCGGGCTAGTGTTGGTTGTGTTAGTGTGAGTCTCACCGGGCTAGTGTTGGTTGTGTTAGTGTGAGTCTCACCGGGCTAGTACCGGTTGTGTTAATGTGAGTCTCACCGGGCTAGTGTTGGTTGTGTTAGTCTCACCGGGCCTGGGTTGGTTGTGTTAGTGTGAGTCTCACCGGGCTAGTGCCGGTTGTGTTAGTGTGAGTATCACTGGGGCAGTGTTAGTGGTCTCACCGGGCCAGGGGGAGTCTAGCCAGTGCTTGATGTGGAGGATCTTCTCGTCTTTAGAGCGAGCGTGCGCCTCTTCACAGATTTTATCGTACTTTGCGATCTCCTCCTGTGGGAACAGAGGGGTATTATGGGTAACCATCTAAACAGTGTTTCCTGCTTAAAAATAAGGGTTACAATGGACAATAAAACAAAATTAGTCCCAAGAGGAGAATAAAACATGTTTATAAGATGAGTTTTTGTATGAGTTATGTAATAATCATGTTAGTCAGCTGCACAACAGCACAAACCAAACCATTGCAAAAGTGACAGAAAGTGCTTAAAAAGAAGTCTCTGTGATTCTAAAAAAAGTTTACCTCGTACTCCTGTCGGGTCACAACTCCTTCTGCGATCAGTTTCTCTGCGTATTTCTGTAAAACGGGCTTCTGCTTCTTGATCTGTTTGTACATGAGCGGCTGAGTGAACATGGGCTCATCCATCTCGTTGTGTCCCATTCGACGATAACACACCTGAGAAAACACCCCCAACGACTGTTAGCATCAGAAACACACCTGCGAAAACACACCTGACGACTGTTAGCATCAGTAACACACCTAAGAAAACACACCCCACGACTGTTAGCATCAGTAACACACCTGAGAAAACACCCCCAACGACTGTTAGCATCAGTAACACACCTGTGAAAACACACCTGACGACTGTTAGCATCAGTAACACACCTGCAAAAACACACCTGACGACGGTTAGCATCAGTAACACACCTAAGAAAACACACCCCACGACTGTTAGCATCAGTAACACACCTGTGAAAACACACCCCACGGCTGTTAGCATTAGTAACACACCTGAGAAAACACACCTGACGACTGTTAGCATCAGTAACACACCTGAGAAAACACACCCCACGACTGTTAGCATCAGTAACACACCTGCAAAAACACACCCCACGACTGTTAGCATCAGTAACACACCTGCAAAAACACACCTGACGACGGTTAGCATCAGTAACACACCTGTGAAAACACACCTGACTACTGTTAGCATCAGTAACACACCTGCGAAAACACACCTGACTACTGTTAGCATCAGTAACACACCTGCAAAAACACACCTGACGAAGGTTAGCATCAGTGACACACCTAAGAAAACACACCCCACTACTGTTAGCATCAGTAACACACCTGTGAAAACACACCCCACGGCTGTTAGCATCAGTAACACACCTGAGAAAACACACTCCACGACTGTTAGCATCAGTAACACACCTGAGAAAACACACTCCACGACTGTTAGCATCAGTAACACACCTGAGAAAACGCACCCCACGACTGTTAGCATCAGTAACACACCTGTGAAAACACACCTGACTACTGTTAGCATCAGTAACACACCTGCGAAAACACACCTGACTACTGTTAGCATCAGTAACACACCTGAGAAAACACCCCACGACTGTTAGCATCAGTAACACACCTGCGAAAACACACCTGACGACTGTTAGCATCAGTAACACACCTGAGAAAACACACTCCACGACTGTTAGCATCAGTAACACACCTGAGAAAACACACTCCACGACTGTTAGCATCAGTAACACACCTGAGAAAACGCACCCCACGACTGTTAGCATCAGTAACACACCTGTGAAAACACACCTGACTACTGTTAGCATCAGTAACACACCTGCGAAAACACACCTGACTACTGTTAGCATCAGTAACACACCTGAGAAAACACCCCACGACTGTTAGCATCAGTAACACACCTGCGAAAACACACCTGACGACTGTTAGCATCAGTAACACACCTGAGAAAACACACTCCACGACTGTTAGCATCAGTAACGCCTGCAAAAACACACCTGACGACTGTTGGCATCAGTGACACACCTAAGAAAACACACCTGACGACTGTTAGCATCAGTAACACACCTGTGAAAACACACCTGACTACTGTTAGCATCAGTAACACACCTGCGAAAACACACCTGACTACTGTTAGCATCAGTAACACACCTGAGAAAACACCCCACGACTGTTGGCATCAGTAACACACCTAAGAAAACACACCTGACGACTGTTAGCATCAGTAACACACCTGAGAAAACACACCTGACGACTGTGAAGTAGGTCTAAATGCGGAATAAAATAGGTCTAAACCAGGTCTAAACCAAGAGTAAAGTAGGTCTAAACTAGGGATGGGCGTTTTCCGCAAATATCACATTCAAATATTTGAGCTCACAAAAAACGAATATTCGAATATTCGTTTATTTAAATTAAGTTTAATGAGACAGACGTTATTTTTCAGTAACATTTAGGCTATTGTTTCCGTCATTTTTGCACAAGCTTATACACAATAAGCTTAAACATTACGCTACATCGTGTGTAAAAAGTGAACAAAAAAACGTAAATAAAGCCGCCTGCAGCAAGCCTAGGCTACATTTAACTTTGAACCTTTTAAACTGTCAGCAAATCTTTTTTGCTTTCTTTCTATTGTTTTACATGTTCTTGTTAAGGAACACAAGCTTGTCAACATGATCGGGGCAAAGTCGGCTCCTTAGTCTGTTAACAATGAGGCCGGCTGCGGAGAAAACGCGCTCTGACGGCACAGAAGTTGCCGGGACACACAAGTAACGGTGTGCTAAGCGACTAAGTTTTGTGAAGCGCCGTGTTTCGTTCCACCACTGAATGGGATCCTCATCTGGTGGAATACATGGCTCCAGCAAGAACTGTTCCCACTCGTCTCGGCTGGATTCTCTGTAATCATCGCCGAAGAACTGGCTCAGCCTTTTCCGACGAGCGGGCATTGCCGCATTCTCTTCATCGTTGGTGGCGGCGGGTGCATCCGCGCCACTCGCATCAAGGAAAATGCAAAAATATAGCGAAATTCGAATAGCATTTTTATTTATCGAATAATTACAGCAGACCGAATATTCGAATTTTCGAATGTCCGTGCACACCCCTAGTCTAAACCAAGAGTAAAGTAGGTCTAAACCATGTCTAAACCAAGAGTAAAGTAGGTCTAAGCCAGGTCTAAACCAAGAGTAAAGTAGGTCTAAGCCAGGTCTAAAGTAGGTTACAACCAGGTCTAATGTAGGTCTAAACCAGGTCTAAACCAGGACTAAGCCAGGTCTAAAGTAGGTCTAAACCAGGACTAAAGTAGGTCTAAGCCAGGTCTAAAGTAGGTTAAAACCAAGTCTAATGTAGGTCTAAACCAGGTCTAAACCAGGACTAAGCCAGGTCTAAAGTAGGTCTAAACCAGGACTAAAGTAGGTCTAAGCCAGGTCTAAAGTAGGTTAAAACCAGGTCTAATGTAGGTCTAAACCAGGACTAAACCAGATCTAAACCAGGACTAAGCCAGGTCTAAAATAGGTCTAAACCAAGACTTATCCTGACAGATACAGACCAGGTCCACGACTACGTCCTTGTGGAAGGTGGCTCTCCACTCCGCAGCCACTTTACAGACGTACATCACAGCCTCAGGGTCGTCAGCGTTCACGTGGAATATGGGAGCGTTCACCACTCGGGCCACGTCGGTGGGATAGGGGGAGGAGCGGGCCATACGCGGGTCTGTGGTGAACCCGATCTGAGACAGAGAGCATCATCAACGTTCATTAAACACCAGACACTGGCCTATTTTCAACAAACTGCTGCTCTGGTTTATAAACTCTTCTTTCTTTTTTAACTCCTTACTTTGTTTCTAAATTAAATAACTTGCGTTTTATGCTCAGTGGGATAGAGCACCATTTTCTAAATGTGGGCCACACAGTAGATGTTGATTTGGGGTGACATAAAATTTCCAATTACATAATTTTCCACCAAGCTAGAGTCTGAACGAGGGTGGGCATTTACTCCAACAGTTGATTTAGAAATAGGTTAAAATGACCGTAAAGAGAGAACATGGCAAAGGCTGTTGTGTTTCAATAATTAACCTTTTTTTTTGTTTAATTGGATATTTTGAAACATCCAGCTAGGATTTCAATCCTTGGAAAAGAGAAAGGACTACAAAGAGAACGGTCCTTTCTCCTGCACACATCTCTCAGGTTGACAGATTAATGACAGACACATTTCTAATTTTCACGGTCTACACGTGTTGTTTTCCTCAAGCTCTTTGACTATAATGTTTTGCACCGAAGCTGCCTCTCCTGTGAAAAAAAAGCCTCTGAACCGGCTCGAGGAGGTGTGTTTCTGACCTGGTTGTTGACAACAACGTGCACTGTGCCGTGTGTGCTGTAGGACGGCAGGTCTGACAGATGGAAGGTCTCATAAACGATGCCCTGACCGGCGAAAGCAGCGTCACCGTGAAGCAGGATGGACATCACCTAAAGCAGCAGAGGGACAAATAATGTCACTGATTAAAGGAGTAATCAGGGCTCCCCTGAGAGCTCTGACAAAAGACAGAATA